>OX388347.1:18314108-18778361 GCA_947579665.1 Sympetrum striolatum | reverse complement strand
TACCATATGATAGCCTTTAAAACACTATAATACCCTTTAAAACAGGAAAGACCCTGAAAATCCCTGAACAATCCTAGCAAACCATGAAACATCTTCAAAAACCATGAAATACCCTGAAAAACGAAGAAAATACACTACAGAATCCTCAACAACACTGAAAAAATCCAAAATACCCTTATTAACCATGAAATACTCTGAAAAACCCTGCAGTACCCTTTAAAACCGTGAAATACATTAAAAAACCCCTGAAAATCTTTAATAACCATGAAATACCCTCATAAACCCTGAAATACCCTGGAAAACCCTGAAAAATCTCTGCAAACACTGAAATACCCTTAAAAAATCTAAATCGCCCTGAAAATCCCTTAAATAACCTGCAAACCATGAAATACACCTAAAAACCCTGAAATACAAGTAAAACACTATAGTACCCTTTACAATTGTGAAATACCCTGAGAAACCATGAAAAACACTTAAAGGTCCTGAAATACACTGAAAAACATTGAAAATCCTTGCAAACCATGAAATACACTCAAAAACCCTGAAATACCCTTAAATACAAATGGTACCCCTAAAAACCATAAAAATTCTCAAAAACCCTGAAATACCCTGGAACAAACAATGTACACTTAAGAAACCATATGATACCCTTAAAAATCCTGAAATACCTTTAAAAACCTGAAATACCCTGAAAAAACCCTGAAATACCCCGAAAAATGAAGAATTACCCTTAAAAAACCTCATGATACCCTTAACAGCCTGAAATACCCTTTAAATCCTTGAAATATCCTTAAAAACCCTCAATAACCCTGAAAAACACTGAAATACCCTAATAAACACTGTTATACCCAAATTCGAATTCCCTTCAAAAACAAATGAAAACCTTAAAAATCCTTAAATACCCTGAAATACCAGCAATTCCCTTTCGAACCTGAAATGCCCAAAAAAAACATATGATACCCTTAAAAACCCTGAAATACCTTTAAAAAGAAAGGAATACACTAAAAACCATATAATACCCCTAAAAACACTTAAATACCCTTAAAAATTATGAAATAACCTGTAAATCCCTTAGAAAACCATGCAAACAATGAAATACCCTCAAAAACCCTGAAATATCCTGGAACACAAAATATACTCTTAAAAAACCATACGATACCCTTAAAACCCTGTTTTACCCTTAAATACCATGAAATAGCCTGAAAAACACTGAGATACCCTTATCACTCTACAATACCTTATACAAACCCTGAGAAACCATGCAATACACTTAAACTCCTGAATTACACTGAAAAAACATGGACAACCCTTGCAAACAATGAAATACCCTAAGAAAAACCCTGAAATACCCTGAAAAACGAAGAAATACCCTTAAAAACCCTAAGATAACCTTAAAAACCCTGAAATACCCTTAGAAACACTGATATACCATGAAAAACCCTTGAATACCCTCAAAAACCATGAAACTTTTTTTGGGTTTTCAGGGTTTTTAAGGGTATTTCAGGGTTTTTAAGGGTATCATGAGGTTTTGAAGGTAATTTTTTCGTTTTTCAGGGTATTTAAGGGTTTTTGAGGGTATATCATGGTTTGAAAGGATTTTTCAGGGTTTTTCAGGGTTGAGGGTTGAAATTGCAGGGGTTTTCATGGTATTTCAGGATTTAAAAGGGAATTATAGTGATTTTAAAGGTATTTCAGGGTATAAAAAGGTATTTCAGGTTTTTAAGGGTATCATATGGTTTTTTTTGGAGTATATTTTGCGTTCCTGGGTATTAAAGGGTATTTCAGGGTTTTTAGGGGTATCACATAGATTTTAGGATATATCTTTCTTTTTCAGGGTATATCAAGGTTTTTAAGGGTATTTCAGGGTTAAAGGATATCATATGTTTTGTAAGGGAATTTTTCAGGGTATTTTAGGGTTAGCGAGGATTTTTCAGGATTTAGAGGGTATTTCAGGGTCAATGAGGGTTTTACATGGTTTTGAAGAATTTTTCACAGGTCTTTAGGGTATTTCAGGATTATTATGGGTATTTCATGGTTTATTAGTATATTTCAAGTTTTTAAGGGTAATTCAGTTTTTTTAAAAGGTAACCTAAGGTTTTTAAGTGTATATCTTCGATTCTCAGGGTATTTCAGGGTTTTTAAGGGTATTTCAGGGTTTATTAGTTTATTTTAAGTTTTTAAGGGTATCTTAAGGTTTTTTAAGTGTATATCTTCGTTTTTTCAGGGTATTTCAGGGTTGTTGAATGTATTTCATGGTTTGCAAGGATTTTTCTGGGTTGTTCAGGGTATTTCTGGACTTTTAAGGTTATTGCAGGGTTACTCAGGGTATATCAGAATTTTAAAGGGTTTTAAAGTGTTTTTAAGTAAATAATATGTTTTTTAATGATATTTTCTTCTTTTTCAGTGTATTTCTTTTTTTCAGGGTATTTCAGGGTTAATTAGGGGATTTCTGTGTTTTTCAGGTTTTTTAATAGTATTTCATGTTTTTAAGGGGTATTGCAGTGTTTTTGAGGGTATTCAGGGTTTAAAGGGTATCACATTTTTTTAAAGAGTTTTTTAATGTTTTTAAATGATGATTCAGGGTTTTTCAGGGTATTTTAGGCTTTTAAAGGATATTTTAGGGTTTTGTCAGGGTATTTCAGGGTTTTTGAGGGTTTTTCAGGGTTTTTTAGGGTATTTCGTGGTTTTAAAGGGTATTCAGGGTTTGTGAAACTGTTTCGGGGTTTTTAAGGGTATCATATGGTTTTCTCAGGGTATTTCTTTGTTTTTCAAGGTATTTCATGGTTTATGAGGACATATTATGTTTCGAAAGGATTTTATAGGGGTTTAAGGGTATTTCAGGTTTTATAAGTTTATCATATGGTTTTTAAGAGTTTATTTTGAGTTCCAGGTATTTCAGGGTTATTGAGGTTCTTTCATGGTTTGCAAGGGTTTTTTCAGTTTTTTCAGGTTATTTCATGTTTTTTAATGGTATTTCAGGGTTTTTAGGGGTATCATATTGTTTTAAGGGTATTTCTTTCTTTGTCAGAGTATTTCAGGGTTTCTAAGGTCATCATATGTTTTTTTTGGGCATTTCAGGGGTATAGAGGAATTGACGGTATTTCAGGGTTTTTAAGAATATCATGTGTTTTTTAAAGGAATATTTTCAGGGTATTTCAGGGCATTTCAGGGTATTTCAGGGTTCTTCAGGGTATTACATGGCTTATGAGGGTATATCACAGTTTTTTAGGAGTTTTAAGGGTTTTTCAGGCATTGCATGCTTTTTAAGGGAATATCAGGGTTTTTCAGGGTATTTCAGGTTTTTTTTTGGTATTTCAGATTTTTAAACGTATCTTAAGATATTTTTAGGGTATTTCTTCGTTTTTCAGGGTATTTCTTGGTTTATGCGGGTATTTCATGGTTTGCAAAGATTTTTCAGGACTTTTAACGGTATTGCGTGGTTTCTCAGGGTATTTCACGATTGTTAAGTGTATTATAGTGTTATTCAGGGTATTTCAGGGTTTTTCAGGGTTTATAAGGGTATTTCATGGTTTTTAAGGATTTTTAGGTGTTTTTACGGTAATACAGGGTTTTAAAGGATATTTCAGAAATACCCTGAAGAAAAAACCATATGATACCCTTAAAAACCCGGAAATACCCTGAAAAGCCCTGAAATACCCTTAAAAACACAGAAATACCCTGAAAACCCCTGAATCACAATGGAAAACAAAAAAAACTCTTAAAAACAATATGATTCCATGTAAAACCCTGAAATACCCTGAAAAACACTGCATTCCCTTAAAAAACATGAAATTATATTAGAAAAATCTAAAAAAACCCTTTAAAAACATAAAAATTCGTGAAAAACACTGTAGCACCCACATAAACCCTGAAATACCCGAAAAAAAAAGAAATACCCTGATAGAGAAACAAATAACATTAAAAACCATATGATACCCTTAAAGTCCTGAAATACCATTAAATACCCTGAAATACCCTGAAAAACCCTGAAATACCTTAAAATCTATATAATAGATTTGAAATCCTGAAATACCCTGAAAACCCCTGCAATACCCTTAGAAAACCCTGTAATACCCTAAAAACCCTTTAAAATTCTTGCAAACCCAGAAATACCCAAAAAACACCCTGAAAACGAAGAAATACCCTTAAAGAACCTTAAGATACCCTTAGACACCCTGAAATACCCAAAAAAACATTGAAATACCCTGAAAAACACAGATATTCCCTTGTAAACCATGAAATATCGTAAAATATCATGAAAAATCCTTAAAAACCATGACATACCCACATTAATCCTTAAATACCCTGAAGAACCCAGAAAAATCCTTGAAATACCTGAGAATATCCTCTAAGACTGAAATGCACTGTTAATTCCCTTAAAAACATATGATACCCTTAAAAACCCTGAAATACGCTGAAATACAGTCAATTCCTCGAAAACCCTGAAATGCCAAAAAAAAAACAAATGATGACCTTAAAAACACTGAATTAGTCTGTCAAAGAAAGAAATACCCTAAAAACTATATGATACCCTTAAAAAGCCTGAAATACCATTAATAAACCTGAAATACACTAAACAACCCTGAAATATGATTTAAAACCCTAAAATACATTCATAAACCTTGAAATACCCTTTCTAACCCTGATAAATCCTTGCAAACCCTGAAATACCCTGAAAAATTCTCTTGCAAACCATATTATACCCTTAAACCCTGAAATACCCAGACAAAGAAGGATATACCCTTATCTATATGATACCCCTAATAACCCTAAAATACCCCTAAAACCCTGAAATACCCTGGAACAAACAAAATACACTTAAAAACCATTAGATACAATTAAAAACCCTGAAATACCCTGAAAATCCTAAAATACCCTGGAATACAAAATATACTCTTAAAAACCATATGATACCCTTAAAATCCCTGAAATACTTGTAATACCCGGAAATACCATGAAAAACTCTGTAATACCTTTAAAATCCCTATAATAGCCTTTAAAATCCTGAAATACCCTGATAACCCCTGCAATACCCTAAAAACCCTGAAATACCCTGTAAAAACCCCGAGAAATCCTTGCAAACAATGATATGCCATCAAAAACCCTGAAATACCATGGAAAACCCTGAAATACCCTGAAATTTTCATGTTGTTTATAGTATTTCATGGTTTTTAAGGGTATTTCAGGGTTTCTCAGGGTATTTCAGGGTTTTCTAAGGAAATTTCAGGGTTTTTAAGGGTATTTCAGGGTATATAAGGGTATTTCATGGTTTTTCATGGCCATCATATGGCTTTTTAGAGTATATTTGGTGTTTCAGGGTGTTTCAGGGTTTTTGAGTGTATTTCATGGTTTGCAGGGTTTTTTAAGGGATTTTCAGGGTAAACAATAAAAAAATCCTTGCAAACCATGATATACCCCCAAAAAACCTGAAATACCCTGAAAAACAAATAAATACCCTTAAATAAACTGAAATACCAAAAAAAAAACATGATACCTAAAAAACCCCTGAAATAACCTGAAAAATACTGAAAAACCCTTAAAATCCATAAAATACCCTTACAACCCCTGCAAAACCCTTAAAAACCATGAAATACCCTGAAAAATAAATAATTACCCTTAAAAAACTTCATGATACCCTTAATAACCCTGAAATACCCTTAAAAAGCAAATAAAAACCTTAAAAACCCTTAAATACCCTGAAATACCAGCAATTTGCTTTCAACCCTGAAATGCCCAAAAAAAATACATATGACACCTTTAAAAACCCTTAAATATCTTAAAAAAAGAAAGAAATACACTGAAAACCATATAATACACCTAAAAATCCTGAAATACCCTTAAAAATTCTGAAATAACCTGTAAATCCCTTAGAAAACCCTGCATACAATGAAATACCCTCAAAAACCCTGAAATATCCTGGAACACAAAATAAACTCTTAAAAACTATATGATACCCTTAAAACCCTTTTTTATCCTTAAATACCCTGAAGAAGCCTGAAAAACCCTAAGATACCCTATAAAATCCTAAATACCCTGAGAAACCATGCAATACACTTAAAACTCCTCAAATACCCAGAAAAACGAGGAAATACCCTCACAAAACCCTAGGATAACCTTAAAAACCCTGAAATACCCTTAAAAACACTGAGATACCCTGAAAAACCCTTGAATACCCATAAAAATCTTGAAATACCCTGAAAAACCCAGTAATACCTTTAAAAACACAAAAAATATTCAAAAACCTCTGAAAAATCCTTAAAAAAGGATATACCCTAAAATACACTGAAAAACACTGAAAATCCTTGCAAAGCCTGAATTACCCTCAAAAAGTCTGAATTACCCTGAAAAATTCCCTTTAAAAACCATATGATACCCTTAACAACCCTGAAATTCCCTGAAATACTGTCAATTCCCTTAAAACCCTGAAATGCCCAAAAAGAAAAATATAATACCATTAAAAATTCTGCAATACCCAGACAAAGAATGAAATGCCCCAAGAAACTATATACTACCCCTAAAAACCCTGAAATACCATTAATAAACTTGAAATTACCCTGAAAAAAAAACTGAAGATACCATGCAAACTATGAGATAACCTCACAAACCCTGAAATACCCTTGAACCCATAATATACTCTTAAAACCTTATGATAACCTTAAGAACCCTGAAATACCCTTAAATACCCTGAAATACCCCGAAAAATATTAAAATACCCTTGTAAAACCTGAAATACCCTAAAAACCCCGGAAAATCCTTGCAAACCATGAAATACCCTAATAAACCCTGAAATATCTTAAAAAAATAAGAAATACCCTGAAAGAACAATATGATACCCGAAATACCCTTAAAACCCTCATAATCCTGAAACACTCTTAAATACTCTCAAAAACACAGAAATACCCCAAACAAAATTCCCTGAAAAACCATATGATACCCTTAAAAACCCTGAAATACACTTACAAAGAAAGAAATACTCTATAAACCATATGATACCCCTAAAATTCTGAAATATGAAATATTCTGGAATAAAGTGAAAATCCCTTAAAAAACCCTGCAAATCCCTTGAAATACCCTGGAACACAAAATATACTCTTAAAAGCCATATGATACCCTTAAAAATCATGAAACACCCTTAAATACCCTGAAATACCCTAAAAAACCCCGAAATATCCTTAAAAACCCTGAAATACCCTAAGAAAACCCTGAAATACCCTCATAAACCATGAAATACTATGAAAAACCCTGATTTTTTTGTGTTTTTTAGGGTTTCTAAGGGTATTGCAGGGGTTGCCATGGTATTTCAGGATTTTAAAAGGTATTATAGTGATTTTAAAGGTATTTCAGGGTATTTAAAGGTATTTCAGTGTTTTTCAGGGTATCTTATTGTATTTCTGAAGTATATTTTGTGTTCCAGGGTAATTAAGGATTTGTCAGGGTATTTCAGGGTATTTAAGGGTATTTCAGGGTTTTCAAGGGTACCATATGGTTTTTAAGTGTATATTTGGTGTTCCAGGGTATTTCAGATTTTTTTAGGGTATTTTAGGGTTTTTAGGGGTATGACATAGATTTTAGGATATTTCTTTCTTTGTCAGGGTATATTAAAGGGTATCAAATGTTTTATAAGGGAATTTTTCAGGGTTATTCAGGGTAAGCAAGGATTTTTCTTTTTTTGACAGAGTATTTCAGGGTCAATGAGGGTAATACATGGTTTTGAAGAATTTTTCGTGGGTCTTAAGGGTATTTCAGGCTTTTTAAGGGTATTTCATGGTTTATTAGCGTATTTCAAGTTTTTAAGGGTATTTCAGTGTTTTTAAGGGTATCTTAAGGTTTTTTAAGTGCATATCTTCGTTTTTCAGGGTATCTCAGGGTTGTTGAATGTATTTGATGGTTTGCAAGGATTTTTCTGAGTTTTTCAGGGTATTTCAGGATTTTTAAGGTTATTGCAGGGTTACTCAAGGTATATCAGAATTTTAAAGGGTATAAGAGTGTTCATAAGTAAATCATATATTTTTCTGAATGATATTTTCTTCTTTTTGAGGGTATTTCTTTTTTTCAGGGTATTTCAGGGTTAATGGGGGGATTTCAGTGTTTTTCAGGTTTTTTTAATAGTCATATATTTCATGCTTTTAAGAGTATTACAGTGTTTTTGAAGTTATTTCAGGGTTTTAAAGGGTATCATATTGTTTTTAAGAGTTTTTTAATTGTTTTAAATGATGATTCAGGGTTTTTCAGGATATTTTAGGGTTTTAAAGGATATTTCAGGGTTTGTCAGGGTATTTCAGGGTTTTTGAGGGTATTTCAGGGTATTTTAGGGAATTTCTTGGTTTTTAAGGGTATTGCGGGGTTTCTCAGGGTATTTCACGATCCTTAAGTGTATTATAGTGTTTTTAAGGGTATTACAGGATTTTCAGCGTTTATGAGGGTATTTCATGGTTTTTAAGGATTTTCAGGTGTTTTTACGGTAATGCAGGGTTTTAAAGGATTTTGCAAGAAATACCCTGGAAAAACCATATGATATCCTTAAAAACCCTGAAATACCCTGAAAAGCCCTGAAATACCCTTAAAAACCCAGAAATACCCTGAAAAACCCTGAATCACAATAGAAAACATAGAAACTCTTAAAACCATATGATTCCCTGTAAAACCCAGAAATACCCTGAAAAAAACTGCAATACCCTTAAAAACATGAAATACTATTGAAAAAATCTGAAAATTCCTTGAAAAACATAAAAATTCGTGAAATACCATTAAAAACCATATGATACCCTTAAAAACCATGAAATTCCCTAAAATATCCTGAAATACCCTGAAAAATTCTAAAATACCCTGGAACACAAAATATATTCTTAAAAACCATATGATACCCTTAAAATCCCTGAATACCTTTAAATACTCTGAAATACATTGAAAAACCCTGAAATACCTTAAAATCTATATAATACCCTTTAAAATCCTGAAATACCCTGAAAACCCCTGCAATACCCTTAGAAACCCTGATATACCCTGAAAAACCCAGAAAAATCCTTCCAAACCCTGAAATACCCAAAAAAAAACCTGAAATACCCTGAAAAACCCAGATATTCCCTTAAAAACCATGAAATATCCTAAAATATCGAGAAATATCTTTGAAAACCATGACATACTCTCATTAATCCTTAAATACCCTGAAGAACCCTGAAAAATCCTTGCAAAGCCTGAAATACCCTAAAAAGCCTGAAATGCCCTGAAAAATTTCCTTAAAAACCCTGAAATACGCTGAAATACAGTAAATTCTATTAAAACCCTGAAATGCCAAAAAAACATATGATACCTAGAAAACACTGATTTAATCTGACAAAGAAAGAAATACCCTATAAACTATATGATATCCCTAAAAACCCTGAAATGCCATCAAAAAACCAGGAAGACCCTGATAAAAAACTGAAAACCCTTCCAAACCATGATATACCCTCAAAAACCCTGAAATACCCTGAGAAAAAAAAATACCCTTCGAAAAGAATAAAATACCATTAAAAAACATATGATACCCTTAAAAACACTCTTATACCCTTTAAAACCCTGTAATACCCTGAGAAACCCTGCAATAACCTAAAAATTGTCCTGAAATACCCTGAAAAATAAAGAAATACCCATAGAAAACCTTAAGATACCCTTAAAAACCCTGAAATACCCTTAAAAAACACTATGATACCCTTTAAAATCCTGAAATACCCTGACAATCCTTTCAATACCCTAAGAAACCCTAAAAAACCACGAAAAAGGGTATTTTAGGGTTTTTAAGGCTGTCATATGGTTTTTTCAGTGTATATTCTTTTTCAGGGTATTTCAGGGTTTATGACTGTATTTCATGGTTTGCAAGGATTTTTCCAGGGTTTTTAGTGTATTTCAGGGTTTTCAACAATATTTCAATGTTTTTCAGGGTATTTCAGGGATTTTAAGGGTATTTCAGGGTTTTTAAGGATATCATGAGGTTTTTAAGGGTATTTATACGTTTTTGAGGGTATTTCAGGGTTTTTGAGGGTATTTCATGGTTTGCAAGGGTTTTTCAGTTTTTTCAGGATATTTCAGGTTTTTAAAGGGTATTTCTTGGTTTTTAGGGGTATCATATGGATTATAGGGTATTTCTTTCTTTGTCAGGGTATTTCAAGGTTTTTAAGGGTATCATATGGTTTTTTTGGGCATTTCAGGTTTTCAAGGGAATTGCCGGTATTTCAAGGTATGTCAGGGTATTTCAGGGTTTTTAAGGGTATCATATGGTTCTTAAGGGAATTTTTTCAGGATATATCAGGGTTTGCAAGGATTTTGCAGGGTTTTCCATTGTATTTCAGGGTTTATGAGGGTATTTCATGGTTTTGAAGGATTTTTTTGGGGTTTTTAGGGTATTTCGGGGTTTTTAAGGGTATTGCAGGGTTTTTCAGGGTATTTCATGGTTTTTAAGGGTATTTCAGGGTTTTTCAGGGTATTTCAAGGTTTTTAAAGTAATTTTTAGCATTTTTAAGGGTAATTCAGGGTTTTTAAGGGTATCATGAGGTTTTTTAAGGGTATTTCTTCGTTTTACAGGGTATTTGAACAACTGCCCACTTCTAGGACCTGTATCTCGTTATTATGTATTTGTCCATTATTGCTGTAATGTTATTAGTTTAAATACTTTTTAACTTGAATATATTTGTATTAAAATAGTGTCATATTTAAAATTTAATGCTTTATATTTCTCCTATGTGTATTTTTTATATGAGAGGAATTTTGCCATTCGTAGAGCGTTTGGAGGAGATGTTTGATGGGAAAGGTTTAAGAGAACCCATTTCTTGGAACTGTATCTCGTAATTATATATTTTTCCATTATTGGTCTAAAGTTATTAGTTTAAATTTTGCTTAATTTGAATATATTTGTATTATTAGAGTTTCATATTTAAAATTTAACTCTTGATATTTATCATATGAATATTTTTATACGAGATGATTCTGTCCATTCAGAGAGCATTTGGAGTAGATGTTTTTTGAGAAAGAGATAGGACAGCCCCCTTTTTGACTTGTATCTCTTAATTATGTATATGTCCATTAATGCTTTAATTTTATTAGTATAAATATATTTTAACTTGAACATATTAATATTATTCGAGTGTCATATTTAAAATTTAATGCTTGATTTTTATCATATATGTATATTTTTAGGAGAGGACTCTGTCTATTCGGAGAGCATTTGGAGGAGATATTTAATGAGAAAGAGATAGGACAGCTCACTTGTTGGACCTGTATATCGTAATTATGTATTTGTCTATTATTTTTGTATTGTTATTAGTATAAATTTTTCTTTACTTTACTGTATTATCATTATTAGAGTGTTATATTCAAAATTTAATACCTGATAATTATCATATATGTGTTTTTTTATAGGTGAGGAATCTGTCCATTCGGAGAGCATTCAGAGGAGATCATTAATGGGAAAGAGATAGGACAGCCCTCTTCTTGGACCTGTATCTCGTAATTATGAATTTGTCCATTATCGCTGTAATGTTATTCGTTGAAATATTTTTTAACTTGAATATATTAATATTATTAGTGCGTCATATTTAAAATTTAATGCTTGATATTTATCATATGTGTGTTTTTATAGGAGAGGAAACTGTCCTTTCGGAGAGCTTTTGGAGGAGATGTTTGATGGAGAAAGAGATACGGCAGCCTACTTCTTGGACCTGTACCTTGTAATTATGAATTTGTCCGTTAAAATTTAATGTCATTAGTTTAAATATTTCTTAACTTGAATATATTAGTATTATTAGTATGTCATATTTAAATTTAATGCTTGATATTTATCATATGTGTATTGTTATAGGCGAGGCATCTTGCCATTCGGAGAGCATTTGGAGGAGATGTATGATGGGAAAGAGATAGGATTGCCCATTTTCTGGACCTGAATCTCATAATTATGAATGTATCCATTATTGCTGAAATGTTATTAGTTGAAATATTTTTTATCTTGAAAATATTAGCTATATTTGTTTACCATATTTAAATTAAAAGTTTAGTTTTTATCATATGTTTATTGTTATAGTAGAGGCATCTTGCCATTCAAAGATCATTTGGAGAAGATATTTGATGGACAAGAGAAAGAACTGCCTAGTTCTTGAACCTGTATATCCTTGATTGTATCTTTGACATTTTTTGTATCTCTTTCTTAAAGTGCTTATATCTTTTTAATACTAGGAGAGGGGCGTCCAACCTAGATTGATCCACTTCCTGTTCGGTCTTATCTGTGCTAGTTTCAAAATTTTTTTTATGGATCGTAACTCGAATTTCATGAGTCTTATATAGGTTGACTTCTGATTTTTTTCGATAATATTACTTCCCTTCTTTTTTTTTGGTTATTACTCCATCCTTCTTAGTTTGCAGTTGTTTGATATGGTGCATATGTTCGATAAATATTTTGATTTAATATAATGTCAGATGTTATCTAAATCAGACAGAATGTAGACGTTGCACTGTCCTAACCAATAGGGGCTATACATATATGGCACTTTGAACGACTTATGTCATTTCATAGTCTTCAGTCTTTAACAATCCAATATCATTCAGTGTTGGTTAAGCAGTGCACAGAAATAGGTGGTTCATTTTTCCACCGCAAAACATTAAATATTTGTTCCTTAATTTTGCAAATAAATAATGGTTTAAATATTTGGGTAAGACTTTAATACTTCGGGATCATATTATATCAAATAAAAATGTTATTCTTATTATTTAAATAAAAATTGATAATTTCAAAAAACACTTTCTTTGGAATTTGCATTTTCTATATAATAGTATCCCAATTATGGAGTTCCACTTTTAGTGTTAAGTTAAGACTTCTTCAATTGAATTTGTTTTCTCTTTTTGAATTAATTTTTCTGAATACCTCAATCATTCAATAGATGAAATATTATTTTATTATCTTACAACCAACATTCTATACAACCTGAAGCCATAACTAGCTATTTAATGTACATGAATCCTGTGGTATTTTACCGTGGTCTAAAAGGTTAGTTCAGCATAAAATGTAGGTATGTGTTAAAATTAGTGCAACAGTACATTACAAAATATATTTTAAAACAATGAGGGTTAAGCGTCGAAAGAAAATTAAAATTTCCCCTTAGGATTTATCAATTATTCTTATTTAGCATCCGATATGATAGCTGAGTTACTCCTTTTTCCTGTATGTCTTCCTTCACGACCACCATGGAAGAAAGGAGCAGCATTGTAATTTATTTCTCATGAAAGCGCATTCTTCATACTTATATTTCTTCTTCAAACTCACTTCCAGAAACCTATAAGAGATAACATTTCTAAAATTGAAGAAAGCACTTATTATTGCTTAAGATACCACGGTTTTACTGTTACTGCTTGTAGTCTTATTCATTAAATTGTAAACTTTTATTAGATTGCTTTTAAATAGATCGAATTATGAATAACATTTTCCTTGAAGGTTGCTTATATGCTTTCCTTTATTAATACATGTTAATTGAATAGGATCAAAGATTTTAAGATTCATGTCTTCAATCACTGCATCGCTAGCTCGGACACGTGGACAGAATGCAAAGATGAGATCCAGCACATCTTCCTTGAGAGTCTTCCCAAGTAGTGGAGCATTAGGACCATTTGCACATCCCAGCAGACTTCTTCCAGCTTTCCAGAAGACCGGACATTGTGTTATCCAAGGAAGAACCCCATTCCATATTGTAGAGGTCACAAAATCCCAACTGTACAACATAAGACGGTTTCCCCTGTCTTGAAATTGCTGCAGGATGTATGTTGAGCACATCACCAGTGTGTGGCACTACTGGCCAATGACCACAGGGGCCGGAGGGAATGAAGAACCCGAGAACATGTCCATGAAGACTCAGTCCACTACAGGAGATGAATAAACAGTAAAATGCAATTTGTCGTTTCTGAGCCAAATCTCATTTGATAAAATGTATAGTATAAAACTATTATATACCTATGTAAGGCAGGAAATTGTATAATTTACTCTGATTATGAGAAATGTTAATACATTGATGTAAAACTAATACTCTAATTATAAAAATGTAAATTATATGAATATAACGAAAAAAAACTTTGTGCCCTCTGCTAATCAATCCTTTGCTAAATGTATAGATATCTTATGATACATGTAAGGCAAGGCTATGTATAACTTATATATTCTGTAACATTTAATTAAATCCCTAATATTTTTCCAAACTCATTGGGGGAATGAGACTGCAGTGAGATGCTGAGATAAGTTGAGGGAAGGCAGTGGGCAATAAGAAGTGGTTACAAGGGGATTAGGTGGGAAAAGGGGAGTGAAGGGAATGGTGTAATGAACTAGATGAATTTTCGCAATTTAAAAAATTTATATTATTTCAAAATGAATTTAGCACATTAACCCTAATAAGGTGAAGGTGAAAAGCCAGTATGGTAATCTGCAATAGAATTAGATTTATTTTTAATTTTATGAAAACCTCCTACAAAAACACACAGTAAGTTAATTAAACTAATCTTGATCAGATACAGATCCATTTTTCTGCTATTAACTTAACACTCTAGTTCGAATTAAACCATGAGCCATATGATTAGCAAGAAAGTGTAAGTATTGAGGAAGAAACATTCATTTGTAAAATATTAATGGCACATTCGTAGCTGAAGTTACAAGGCTCAATGAAGACAAAAAGGTAATCGATCAAAACTCACAAAAACATTTCTGAATAATTCCTTTACATAGTCTCCCATATGTCCATGATGATGAATATGATTTACTTGTGATCCAAAAGCATACTTCAAAAGGAAATATCACTTGATGCAAATCCTCTTTCCCCTTAATATCATGAACCCAAAGAAAAGTCTGTTTGTGGAAAACGGGCAGTTCCACAAAGTCTTACAAATAATATTCTATTTTACACTTTTTTTTATTAATATTTGAAATATTTATGAGTTAGTGAGACAGTTAAACAGAAAGTAAAAGGAATCCAGATGCCTACTGCTTAGAGAATCTAGTCCTGGCACCAAATAATGTCTATCTTACATATTATGTGAAATGTTTCAGGCAAAAGACAAAGACACATTTTAATAATAATAATTTCTCTAATGGAAACAGGAAGAATTCCAATTTCATCCATTTCAATAATTATTACTATTTAGAAAGACAAATGACCATTCCCTAACCAGAAAAATCTGGTTAGCCGGGATTCGAACCCAGGACCTTGGTGTTGGAGCGTTATCACATATGCATGTTAACCACTCCGCCACCACGGCCACATTTTCAAACTATCCTCCATATACCACAAGCAAACAAAGAGGATAATGCCTATAAATTGATATTTCATTTAGTTTTCAACATATCACTTTCAAACAATTATCGAAAGCGAGCTAAGTATAAAAATATCTACATACACCTAAGAAGAAACATTATTATTATTGATAACAGTAACAGGTTCCCCCAACTATATCCATTTTAATTTATATATATCACAAACACACAACAATAGAACAACACATATGACCATTCCCTAACCTAAAGAATCTGGTTAGCCAGCATTCCAACCTGGGACCTTGGTGTTAGAGCATTGACATGCAAGCATGCTAACCACTCAGCCACCGCAGCTGGAATGAATGCAATGAAAATCATCTTAAAGATGCATTTCTAATTGTTCAGTGTAATCTTATACATTTCATAATTAAGAGGGTAAGTTCAAACCAAATTCCATTAAAAAAGAAGGAAGGAGTTGAAATGTATGATTTCCTTTGCAATAAATTCATTAATCCATCATGGAAAGGGAATTAGACAGCCATTTTTGCCGAGGAATATTTCTCAAACGTCTCACGAGTTTCACTCTACCCTTTATCCCTCTGTACATCTTATCACCTTGTCTCTTGTTTCTTAACGGCGATGATCCCTCTAGTCAGCAATGGAATTTTTAATTGAGTTCCCATCATATTGGCATCCGCCAGTGGGATTTGTTTTCATTCGAAACTTGGCACCAAATCCTCTGATCCAGGATTAGTGGGAATATAGGAGATAAAAAAGTACTGATTTGGATTCCCAGGGAAACCTTTTCCCCTCCCTCATAACTCAGTCATTGCTTATGAAGCATGTGAATGAAAAATATCTCGAGAAAGCAATTTGATATGAATTAAGACTCTCTAATGACATAGCATTATTTTTCGACGATTATTGAGCAGTAATTTTCCACATTTTATATTAGATAACACAGTTTCGCTATGATGCATGAATCAATAAAATAATACCTTATTTACTCGAAAATAGCGAGGCATAAAAAGCAATGGGCACCCTGAAATTCGAGCGCTGGACATTGATATATCATTTTCCCGCAAATGTAATGCGCACCTTAAGACATGCAGTCACGCCTTTTGCTGCACCTCATACGTCTTACATTATCGACTCCCATCTTTATGTCTCTCATTGTAGTTTCAACAATGAGTACGATATGGATTAAGTTCGCGAGCTTTATTTTCAAAAATCTTCTGTACTACTTGATTACTTTCAATGAAACATTTTTTATTGTGTATTCCCTTTATAATTCGATAAATTTTACAATCCATTTAATTAGCACATTCGTGAAATAGATAGACAGATATTATTGCATAGGAGTACACTTGGGAGGAAGTCGTAAGTTTGGAGCAGCATCGTAGAGATGCCTCACATGCAAGCAGGCTCACTCTTCATCGACGATGGTTCCTTTTGAAGATACAGAGAACAGTTCAAAAACTCCATAAACGACATCAGGGATGTTGGAGGTTGCCGGTCCTTGGTCAACCCCGTGTAAGGAAAAGTGGAGCGTCCCTGACTCGCTCTTCATCACCCCAATTTTATCCCCGATCTGAGGAAAATAAAAACAATCAGGAAAAGGCTTCAAGGGCACAGATCATCTTGTGAGAGTTGTAATCATATATCCATGCTACATGAACAAATGGGTTATCTCCCATGAATATATCTTAGGTATGAAGACCTGACCTAAAATATTATTTTAAATTTTTCTTAGGTGGCTTGCCACAGAGCATAATAAAATACATTTATTATTATTTATTTATTATTAAAACATATAAGCTATGTTTTGTTTTAGAGAGAGATGAGGCTATTCATGATTAGGCAATGTAAAGTGTTCAAGGAATTTTGATTTGATATGAGATGTAGTCTTTGAAATTAAAATTTAAACACTTCTTCATGTAATTGAATAAGTGCAGACTTAATGTTAATATTAGTTAAAAAATTAAGATGTCTTTAAAACCAAATGTAACACGGATGTATTTACTGCAAAAAAAGTTTTTTCCTCCCTTGCTTTACCGAAGAATCACTTTCTCAGTAATTAAATTAAATCATATTTATCTACAATTGATATTTAGTTGGCATTTATTTACTGATTTACTAATCTGGCGTACTCTAAAATTTCAAATTTCAAGTATTTGTGGAAATAATCCCAGTACGGCCGCTTACGATAAATTATCATAAATTTCTGCATTGTTTTCCATCACGGTAAGGATAAGTAACAATCAAGGGGCAGCAAGACGGTTTGGGCGATATGAATGTAAGGGAGCATATTGATCAATACAACTGAGGAGGTTTCCAGAAAAAGTGTTAACCATAAAGTCAATGGAATTAGGCTGAAAAACCGCTGACTAGTCCATTTCAATACGATTGATTAAATACTGGGGATTGCCAAGGGCATTAAGCATTACATTTTAGATAACATAAGCAGGGAAAATAAGATAAAAATGGAATATTACTCACTATATTTTCTGCAGAGAAGCTACCTGAGTCCTTTGCAGGGTTGTACAGGATTTTTCAATGGTGCAGTTTGATGTGGAAAGTAAACTACTCCTCGAAGCAAAACATCTTTGATGATGAGCGTTTTAAGTCCAGCAATAGATCATAATAGCTTCCAGAATCCCTCACTATTAGGGATTTTCATGACTTTCATGTGAACTGTAAGATATTACATTTATTGTAAATTAAATGGAATCAATCATTACCCATAAGCAAACTAATCCAAATTCTACACATATATATCAAGGACAAAGTGGTAAGATTTTACCAACAGATTTTTTCTTGAATCCAGTATTCAAGGAGATACATGTTTACGTGTGGACAAGAGAGCAGTACTTTTGCTAAAGCTGATGAACTGATCCCTTTTACTTGAGTGAATGGCATTTTAGTATTTTTCTAACAACACAGCTTAATTTAACCAATAATCCAATCAAATTAACCAGAAAAAATTACAAAGTTCCTTTTAAGTACATTTAAAGGTTAAGCACAATGAAGTCATAGAAATCAATGATAAACAACATTTAATGTCTGAAAATAGGTAACATTATGAAGCACTTAAATTGACCATAGTTCTAAAAATTAGTCTTTAAGACAAACACAATTGTGATTGCTTTATTTCACTCTGAGGAGTATGCTGCTCTTTTCCTAACAGTATGTAGAGGCAGATGCAAACCCTGCAAATTAAAAAGAAAATCATGTAAAAAATGTGAATGTTTAGGTATTTAGAAATTTTGAATAAAACTGATGAAGCAGATCTTGTATTTTGTACTCCTTAAATTTAAATTCTTTTGCTTGGTTAAAACAATTTTGTTTTGCAATTATACATAAAATTATCCTCCTTAAAATATCAACTTTGATATAATGATGGCATAACAAACCACATCATATTAAAATGATTTCATGTCTTGAAAGTAAATGTATTTGTACAGATAGTTTTAGTAAACACTATCAACCAATACATACAGACATAACAGCAATTCAGTAGAGGATATCAATATGTCTTTCGATGCATTTACATTACTATCGAAACACAGAGAAGAGAAAATGAAAGGAATAAAAATAACTCATACTAAGAATTTAAGCGCTGATTCATTCCAAATAATTATTAAGTAAATCAAATAATCCTACTCTTCTTGATATCATGCAAGTTTTGTTTAATTGAATAGAATTCAACACTAAGCAATAATTATTATCTGGTATTATGAATTTTATAAGCATCTAAATTTCATGAAAATACTTAAATTAAGGTATCCTTTACAATTCAAAGGACAATAACCATTGGGGAAATAGTAAGCATAATGTTA
Source organism: Sympetrum striolatum (assembly GCA_947579665.1). Classification (NCBI taxonomy): domain Eukaryota; kingdom Metazoa; phylum Arthropoda; class Insecta; order Odonata; family Libellulidae; genus Sympetrum; species Sympetrum striolatum. The sequence continues at coordinate 18,759,266 of OX388347.1, read as the reverse complement.
TGGTCTCATATTTTCTCCATTACTTTCCTACAATCTATAATAGACCATAACCTTCTGATAACAAACATAGATTTAATACAAGCCTTAAAGCATACATAGCAAGAACATTGTTTAAAAACAGCAATATTATGATAAAAATTGTGTAGAAAATAGCCTTTAGAATAAAATATATTTATTTGTGTGTAACATACATTTTCATATAACATGCACCATGATTTAAGAAAAACGTTTGATTAAACAAACTAAAATTTAAAATTACAGACTTGGAATGGTCCGGAAGGAAAAAACTTTGCAGAGCAGCTGCCAATGACTACAAAAGCCAGTCCATCATTACAATTAGCTCAGTAAAAGGTGATTAGTAAATTTAAAACACTCTTTCAAGTTCTTTTAATAACAAAGAATGTTTTTAGATACATATTGGTGCCAAGCAAGTGGTTGAGTGTTATTATATAAATAGTAGATAGTCAGATGTTTGCTTTTCAATATCTTATTTCCACTATTTGCAAGAATTAATAGGAATTCAATCATTTAAATTATTTATAATACCTAATCGGGAAAATGCAATGCTTCACATGATTATGCCATGCATACTGCCCATGCAAAAGTATTGATCAGTTTATTTTGAAATGTATTGCAAAAAGCTGTTTTCAGGATACAAGATATTTTCAAAATAAAATACCACGATCTTCATTAAAAAAATGCATTTAAACTGACTAAAAGATAAATATGACTCCTTTTATTTAATTATGTAAAAATAAAAAATGCAATATCTATAATATAAAATAGAGAGTGTGTGTGTGTGTATGTTTGCTAAAAACTCAAGAACCGAGAGTCGCAAAACTTTGAAATTTTCTACATTACTAAAAGTCAATCCCGCGCAGAGTATAGGCTACTTTTTATTTCCCTAAGGTCCACAGTTCAAACCCAGACGGGTCGAAACATTTCCATAAGAAATACACATAGAGGTTAGTTTTTTCATAGCAGGGTTCATTTCTTTTTCAAAATTAATTTAGAAATAATGGTCCTAGAAAGAGGAATCAAGCACCAAAAGAAGGAAAATAGAATAAAGATTCTTATTTTGGTCGTGGAATGTCGTTTTCGATTCGAAATTACCCACATTTAAATAAAGTAAGTGAACATTTTATCGAAATTTTGTGGTCTTAAACAACCCATCTCCCTGACGATCAAGGCGATTGTTGATTTCGAGCTCATGCATAATTCCATAAGAAGACATGGAAAATGAATACCCAGATACAATTAATGCTGTAAGATATCTATTATATAAAATTCCTTCTCCGGATTCATTCATATATATAGATAGATAGATAGATAGATACCCAGATTGGATACTAATTCACAGGCTAAACCACAAGTGTCATTGATTTGAAATTTTTACAGTGTACAGGCCCTAACGTGAAACCCCCAGAAATAGGCGACTTTGAACCTCAGTGTCATGGGTTTGATGCCAGAAGGCCTTTAATTCTCGGTTTTTCCCATTTAAATGTATTGCTTTGATTTTCGGAAATTTCTAAAAAACACTTCCTAGATAGGTAGGGAATCAAAATTCAAGGAGCTTACAGATATGGACATTACGTATATATCAAAACTATTAATGGCTTTTACAGAAAATGTCCTGGGTTTGATGCTAATATGATGCAAACATATCCTATTTAAAATACTTGGGGTTAGTTTTTCATTATTTTTTTTTTGATGCATTTATCGAAACAATAAGAAATTCTCTCTTAGCTTAGTTATACATTAAGACTCGGTTTAAGAAAACAATTTTAATAAGACCAATGTCTTCCTGGGTTCGATGCCAGAGCACAATAAAAATTCTCACTTAAGGAATAACTGTGAAGAGCAGGACGTCGTTTTAGGCAGTTGCAGCCAATATTTCTGCTTGAATATTCACACATAGTTGGAGATGGTGATCTCCTATTGTGCTGCATAGGAAGTATCACCAGAAAGACCCGGGTTTGATGCTGGGCAGTAAATATATCTCTCATATAAAACACATTGGGGTAGTTTTTCATTATTTTTTTAATGCTCTTATTGAAATACCAAAAATTATGAGGCAAGTGATACGATCAAGGCTGTACCAAGAGTAATTATCAATTTGGATTTCCCCGTTGAGATTCAATGGGCACTTCTGCTATTAAGTATATAAAATGCAATATGAATTTCAGGCTTAATAATAATTGACACGAATAAATACAATATTTATTAGCCTGGTATCCCTTGCTAATGAACTATCCTTCCTATGGTAATTCTTATCTGCTAATAAGTGCATTTTAGTATCTATCTTTCAAAAGTGTCATAGCAAACATAAAAATAACTGTATCTCCTCCGTCTACCAGGATGATGCTTTAGCTATGAGACTACATTCTGTTATATTTCAGCAGCAGTTTCCCAGAACTATGACCGAATATATCCATTTGCTTTCACAAAATGTTAGCTTTAAATTCACTTTCCGTTATTTAAAACAGTGAAAAATGGTTTTTAGACTTCTAACCTCTATTAATTCAAAGACCTTCCGACACTAATGAGTTAATCAAAGTATGATATTCTTAGTACCACTGCATCATTATAATAGAGGCATTAACTATAGCACCTAACACCTAGAACATATTTGTCACCATCCTTCCATAACATATATATTCCTCATTTATATATTATGGTTTGGAATTTAACAGCATCAACTAACTTTATTATGTTAAGTAAAAGTGGCAATTGTCAGTCTTTCACTTCCTTGGACTTCTGTAGAGCCAAGAGGGTAGTACATTTTCCTTTGGTGAAAGATATGCCAGATTACATTTCTTGGAAGGAGCCCATACATTAAAAAAGACCTTAGAAATTTTAATTATTCTTATATGTCAATTATCTCTACCATGTATCAAGAAATATGAGCATAACATCACATTAATTTGCCTATCTTTGGGATCTAAGAGTAAATCATAACACATCTGCCCTATAGATTCACCTAAATAATACAAATTCATAAAAAAAAACAAATTAAAGAAAGTAGGTAGGTCTGTATGTTCCTTTTAAATAGTTTAAAGTTGTCACCTCCCCAGCTCCAGTTTTGTCCCACTGCACCATTGCTGTGAAGATCACTCTACTCTTGCTGTCTTTGGTCAATTAATTGCTGACCCATTGATGGGCAACACTCTCTCCGTTTCCTTATTAAATGCAAATATTTTTTTCTATCTGGTCTTTTCCAAGTATACTTCAGAATCTCACATATTATTTAACCCACTTTATCAATGGTCTTCGTGAAATAGTCTAGATAAAGAAGATGACAATAAATAAATAAAGAGCCAAAGTATTTAATTATCAAGTAAATATTATGGCACTTATCAAATTAATGATGTGCATATCTTCATAACGTAATTCTTAATTTAAGATAAATTTCTTTCTATTGAAAATCATTGCTGCATGACAGCATTAATTAATTAATTTAAAGAGTAAGGTAAGAATCAGAAATGTGAATATTGAACATTGTCAAGAATATCAATTTGAAACCATATTCAGTTCTGATAAATAATCTTCCCCCATTACTTTTTATAAATATGAATGAAATATTGATATATGTAACATGAAATTACAAATTGTTTTATTCATTTTTACAACTGTTAGTTCAAACCAAAATATACCATACAATTGGGCGTTTTGTTCTTAAATAAATGTTAATTAACACCTAATTTGGATTGGAAACCATGTTTGTATCTTTCATAGCATTTTCTATTGGGAAAAATTCAGAAAACTGTGCATGTTGGCAATATCAAATTCAAAAACAGAAATAGAATAAATAGCGAGTGAAATTTTGCGCATACCACATAATGATCTACATCATTGACACACATCACCAAACTTCACTGAATTATCTCCCTATTACTATTAATTTTTACAATTAACAGTGATCATGTCACATTTAGAAAAAAAAGATTCAACCCTGTAAACAATAAAAGGCTCTCTGAGACAACTAAAGATACGTGTGATAAATTAGAGAAGACAATAAATACAAAATAATAAATCCATTCCCAAATTTAATCAAATGTAAATACTTAATTTCCTGTAGTGAGATCATGACTAATTAAATAAGACATCAGACTAAAGAACAGTTGGAGATAGGGAAAAAGATGAAAAAGGAAGAATCAAAATTATACATGCCCTCTTGTTTACTAAAAAGGATAGCCTTCCTCAGGCTTGACAGCATCCTTCCGATTGTCCAAGAGGCCGTCACTACTCTCGGTAAAATTAATTTTACCCTCTCGGTAAAATTTCTCTTACCCTCTCGGTAAAATTTCACTTAGGTACTGTTTGGGAGAAATTGAATAACTCCCTTAATAATGATTACATTTTGACGAAATTCTCTCGGTAAAATTTGAAAGAGAGTAGGGTAAAATTTCACTTAGTCAAATTTTACCCTACTCTCTTTCTTATTTTCTCTCATATGTCTTCGACGTAAAATAATAGGCGTCAAGAAATGCATTCCAGCTTCACCTTCAACATTGTGTTCGATCTTCATCTCCATTCCCAACAAATGATTATCAATGACTTACAATATCATCGTAAGTGAAACTTCTTACTATTTGTGTACTCGTTTTAATTATCACTGGCTATATGAATGTAATTTGACGTTATTTGAGCATAATTGCTTAAAATTCCAGCAGCTAATCAACTAACGTCAAATTCATCGTTCCCTCCCCGCAACATTCCGCAACACATGGCGGAGAGAGTTGCGCTTTTCGTTTCGCAGTAATAAAACTTCTTGGTTCATTACGCGGCGAATACGATGTACTCTCTCGCTCAAACTTGGCCAAAATGCAATTATACATTATGTGTTCAACTTAACTACAGTATTTTCTCCTGAAATTTATACCTACATTTTTACGCTTTCTACTTATCCAAAAGAGACAAAAAATGCTTATCCGAATGCTCACTGAGCAACAATTTCAATTTCGGAAAGAACAGTTTTTAACCTGGGGAAAAGAATCAGGAAATGCTATTTTGGACGATATGTTGTTCCTAACTTAGGGTACTTTCCTCTAGACTTAGCTTTTCTTTGGGGTTTCTATGGAAATAATCAACCTTAGGAATACGTGGTACTGTGGTATTTACTGGCTTGATTTTTATTACCAAATTGACTTATTTTAGGTTTTACAAAATATTCTTTTACTCGTAGAGTAAGCACATTTGTCGTAAAATTGTTACATATATGTGTACCACCTCTTCGGCTGTGACCCGGAGTACGCGGGTTTTATTACTTTCTCTGCGGTTTCCGGGTTAGGTCATTATTTCACTGGAGCCATCTAATTTCATCATGACTCCATGAATTGACCGGTTTTATGACGTCATTTGAGATAAGTCAAGTATTCGATACAAGAAAATTGCTTTGCAGTTGAACTAAATATTAATTGTGACAGCAAACTTTGTGTAATTATTGAAGAAATAAAATTTGCAGCTTGTTTGTGGTAAGGAGGTGGCAGTGGATGATCTTTCTAAACGTAATCACAACTAGCGTTGTAATATTTTGCCGTCTCTAGCAATTGGTTAAGGTTACCAATACTGAATTAATCATACCCTTTAACGAACTGCAGATAATGAATTAAAATCTATCAACTTGTTGCACTACAATATGGTGAATCTATTTACAGTCTCCTCTCTTTCTTCCCAATTAGCAATAGGTACAGACAGACACATGAAAAATAGCCAAAATACTTGTAATAAATTTTATTGAATCTTATGAAATACATCGTGTGGGAATATATCGATCCCACCTCACGAATTCAGGGTTTACATTTTGTTATAAATAAATGTTACAACACGATAAAATCACATCTCAGTCTGTTAATCGAATGATAATTAATAATGAAGTTATATGAATGATGCGTTAATGAGAAAATATTAAGTTAGCTCTGCTGACATGATTGACCACAATTTAAGCCTTTTGTACAAATATTCTGCATTCATCCTCTGTTCACCACTTTCTTTCTTATCGCCGGAGATTCTCCATTCCGAATTCTCGGCACGCCGTTGGCCGACTCTTCGCTTTTCCGTGACTGGTTAGCATCTTCAGCGAACTGTTCATTTTGGAGTTTTTCCTTTAAAATAAAAGGACCTATTGAGAGAGGAGTTATTAGGAATTGAGACATTCGTATTTGATGACATCGTAGGGCCCCCAAGCTAGCGTCTTTGCTTTAGAATTGGAAAAGATTTCGATAGCAGCAGATAACCGGCTTAAGTTTACCAAATACCAAAATATCGCAGTGACTTAAAATTAGTTTATCCACAATCAACGTTTCTCAGGGGCTCTACTCAAAGTTTTATAATGTGCTTCCTTTTTAGTAATCATTTGGTAACGGAAAAAGGCGGATGAAATGAAAAAGAAAAGAATTGTTTTCTCAAAGGGAAGAACCGTATAGAATTGATGGGCTGCAAATTGCGAACCACTGAAGCATATAATAGGAAGTGAAGTATGATATAGATTTTTCAAAAGAAAAAAATTTGTGCGTGTACACTTAATAACTCACGTTTTGAAGATTTTTTTCCACTGTCAATGACGACTTTCTCTTGTTGTTGGTGGCGGGGATCTCTCCGTTCTTATTCGCAGTTGGGCTTTCTGTAATGACTGTATGGGTTCCATCTCCTTTCCTCAGAGTCCTCTTCCTTACCATGTCGCATGAAGCAGTCCTCAAGTCTTTCGCCCATCCTATCCTCTCCATGAAATCTATCAATTGAGTCGTCAAGCTTGCATCCCTGTATCCCAGCTCTGCAGCTCTGTAGTCCCATGGGAAAGCATGGTGATAATTGTGCCAGCCTTCACCCATTGTAATTTTTGCTACGGCTAAATTCTCCACTGGCTTCAGGTCTCTGTGCGCAAAAGAGATTATGCAAATGAGGTATCGAGTGAAATAAATTTCAATAAAATTATTTCTTTGGTAACAATAAGATTGGGTTGAAGTATTCAATCATCGGCGTGTAGTCCTGAATTTTGAATGACGAATTAATGAACCGTACACAATACTCCTAAAGAACGAGGAGTGTTTGAATTAATTCAGATAGTTTGAATAACCGAGTAAAATAAGGAGCCTAGCCTTAGCTAAAGGAAAAAGCTTAGTAACCTGTACATATATTACATTTTCACTTACGATTTAAAAGGAAGACTTAGCAATTGAAAAATCGGAAAATCTTTCATAAATCGGAGATGGGTTATCACTTGTAATAAGCTATACTTTTAAGTTCAACGGGTGAAATCAACCGATAACTTAAAGATCGACTTTGATGAAGGCAATTTTGATGTTTCATCATTACATTCAACTTACTTGTCATATGGTCTGTTTCCGTACAAATGAGCCACACTGTTCACCAGCCAGGTCCCGTGTAACATTAGCACGTAACGAAAAAAGTAGCAGACGAAGAGTGAGGTATAAATATTCTCTCCCCAAAAATAATAAGGAACAATTGTCGGTACGTATATTGCCAAGATGGTGTAGAGAGTCTTATAATACCTGCAAAAAAGTAGACAATGCAGGTTAAAAACTGCTTAATCCAAGGCAAAAACATAAATCCAAATACATCACATCATATAAGAGTATCTAAATTTAATACTTTTTTTGAATCATGACGAATGGATCGGCTTCCAAGTCGCTCATGTCGATTCCCTTTCCTTTCTCGATCACTTTCGGGTGCTTCTTTGACATCAACCATCCCATATGACAGAAGAAGAATCCTCGATTTGCGTTGTGAGGATCCGCATCGCTGTCGCTGTATTTGTGGTGCTGCCGGTGATCTCTTACCCAAATGTAGAGGCAATTCTAGTGATAGTTTGGAATAGGATGATTTTGAAAATTAGCACCAAGAAAACACGGGAAAATACCTTCGTGAATCATTATATAATTATAACACTCATATTACAGCTATTAGTTTTGATCGAGGAAAATACAGTTGAAGCATATCGTGTGCATGAGGCCAGATTAAGATATTGATACGAAATAACGAATTTTGAGGCAATAATGAATGTATTTCGACCATTTATATCAGGTCTGTCAAATTAATTCACACAAGGTGGGCCTTTTACTGCGACTGGTAAGATTCTCGAGGACCATATCGTACAGATTTTCTCAAAATATTTTTTGGAAGTGAAAATGTAGGAATATTGGAAAGGCAATTAAACCACAGTATGCAGTTTTGTGATAAGCGTTTTGTTTGCCTTTACTTTCGTATTTTACAAACATATACTTTTTCAACAAACCATTTTCTGAGTATATTTTGAGTAGGTATCGCCGGATTCAGATTCAGTCTACAAACCTTTAATATAAATAACTTGGATTGGACAAAGATTAAATCCAAAGACATTTTTGAGAATAGACCGAGATCTTAATTATTCGTATTCGAGAGAAATTCCAGGAATCAAAAGTATCAAATGAGGGAAATATTTCCTTGAGCTATGGAATACGTTAATATGTTTACGAAAAAAATGTGTAGCTGCCAACAGTTTCACAGCGGTAAAGCTGTTATTCGTGTCGTCATATTACCAAGATCGCTGAATTGCTGTTTCAAATTCATGCGGTTACACAACAACGGACAACGTTCCACTCAAATGAAAGACAAACTTTGTCATTACCTGTCCAGCAAGTGTCTGTAGAGTGACTAGAAGCAACCGGAGCTGCCAGGAGGCTTTGAAACCACGATGCGAGTAATAGCGATGAGCTCCCATCAGAACTCCTTGGCCGCTCGCTATCAGCACGAAAAATGCTGAAATACAAGGTAGATGTGAATCATTTGGGAGAGAAAAACAGTAAATTCCTCACGAAAAAACTTTCGATAAGCTCAACTTCGAAACTTATTCGCTAGTTACCGTGGTATCGAGTGGTTCATTATCGTTGAAACTTACCCCAAATGTTTGTGAGAAATTTGGCCGCCGTGATGGCAAGAAACAGGCCGTACAGCGCAGCAGCGTGCAGAAAGATGAAACCGATCACATTTTTCCACACAATTTTTCTCTTGAAATTGGGATCTGTCTTCACTCTTTCCTTCAGAAAGTTTTTGTCTTCTGTCTCATAGTCTTCTTTCTTCACAATGTCGGTCTCTGCTTTATTTTCCACAGTTGTTTTATTGGGCGTAACACTCGCCATGATGAAACTTCGTACCAGCTCTCAAGTTCTCAATGTAGTGATCACTGGTTGGCTTGTTGATGGCTGTGAACGACCACTGCTGCTGCAGTTGCTAAACACAGCTGCACACTCGATGGCTGAGCGTGGTCTGTGCCTAACCAAGGTTGAAGGAATCATTTTATACCAGCCTTCCGATGAAGATTTTGAAATCGCGCTACAATGTAGGTTACGGATGCATAAATCCCCATCCGTTTTACTTCTCCTAATTAATAGTTCTTAATATGACGAGCTACTATTCTCAACTGTCCTTTGTATTGTCTGCGTTGCTAACAATGAATCAATTAAAGTCAAGCGAGCGGTCACAATGGTGGACTTGCTTCGAGAGAAATTCTACTTTAACTAAGAGATACTTTACCAACGTTTTATAGTTTCTATCCAATAATTTTTCAATTCTGTTCTTCAATTTGCGGAATGTTTTGACTCTTCAAAAATAACAATTGTTGGTAGGAAAAACAAACAGAGTATTTTAATTCTCAAACATTTTCGGAACTAGGAGATATACATCAAAATATTTCATCCCAATAAGCTTGTAGTTTATTAAAATTTCATAATAGTAAGAAAGGACATTAAATAGAGGAAATAATCAATGAAATGACTGTTAATTCCGTGTAAAAGTAAATACCGCTTTTCAAAATGACCAGCGATAATTAAAGATTAAAATTACCCTTATGTGAAATTTTTGTTTAGTTATTCCCATCCTATCCTACCAGCGATAATTATCTACCTAGGAAAGTTTTTGATCTAATTATGAAAGTGTCCTGTAAAGTAAAGATGTTGCAGATTTGTCACATTTAGAGGTATGCTTACGTAATTTGGGATGCACATCTCGATAATCAAATTTGATCGGATGTAGCTCACTTATAATTACTTTGTGGTGAATAAATTTAAGCTTGAAAGGGAACGTAAGAGAAATTTAAGACAGGAAATATTGGAAAAGAGAAGAAAACGCTAAGATACCAAGGATTTATGATGTTAATAATAAAAAAATATACAACCTACGCTAGGCAATTCTACGCTTTATTTGAATTTGGATATTTGGAGTTCGGACCACGCGAATTTTCGAAACATTTTGATTAAAGTCAAGTCATCTAATTTATACTATAGGATGTAATAGTAATCATACTATGCTGTTAAAGCCTATCCACTATTAAATTGCTAGGATTTGAATTATTTTACTATTTCTGGAAATGAAATTGAACTTAAGATGTGATACACTCACTTTGTCTTTGATGGGAAAATTTCAGACCCGCCTTTTCTTTACAAGGCTGTGAGATATTTCTTTCATCTCACGAGATTTAATTTTTTCACCTTCATTATATCGCTTTTCTCTTTCACTGTCTTCTTCAATTTTGTAAAAGGAACCTGTCATAATTGTGGTATAGAAAAACTATTCCGCAATGGTCAAGGTTCAATCAATTTGAGATAGCTTATTCGCAACTTTGGAGCGACAGGAGAGCATTTTTCTATCATACAGTTCATCTGCCTTGGTAGTCTTTCTGCCTTTTATTATAGTAGTTGGAGATTCAGAGTAAACATAAATACTCTAGAAAACTGTTTATTCCTTCCGCAGTTTTGAATAGGGTAAACATAGTAAATTTCGTGACATTGGTAAGATCGTGACGTTGGTAAGTTCGTGATAAATTTTCAAACATCCGTTACGCAATTTACGGTGGTTATTTTGCCTCAAATTTTTGTATAGAGAAGACTCTTGCATTCGCTTCTCTACATAGAAAACGCCATTCATTTTATTTCACCGTAAATTGCGAAACGGATGTTTGAAAATTTATCACGAACTTACTAATGTAACGAAATTAGCAATGGCCCTACATAAAGCTTCACTTAGGTCTTTGATAGGTTTTGTAGAACTCTGCTAAGATTTTTTTTTACAGAGACTTATTTCCTTATGTTTTATATCCTCAAAAGTGATTTTAATCCCACACGGTAATGTTTTTATACCTGCACGAATTTGCATCTATGTTCTTTCTGTCCTAATGTGTATTTATTCATTAATGTCTTTTTTTATTCTATCCAATTTGATGCAGGACGAATCGCGATGGTCAAATTATTAACTTTTAAAATTAAATGGGAGTAGATCTTCGGACGTCATGAACTCGATCGTAGAAGCTTCAAAACCCTTTCAAAACCGGTGTGAAACATATTGGACACCATTTTTAGCGCTTATTATATATTATTCATATTAATTAAATATTTATTTTTATGGTATTGCTTCTTTTATTTCAATATTATGTCAATCCTGTATTAAAGGAGCCTCATAATAAGATTTACTTGCTTATTGAATAACGGAAACATCAACTGAATTCAACAATAATATTTTTCTTCGTAGAATAAATATATTTCTGAAAAGGATAAGAGGTCAACTCTTCCGTTCGAAAACCATTGAGTTGATATCTAGAAAATAATATAATTTTCTTGAAAGGAAGTCCAAGGGTATTGACTATTGAGAACAGTTTTAACTTTTGCTTTTTAATGAACTGTATGATAAAACCTGATAAACTGTATAGAAAGACATTTATCCTCGAGGATTATCAGCCCAAAGATTGGTTTATTGCGGCTCTTCGGGCCTTCTTTCCCTAAGTGTCGCTTCATACCTTTAATATTCCTAACTATCAATCTCAACCTGCTCACAGTAATTCAACCTACGTCTCTATAATTTCTTTTTGTATACTATATTTTCAGAAGGATATAGTACCTAAGTTTACGTCGGAATATGTATAATCATTTTGACGTTTTACTCATATACTCTCTTCATTTTATTTTCGTAGGACGGGTCATTAGTTAATTGGTCTGTCCATTATATTTTCGTCATCCTTTGGTAGAATAACTTTCCCATTCCTTCTAATATTCTCTATTCCTCCGCTTCTTCAGTCCAGTGCTTAATAAGCAGGTTATTTTTATCGCTTACGCAGTATTTTAATTGGGAATCTACAGCTATGTACAAAATTAATTTTAACTCGAAAAAGTATATTTCAAAAGAGAAAGGAATTGCGGTTGTAATTAATACTATAGAATGCTATATAGGATTCGAAATCGCTAGGAAATTTTGTAAAGTGAATTTTCTGAAATGCTTCGTTTATTTGGATTTTTTCACGTAAGAGGACATATACTTGCATGCAAATGATAAAAAATAGGCATTGCGCCAATGCTGAACAATTAATCCTTGCGCATACCTTATCGTCCTTTAATCGATTGAGGTCTCTTTCGTCACTTGTACCTCGTTCTGGTATAACCCCGAAGGATATGGTCGCATTAAAATCGGTTTGATTACAATGGCCGGTGTCCACACACATGAAAATGAATTCATTTTCTTAATTTGAATACTGCGTAGTTTCAAAGGGAGCTTACCAGGGGCAAGGTAAAGTCCACAATCGGTCAGAGAACTGACTCACTAGTTAAGATTAACATAATGGCTTCATTTCCTATTCATAAACCTAATGGATGACCTAAGGTAACAGAGAATGTTTGCTTAGGAAATAATACGACCCTTTAAAAACTGGTTAAGTCAAAATTTAGGAAATATATTCCGGTTAGAGAGTGCGCCTCAAATCTGCCTGGTGTGAAATGCGACGAAGAGTATCGAAGGAAAATTTATTTCATTTTGGCATTCGACGTTAAATAGTGTTTCCTATTGGTGGTGAGATTTTCGGTATCTGAATCACGAAAACGTAAAATATTTCGTTGATCGCTGTTTCCAAGAATATTATATTTAATATTAATTAAATCCCATCTTGCTTGTGGGAAGGGACCCTGAAGCTCTTAGGTCAGTCAAAATGTGTTTTATCGACGAATAATAGGGACGCGGTTTCCTTCAAAAATATTTTTTGAACTTAAAGCATCAAAATTCCGATGAAATTTTCTTAAACATCTACATTAGCAAAATTTAGCCCAGAAAACACAAAAAGAAGAAAAGTATATTGCATTACAAATATACACAAATTCTCTAATAAGTTCATTTTAAGTTACAGATTTTAGCTTATTCCTAAACAGTTAACTTAATATTATGACTTAATATTTTTGCATGAAAGTGTAATTATGACTTCAAAGAAAAGTGTTAAAAAATGCATTTGAAATTGTAACATTTAAAGTATAATTTTCAGACTACTTTTTCTCGTAGCACAGTGGGTTGGAACTGAAACAAACCAGTCCGAAAGTCCAAAAATTGTATTTTTGTGTACGTGATTTCGCTTCGTCCAGCTATTCACGTAGGATCTTTTAATATGTTGATCCAAGTCGTACAGTGTTCTTAATGCGTATTTGAGGGTTACAGAGGGTCAAACGTAACTCATTTTTCAACGTATGTAAATTGGCAGGATATGCTTTGTTACCTGACAGGATCGTAGATACACATTTTACCGTGGAGAAAAAGGAAAGTCAATGAAAATAGAGGGGCCTGCACATATGGCTAATTGGTCAAAATTAAACACTTCTATTTGAATATAAGACTACGCGGGCATATCTGAAGAGAAAGAAGTTTTCATGAAGAAGAAAAACTAGTTGCAAATCTACCAAAATGAAGATTCAATGCATCTTATACGAGTATACGTAGTAGGGGAATAATTATTTTGTAAAATACGAATGGGGAAACTTATCTATTCAGAAGGCGAACAATGAAGCTACGTGAGATGGAGGTGGGTGACAGCTATAGTACATTGACCGATACTGAATTTAACCTCGAGAAAAAAGCTTGGTAGCCAAAATAAATGAAGAAAATTCCATAGAGGATAGGAAAGAAATGTCCTTTCTACGAATTCTCACATGAACCGGATAATGAGACTGAAAAATACAAAAATATCTATTTTTTCGTCTTTTGAAATTCGTGAAGAATTGTAATTTTTTAAAAAAATTGTATTTCTAATGAATTTTTTCCTTATTCTGTCACGGAGTTCAGCAAGAACGTGAAGGTAGTAATGTTGATTAATGGTTGACCTGGAAAATACAACCTGAATTGTGGAAGGACAAGTCATGGGTTCTCTATCAAGACAATATGCCTGCTCATTCTGCATTGTCAAGAGGTTTCTAGCCAAGTACAGCATCCCAGTGCCGGATCTTGTGTCGTGCGACTTCTGTTTCCAAAGGTGAAATCTACATTAAAAGCAACAAGATTTGAGTCCATTTAAGCTGTGAAAAGGAAAGCGACACGCATCCTGAAGGAGCTGACAGAAGAAGAATTCCAACACTGTTTCGAACAATGGAAGATTCATATGGAGCGTTCTTGGGATAGAGGAGGGGTGTATATTGAAGGTGATAATAAGTATATATGTATGAAATCAAAATAAAATGGGTTACAGTATCAGTCTGGTTATTTAATAGAACACATCTCATTTGCCTATTTTGCGTTTTCCATTCATCCATTATTGTTTATATGATAATTGTTTAGCTACACAAATAAAGTCTTCAGTATCCAACAAGAAGTTCTCGATTGAAACAGAGAAAAACAAAAACATAGAAATAATAAAAAAATCGAAATTCATATCATAAAAAAAACTCAATAATTTGTACAGCAGTTTTGTCGGATAAAATCATATTTATGAATTAGCAGCATCTACAATAAATAAAAGAATGAACATATATAAGGATGTTGGTACAAAGTAAGTAAGCATGGATAAGTGTGAAGACATAGGTCAATGTAGAAAATTTTTAATTTATGAATTAACGAATATACCATTATCATTGTATGAAAGCATATTTACAGGTGAGTTAATCTGGATTTCTCGATCTTCAGTCAATTCAGCAAATAATTATTTAGAGAAGGAAAGGAGATTAACATGAAAAGCTTCAATACTTTACAGTATAGTTTGTATTTATTATATACATTTTATTAATTAATGCACAATTATTATAAGTGAGTAGCTTCTGAAGTGTTTCACACATGATGAAACCGGTGGAATGATACTATAATTTCTTCAATTTAAGTGCATCACTCGTGGAAGAAAATGCACTTAAACTGGCTATCGCACAGCCTCTTCACTTCCTCTGAAATTAGAAGAGAAATATTCATATTAAATTGGTACCTTTTCACAAAACGTTTACATAAAATATACAATTTTCATCTTCATTTAGCCTATGGAAAAGGGTAAATGACAAGGATAGTGATTTTGTATTACCTAATCTAGCTATAAGGGTTCGATGTAAGAAAAGACAAACAAAAGTCTTAATCTCGCACTAACTATAGACTTTTATTATTATTATTATTAGAATGTTTTCATTTTCAATCATGAAGTGAAACAGTTGTATAGACATCATATACAATAATGCCCATCAAACATTTTCTCTTGCGAATGGTTTACCAAAATAAGCAAGGTTCTTCGATGACATTTGGCAATTTCATATGAAAATCTATGAAACTTAAATTCAGATTATAAATTTCATTGACCTTCCTTCTGGTAAAGGGAAGATGTACAAAAATCTCTCCATCAAGTAATTAGAGGAAAATAAAGAAGTGTAAATTTATTTCTAAAAGCATAAATTTGAAGCCAAAGTTTCAATTTGGTTATAAAATTAAATTTGGAGGATTAAAATACAGTATTATATTTTAAAAATACATTTTGAGCCTCTAAAGAAAGATTAGGTTAGGAGAAAATACACTACCAAAAATCATTAATAACCGTACTGATTAATTTCTTCGGAAAAATGCTCTATTCCTTGTGGATTATAATGTGTAATGATAAATAATATGAGTGTAAGTATCATTTTTTATAAACTGAGAATCAATTGTGTGATACAATGCCTCTAACAGTTGTTTATGATTTCACCGGCTAGTGGATGAGCAAGCAATTTTCATGGTAGATATATACTGATACTGGGCAAAACAACTCATGTGATAATTGGATAGGATCACTTTAATTTTCTTTGCCAAAAAGGAGTAATGTGCAGACTGGACTTTTAATAATAGAAGCAGATTTTAGATATTATCTATTTGATTTTTAAACTTAAATGAAGAAATACAAACTTTGTGCATTTGGGAAATGTATAGAATGTGAACTTCATTCCATAGTTCCCAACTTATGAGACTTTTTTTCTGAAAAAGTGAGCTATAAATTATATTACCATAAGGGGCTAAGAATTAATATCTGTGATATGAAAGTTGAATTTATAATTTCATCTATTTTGTAATAATACAATTAAATAATTTATGAACCCCAAAATTAGGAAATTGATATTCAATAAAAACAATATCAAAATCTCCTTACATGATATCTCCTCTCACAGTTGAATGTAATATTCAGAATATTTGTTAAATAAGTCTAAAAGCAGTCAATGATATCAGATAATTCTAAAAATGCAGCTACTATTCAATTTCCCAATGTAATTTTTGTTAATACTTGAAGAGTTTGATACTGTGCAGATATAGTAATTGGCATACTAGTTAGATTATAATTTATACAGGTAGTATGGGTGTAAACTTGTGTGGAGGTATTACATGAGGAACTCACAGGTTTTAGGATCTTCTGTTAGTAGCTGTTGCATAAATAAATCTTTTAAAATCTATTCTCTATGTTTTATAAAATACAGATTATTTCTTTCCTAAGCAAGGAGTTAACTTAGATAGGAATTTTTCACTATCTGTATCAAAATTATTATTTATTACTCATCTAAAGAATTGTGTAAGTCCTAAAATAAAAGGTAAAAATAGTTACCATTGACAGTCATGAGATCAGCATTTCTTTGACAGAGGACAACATAAAATTCCCTCTGATCGGATAGTTTCCCGACTACCCACACATCTGATTCAGTGTTCAACATGATTTCAGCTGACACCGACTTGTAGGGGGGCTGACACCTGAAAGATAAATTTCTCATTGAGTGCTGAAAGATATTCATGATTACATAAAGATATATAAAATTCAGCAAATTCTTATAATGGATCCAAAATCCTCCAAATTTCTTAGAACACATCCTCTTCTACATTTTTGTTTTCCAAAAATTAAATACCCTATTAATTGCTGAAAGAAAGGAAAGTTGGGACACAGCTGTTAAGGAATTACAGGTTTAAAATCTCCAATATTAATCTATATATATAAAGCAGAGATTCTGTGGGTTTGTGTGTTTGTGGGTTTGTGTGTTTGTGGATTTGTTTGTCTTGGATTGGAGTCTACACCGTTTGCCCGATTGGTCTCAAACTATGCATACGTGTCCATTTATATCAGGAAGGAAGTACTGTCGCATTTTTATTCAAGAATTTTGCTGGGTTCGAACCAAGATCGCTCAGATAGATTTTCATAAGGAATACACGTAAGCTTCACTTTTATCGGTTGCAGGCTTTATTTCTTTTGAAGAATTAAATTAGAAGAAATAGACGTACAGAGTCGAGACAAACACCGAAAGAAAGAAAATTGAATAAAGATCCTTATTTTGGTCGTGAAATCTTACTTTCGATTAGAATTTGCGAGAATATTGGTAAAATATACAAAACTTTCGTGAAAATTCGAGGCTGTAAACAACTCATCCCCCTGACGACCAATCCCATTGTTGAATCCGAGCTCATGCTTTATCCCGTAAAAATACTCGTGGACTTTAGGCCCATAAAGCTGATGATTGAAGAGTACGATATATTACATGGATAACGAGAAATTTTCTGTAAGAAGGTAACCAGCAATTGCAGGTACGTAATTACAGTTAGGATATTGTGTGTCTTCGATTTTAGTACAAACCGTTTGCCTGATTTGCGTCAAACTTTGCGTACGTGTTTTCTGGGACCAGGAAGGACGTACTGTCTCAATTTTATTCGATAATTTTGCTGGTTTCGAACCAAGATCGCTCAGATGGGTTTCCATAAAGAATAAATCTAATCTTCACTTTAATCGGTAGCAGGCTATATTTCTTTTGAAGAATTAAAACAGAAGAATAGTCGTGCGGAGTCGAAACAAGAAGCAAAAGAACGGAAATTAAATGAATGTTCTAATTTTGATCGTGGAATATTGTTTCCAAATCGAAATTTGGAGAATTTTGATAAAATACGCGTGAATTATCCAAAATTGTTGAGGTTGTAAACAGCCAATCCTCCTCACGATCAATGCGATTCATGACCCGAGCTCATGAATTTTCCTGTACAGTAAGAATAGCTTGGGATTTTAGACCTTATTCTAAAGGGAATTTACGCATTACCGGCAACTTGAATTTAATCTACTTCTATATTCCCTGTTGAGAATCAACGGGCGCTTCAGCTAGTTGGTATATAAGATGCACCTTTTTCTGAAAATTTTAACCTGAAATTCACGCTGAATATTATAGGCATAAATTAGATTTTTCTTTTAACCTTAATCAAGTAGAATGAATCATATTCATTTTTTAACTAAATTTAAAACGTCTTTTCTTGGTATTTTATTTTGAAAATATCTCGTCTCCTGATAATATTTTGCGATACTTCTCAAAATCAGAATATCAACATGCTAATCTTCCAATGCAAAAACATCACATTTCCCCAATCATACATAATAAACAATTGTAATGATTAAATCCTTAATAATTCCTGTCAACTGTGAAAACAAGGTATAGAGATGCAAACATCTGACTACCTAATGTCTATTCTGCAAATGTTTTTAAGTTAGAGGGAGAGCAACAATCGCATTCTCTCTCTTTTTGTGGGAGCCAATAGGAATAGGAAGAAGGGCCAAGTTCCGCCTTCTGAATCAAATCTTATGCTCAAATTTGCGATGTTGCAACATTTGCATCAAAATATGAAGTAAAAATTGTTTAAAACATTTTCAGTGCGGAGTGGAAGTAACACTGGGCATGACAGTGTGATTTACTTCAGGTTATTCACTAATATAATTGCAGGAAAAACAAAAAATGTTATATTTTAGAAGAATTCTTGATTTTGTTCTGGTTTCATTTGAATCAGTACCTTCAGTTCTCTAATTGCAGAAACAAGGACTTTGTAACATCAAACTCAAATCATCCTCTTCACACTCGTATTATAAATTTGGCTAAAAAATGTTTTTAAGGTAAAAATGTAATAGAATTTAATGGGGCAGCTAAAACATTTTTGGTAAAATGCACTGAAGAAACTAGTTGTCAGCTAATTTTCATATTATTTGCTCTAGGGAAAACATTCAGTGAAAAAGTTTCTAAGAAAATAGTGATAAATAGTTGTTTTATGTGCATATATATATATATAATCTAAGTTTATAAATACCATGAGATATTATAATACTCTAGATGAATAGAAATTATTGCTTTTTTATATGAAGAATAACAACAAAAATAAAGTAAGTAATGGAAGCAGCAGGTATGTTTTGTTTCTTCTATTGGTTGTATTTTTTTAATGAAGCAGAGAGAAATTTTATTCTTTATATATTTAAGTGTGATATTGCTATGTGATTCAATGCATTCATTGTAGATCTTGTGCAAATTACAACACCTTTCATTTCTTTCCCAATTTTATCAAGAAAATAAGAAGAAATCTTGTGCAGCATTTCTTCTGTAATGAATTAATTGTAGACTGCACCATGTAATATGTTATCCCCAAAATAAAATTTATCTTCTGAGAAGAAATCAATGAAAATTACCAGGTTCCACAACTGTGTCTTTCACAGAGTAAATTTTATCTAACAAAGAAAACTCCCTTGGTTTCACACTATATTGTAACTATAGACATGAATTGAAATAAATATTTTCTGGATCATAGTTAGGTTTCCTAGTAGAATATTGTTGAAAAATCACCAGTTTTAATGCCCTTATTGGAAAAAAAATCTATGACTCTAGTCAGGGCATTCAACTAGAACCAAACTGAAAACTCGAACCACAAACACGATATTTTTGGTTGGAGCGGAGTTGAACCGAGAAGGTGTAGCAAACCAATCAACCGATACTGCAAAACCGGAACAACAACACTGATAAATAAGCAACTGATGTGCATGAATTTTAGATTAACTTTATCGAGGATCACCTAAACTGTTCCTGATATTAATTTTTAAATACTTTTATATTATTTAATTTTCTAACTTAATCTCAATTATTTCATTTCCCACATTGATTTAATTTTCTTTGCCCATGATATTAAAAGTTTCCCTGTCCAAATGCCACACTATATCCATAAATATGGTACTTATTAATATTATCTTGTACTAATATCTTAAATAAAAACAAGAATGACTCAATATCAAGGATAATGTAAACTAGATAGGCCATGTAGAGTCAAACCAAGTTTGAAGTGGTAAATAGTTCACCTTTTCTGCAGACTCTTTTCATGGTGGTTATCATTCCTTTCTGTTTCACAAGTGTTGAACGGATAACCTCGGAGGTCAGTGTTGATATCTGCAAGCATCATCAATACGTCCCGAGTCACAGCAACATTGCCTACACCTCTACTGTCCAGGTGAATCTGTAGATGCAGAATTGAATTTGTTATGGAAAAGCAGAGAGATTATGATTAATGTAAGAATTTTGGTGAAAAAAGAGAAATTTGGAAAAGAATAGAAGCTATTCAAAATCAGAATTAAAGACATTATAATAAAAATCTGATGTGGCCAGCACATGACTTTCTCCATATATAAGATGTAAATATTTATCTATGTCAGTATTTTTTAACTCTAGATTCAATATAAAGTTGGAAGATACATACAAATACATTTTTTGTAATTTTTGTAGATAACTGTAAATACCTAAACATCAGATTAATGGAAGAATTTTGCAAAAACAGAAATGAGATTTGAAAAATAAAGCTCGACTTCTAGTTAACCGATTTACTCCTAAAACTAATCAACTCTAACGACACCAACCAAAGTGCTATATATGAAATTTGGTGTTGATACGACATATAGTTTTCATGTTAGAGTGCCCACAAAGTACATAATCAAAAATTTCAGGTTTATCAGTATTTCACAAATAACTGCTAAACAATCAGTGATACAAAAATGTTTCATACAAAAGTTATAGTAAATTATATTTTCTAAAACTTTTATTAATAATAATATATACCTAAAAATCATATTTATGGAGATATTTTGCAAAAACAGAAATTTGCTTTGAAGAATAAAGCTTGACTTTTGGTAAACCAATTTACTCCAAAAACTAATCAACTCTGACAGCACACACCACAGTACTATATATGAAGTTTGGTGTAGATATGACTAATAGTTTTTATGTTAGAGCGCCCACAAACACACTCAAACATACATACACACAGACATCATTCCGAAAATGATCAAAACGTTTTCTAGGGACCCCATAGCATGTATTTCCATTGAAATCTCGAGGTCGATTTTTTCATGAAAACAATTCTTTCTTTATACTACGTATATGGAAAAAGTAAAAAAAATATTAATCAAATGATAACGATGAGACTTGATAGGCATAAGTGGTTGCATGCTGAAGAGTTCTTCCTCTACATTGATTTATTTAGTTTTCAAGAACTATTTTTCCCAATTGACCACACCATTTTTAAAATATAATCAATATTAATTAGACTAAGTACTAATGACAAAATCTTAGGAGGTTGAATTTCATTTTCTGCTATCGAGTCTGGGATACTTCCTTTTCCACAAAGAAGCAATCCACAGGTAAAAGAGCAGTAGGTTAGGAACTTCACAAGAAGGTTACAATGTCTGATATTGACCTTAGTTTCACTGCCTTAGAAGTGCAGATGGACGACACAAAAGGCAAAAACACTTCCAGAGCAAATGAAGAGATTAAAATCAACTTAACCAAAGTGTGTATGCAACTGAATAGCATGTCTTTCTCTAAGGGATTGCACACTAGGGTGGAGCGTTTCGCCACTTTTTTCTGATCGAAATGTAATACCCAGCAAAAATGGCATGGAATTAAAGATATAATTAATTTTTTAAATAAAAAAATATCTTGTTATTATTTTTACCTCAAAGTTTCGAAATTTCAACAAAAACATCTATTTGCTATACAGCTATAAACATATATTTTATTTAAACTACCAATATTTTTGCCTAAAAAGATGTCACTTGCAACGAAAACCAATGTTTTGCCTCAATATGCCATTTATTTGCCTCTGAAGGTGGCTGAGATGCCTCCTGTAGGAAGCAAATTCAGTAAAATTAAGCCATTTTGCCATACCATCCATCCTAGTCAATTCCTTCACACGGTGACTATAAGTAATGAGTGACTTGACTGAAGAATTCTGAGGTGAGGGCATAGCATGGCTGGAAGAAGTAAGTTGTAGCAAAAGAGAAATAAACAAGAGAGTTCAGGAATGACCTATGATCAAAGAAATTAAATTAAGACGCAAGAAATGTACCAGTAAAATATTTAGAGAATATGAATTACTAAAGAATGAATTTGAATATATGATATGCATGTAAGAACAGAGGAAAAGGAAAATTAGTAAGATAACACAGGGAGGGATAATAAACGGAGGGTTAGTTATAAAGCAGTAAAGGACATATCAATGTCAGGACTTGTGAACCTACCAAGAGGTACAAGGGTAAAAATAAGAGGTAAATAGTGATATATATTCTTATATTATAGCTTGAATTGAACTATACTTACAGATGACTTGACTGCCAAATTTAGACGGTTGAAATATAGAAATCGTGGACCTGATGATCCATGAATACTCGGAGGAGGAAGATGTGGTCCAAAACCAGGAGAAGCTGAGGCAGGTGAGGATGAGGAAGCAGGTGAGGAATGAGCCGAAGAGGGGGTGGTAGGGGACGTTGGTGCCAAACCTCCTCCAATCATTTCTGCAACTTGAGATGCGAGGGAAGTAAGACCTGGACCTAGGGCTGCATCTATTTCTCGGAAGTCTGATAATGTGAGGCTGTAAGTATCTGGAGCAAGAGAGAAATCACCATCACTTTACATTCCCTTCAAATTTTCTCATTACTCTACAGATTGCTCTGGTTGGTATATTTTATATTAAAAGTTGACAATTTGATTTGGAATTAGAAGGAATATAGTTTCACATTAACTCACCTGATATTAGCAGACAGAGCGTAGCGCTTAAAGCTCGATAGACTAAGAGATGAAAGGGCTCTTCCTTGCACTTGGATTTTTCACTCTCCAACACTCCATAATTATTCTTTCCTTCAGAGGTATTCTGCTTTGGTACTTGAGGATTTACAAATACTAATGGCATCTTTCCAATAGAAGCTCCATCACAAAGATTTGATGGCCCAGTGACAAACCTTAGTTCAGCAGCAATCAATCAATTGGGTAAGGAAAAAATACCATTAAAACTTTGACCCCATACACATAAAAAATTCTTGTACATCAACATCAAAGTACAATTATGAGTCATACCAAAATAAAACCTTTACAAATATTTCAGTTGTATCAAATTTTAAATTATTTTTAACATATAGCAACATGCCAAAATAATATTTTGGAAAATTAAATTCTATGAAACATCTGTTTAAGTTAGGACCTATCATGGACTGAATTAATTTCTTAAGTTTTACCAACTATGTGATAGTCCTTTTATACAAAATAAATAGCTAAAATTAAGCTGATCCAATTTTTGCTCACAAATTTTCAAAACACATGACCAGTTTCATCATTTTTATCCTCCAAATTCCTCATGAATAACAACCAAAACTTTGCCTTGCATCAGACGATGACATAGTACCCGTCATGTGTTATGATAATGTATGGATATGTAAAAGTTTTTAGAATTTTATAGCACACACATTGATGGTACAATAAATTATTTTGTAAAATTAAGTGCAGAGGTATTGTTCCGGAAAAAATTCAGCAAAGATTTGTTAACAAAGACTATTATATTATATTTTTGCATAAACAAATGAATTAATACATTAACTCATCAGAGCTTCTGGCATTAGTAAATATTAATGCTCAGCAATGCAATATCATAAACAAGTATGCTTTACAGTTATATGTTATTGATAATAGTAGTATACATCAACTTCTGAGGTCATGTTGTTCATTGATTCATAATAAAAGCCCTCTGATAGTTACTGGGGGAATAAAATAAAATGCTAAGTCTTTGTGATTAAAAATAGAATATGAATAAGGAAGAATGAGCAATTAAAATTTGAAAAATGCATAGACTTAAAAATAAATACTGAAAAGGGTACTTTTAACTGTTAAAATATAAGAGAAAACCTTATTAAAATCCCTGTTTTGGGTAGATAAATAAATATTTATAAACAGTGCTGTTTTCCTAAAAACAGAAGTATTTGTTCCTACCTTCCATAATGGGAAGATGAAGGAGGATATCTTCCATGCCTGGGTATTGAGCCTCCTTGCAGTTCCGTTCCTTCCAGATGAGCAGGCAATAAACTTCCAACCAAATACCGGTACAAAACTTGCGTTTCGTCAGCATTCAGCCCGCTCCTATACCGAATAGAATTAATAAAGAAAAGAAAATTAATTTAAGGCTCAATATCAACATAAACTTTGAGATTAATACATATAGTACCACTAATTATATTTCAGAATGATCAAATATGATTATTTGGGGAAAATAGTACCATATTTTTCAACTCTTTACTTCATCTGAACTTCACGTACAGCAATTACCTTCTATGAACACTGAAATAAGTGATGTGATTAACTGAAAACATACATACCCTAACCAGGAAAAATCTAATCAGCAGGGACATAAACCCTAAACTAGTAAAACTCTGATAAGCTTGCATTCTAACTATTCCACCACAAAGGGTGACATCTTCATCAACTAATATCAATTTGTAGTTGTCTTCTGATTATAGCTGCCGTACAGCATCACTAGCTGATGAGTACTAACCTACATAAAGCGTTTTGTATATTTTCAGTAGTTTACAGCTGTAATGGTACTATGAAACTCTCCTTGGCTGCAGAGGAATGTTCACATGGATATAAATTATGAAAAAGCCTTTATAAAAAATCTGATGAGGCCAGCACATGACTTTCTCCATATATAAGATGTAAATATTTATCTACGATAGTATTTTCGAACTCTATATTCAATCTAAACTTGGAAGATAAGTGATTAATTTATATCATATTATCTCACGTCACGTCACAAACATTATAAATAATGTTTTTCGGGACATGTTCGATGAAAAATGATGAAATGGCATTTCGCCCCAGCGCCCAGAGCGCCCACAACGTACATAATCAGCAACTTCCGGTTTATCAGTATTTCACAAATAACTCCTACACAATCAGTGATACAAAAACATGTTTCATACAAAAGTTATAGTAAATTACCTTTTCTAAAACGTTTATAAATAATAGTATATACCTAAATATCATATTTATGGAGATATTTTGAAAACCAGAAATGAGCTTTGAAGAATGAAGCTCGACTTCCGGTTAACCGATTTGCTCCAAAAACTAATCAACTCTAACGACACCAACTAAAATACTACATATGAAATTTGGTGTTGATCCGACAATTATTTTTAATGTTAGAGCGCCCACAAAGTACATAATCAGCTACTTCCGGTATATCAGTATTTCACGAATAACTCCTAATCAACCGGTGATACAAAAATATGTTAAATACAAAAGTTATAGTAAAATACACTATCTAAAACTTTTATAAGTAATAAAATATACCTATATATCATATTTATGGAGATATTTTGAAAACTGGAAATGAGCTTTGATGAATGATGCTCGACTTCCA
The DNA here is from genome assembly GCA_947579665.1 of Sympetrum striolatum. Lineage (NCBI taxonomy): Eukaryota > Metazoa > Arthropoda > Insecta > Odonata > Libellulidae > Sympetrum > Sympetrum striolatum. The sequence goes on along the minus strand of OX388347.1, from coordinate 18,733,529 downwards.
GTTAACTGATTTACTCCAAAAACTAATAAACTCTGACAGCACACACCACAGTACTATATATGAATTTTGGTATTGATACGACTAATAGTTTTCACGTTAGAGCGCCCACTGTCACACACACACATACACACACACACAGACATCATTCCGAAAATGGTTAAAACGTGTTTCCGTGTATTTTCCGTGTGTATTTCCGTTGAAATCTCGAAGTCAATTTTTTCATGAAAACAATACTTTCTCTATACTTCGTATTTGGAGAAAGTAAAAAACTCGCTCATAAAACAATTCAGCAGATGACACCAGATTGCCTCAGAAGATGGCTACGTACAATCCAAAGTACCTAAATGGCTCACCATGAAGTTCTGCCTTTCAAGTTCCTAGTAAAGATTCTGTCCTTGCATATGGAGTTGGAGATTTTATACTTTGACTCCCAATGTTATTCGACCTTTTGTTTTGAATTTACAATATGGATGTAAATACAGGAGTTAAATGAGAGAATGAGGTGTTCTAGAGAGATAAGATGAATAAGCATTTAAATGAACCATCATGGCTGTTCTTCTTCATCTAAGATACAGTCAGACATTGCTTTAATGTCCTAATGAGAGGTTTTTTGTCATACTTGGACAGTAAAAACTGTGATGAAACTCCTTCAGTACTCCATGGACTTGGTAACAGAGGATTACTTTTGGTGAATTATCCAGATCTAAAATTGAAGCTACAAATACAGTAATGATACTCTGACTGTCTTAACTTAACCAATTTCTGGTGGGCATCTTTTTTCTTGAACAGGGCCAAGCTGAAAGAGTGCCAGGAGTTGGTGGTTGGTTAATTTTATGTTTTAGAACAATGTATTTCTTAGATGTTTAAAAATCTCCAAGAGCTGTCTTTTTCAGGACTATGCACCTCATTGACACAGGTTTTTGGATGCCACAGGAAGGCTTGGAATAATGACTTTCTCAGAAACACCCAATGTATGTACATTTCAAAAGTAAGCCTCAGGAATAGGAAACCCAGGCATTTCAATTGTTTCCAAAATCTTTTGGCAATGATGTGGGGAGCTCTGACAAAGACTGCTACTGGAGATTTTTAAACCTCTTATTCATTAACAGCCATGTTCCGATATTCTTGCCTTAGAATGTATTAATACATTTATTGTTTAACTATTTAACTTATGTTTGTATTGTGTTTTATCAGTAATTAAAAGTTTCATTACATCAAGAGTTAAATGCTATATTTTCTTCTATTTTCCCTCTTTGATGAATTTCCTTCCACCTTCTGTAGATCCTTTTGCTTTATTCAAAGGGACGTTAATTCACTTTAGATTGATTCACACAAAGCAAAAACACATTCTCGAAATACTTCTAAATACCTTGTTTTATATTTTGTTATTGTAAAAATTAATTTATTTTTCCCATTTGATATATTTTCACTTTAAACTGGCAATAATGCTGTATGTGAAAAACAGAGTAAATAAATAAATATCTTCCAATCCTATTTCAACAAGCAATTGTTTTCAATCTATTTTCAACAAACAAATATACTATAGATAAATATCATGCATTAGTTCATATTCTTCTTAAAAAATATTAATGTACTGTTTAAAGAGAAATTAAATTGTTTTCCTATTTATAACAGGTTTCATACATTAGGTAGAAATCCACCCAGTGCAATTGTATGTCGTGTAAATAGCACTTCCATGACTACCAAAGATATAAGCCCAGCATCTACACAAGGATACTCGCCATAAGAGTTGGTCATTGTAGAGGAATAGAGAGGCAAGAGGGGTGGTTGCGCAAAGAGTGCTCTTCTGGTACTTGCGCAATACCCAATCCACCTCCTCTTCGGCCCGTGAGAGGAAGCAGCGCACACGCAAGAAAGAGCGTCTGTCCAGAGGCAGAAATGATACTCCCTGGAACACTTCAAGGAGATCCGCATGGTTCAAGCGAAGCGACTGGTTCAAGTACTGAAGGAAGAAAGAAAACATATTAATAAATGTTTTGCCATTTTCCATAAGATCTCCTTGCAGTAAACAAAGAACTCAGAGAAATTGTATATACTTTGTTAAACTAAACCAGAGTTCATAAACCAAAAATTTACCTTTGCTATTGCAAAATAAAATAGAATATTTTGATATTATTTAAAAATTTAATTTCAGATATAGATGGTGAAAGCAATTCAAACTAGTCATTAATGTCAAGATTCTTGAGTGCAAGATCAATACAAGGATAAAAACAAGAGAAGTAAATACACTGTGCAATTGGCTACAAATAATATCGAGAACAACTACAATCTCTTTTCACCAGAATTTTAAGATAGTGAATTTTCAATAAAATTATTAGGATATTATTAAGAAGAATATTACAGAACGAAATAAAAATGAACACATCTTTGGGAGATATTTCTATTTTGAATATTATGAGTTAGGTAGTACAGTTGAAAATGCTTTATCCCCACAAGGATATACTCACAGAAAAAGAAGAGGTAGAAGTCACAATTTGGGAATAATTTAAGTTATCACAGGGAAACTATATGTATATAATAGATATTAATACATTCATTTCTTTATTCCCCACATAATCCAATATGTTTCAAACCATTACGAATAAATAACACCTAATAATAATCTTTGTGAAAAAGCTAAAGTAAACATAAATCGATATGAAGACATAATACTAAATATTATATTGCAAATATTTACTAGGCTACATTCTGGAGAATCCATAAACATATGTACCATCCAGCTGTAGCAGCCACACTCTGAACTCCACATACATAAATGAAATAAAACTGAAGCAACAGAAATTCTAAAGATTCCACTTATTAAGACAAATAAAGCATTCTCATGTATAAATAAGGTAAAAATATCAAATTTTCGGGCAAAAACATTATTAAAACTACAATTTCAATACATACATTTTCTGCTTAACCCCAATCACTACTAAGAATTTTGAAATAGTCCTTATCATGAATTTACTCAACAATAATATCATTAAATACCATACTTGTGTTATAAAATAACAACTTAGCTAACAGATGACAACAATAGTATCCAAAGGACTTACCAATGAAAAGAAATGATCCAAGCGGCTCCTAAGTAGGTAGTAGTGGTCATCCACATCACCAGCCCCTTTATTTAATACTTTCAATCGTCCCTTTTCCACGAGGGATGTGAAGGTTCCAGAAAAGAGACAGAAGGTCCTATATGCATGACGTAACACCCCCAAATATACTCGGTCTTGAACTTCTTCCTCTCCCCAAACCAATGTCGTTCCTCCACTGTTACTATTTGAGGTTAATCTTGGCACCAAAGGTAAGTTGATTGTCTATCAGTGTCATTGGAGTTAACACCAATAACAACAAAAGAAAATATGATATTGAACATTAGAAAAGTCATAGAGCTTTCAAAATAATAAAAATGAAAATTACATAACTAAAAATTACATAACAGGCTTAGTTGAACCTAAGTCGTAAGCTCCTAGATATATATATATATATATATATATATATATATATATATATATATATATATATATATATATATATATATATATATATATATATATATATATATATATATATATATATATATATATATATATATATATATATATATATATATATATATATATATATATATATATATATATATATATATATATATATATATATATATATATATATATATATATATATATATATATGCAATTGAACTATTCACTGTACTTCCACAAAACGACAAAGCATGATATGGCAAATTCACTAAGTACAGAAGACTCCGACAGATAACGGTAAAACTGTCAAGATTGATAAATGTGATATGCGGAAAAGCATACGATGAAATAAAGTAATAGAGTATAAGCATTATGTAGCAAGAGGGATTATATCAGAATAATATATTTTCAGGAAGCAAATATATACTACAGAAATAATTCAAAACAATCACCATAACAATCCAGAATCCTTTTTCAGGATTATGATATAGTTGCCTCGTTTTCTGCGTATGAAGTGCTTCACATGGCTTACCAGGGTTGAAGGTTCTGCAGATAGGAGAATAAGAGTCGTCTTAAAATCTTAACAAGAAATGCATTACAGCTGATGTAAACACAGGTCATATTATCCAACATCCTTACTCTGTAAACTTTATTATCGCTTCACTAAGTCCCACATTTTTCATCTGAGTGTCCAAATCTGTCTCTGGAGGCCAGAAATAGAGGATTTTTTTCTCTTCCTTAAGAGGGAAACAAAAATTGAACATTTAATACACAAGCAATGAGTTAAGATAACAAAGAATAAAAACTAACTGAGCAAACTTACTTCCCCTTCGGCATAGCATGTATTTGTATTTACAACATAAAAATTAATTAGAGATATTTCGGAACTTGCTGTCATTTTCCATCTTCATGGAAATAAACTTAACTGTTAAGCCTTCGCTAGGAGACTTTAATGTAAATTAACGCAATACGCCATTCTTCTGTCGTGTGACGATTCCTTTCTGAGTTACGTAAATAAGGCGGAAAGTTTGAATGTCGTTTTCGGAAGCATCATTCATGCTAACTTCTTTTACTTTTACAAAAATAGGAGATAAGCTACGGTAGAAATATGCTGAGGAATGAGACAGAAGAGGCAAAACGACAATTGTATAAGAAGTCTGGAAACAATATCATATCATGTAACAATACAACTGAATTAAGAGGTAGATATTTCATTTTGGGTTCGATTTTAAACAACTGTAATTGTTTTTTCTCAGCTGGTTCACACTTTACAGAACAGATTTTTTTGAAACAGATATGAAAGTAACTGAAAGAAATGTGCAGGTACATCTTAAAAGTTGTAAGCTAGGCTTCCTAATACATTAAGGAAAACTCAAAGACTGAAAACATAATCCCCAACCACATTAAAAAGTAGATCTAGTAAATATGTTTAAAAAAATACAAGAAAAAAGTGATTATCAGATCTGTCAGATCTATGTAGCTTTCTTTTGTAAATATCGGTAATTTAGGCTTACCGTCGACTAAGAAATTTTCAACGTCCCTTCCTCCTCTATTTGGGAAAGGGGGGACCTCCTTCACCATAAGGTGATATAGTCTCTGGAAGGATCTGTGGAAGGATAATTGTTTTCATAGATACAAGTGTAAGAAGTATGCTGGAGAAGTTATTGAAAAATCATAATTACAGAAGAAATTTACAAAATCGTATAACATTTCACCTCCGTCTAGAAGAAGTTGGTGAACTTCTTTACTCAAAGTAGCTAAGCGTATTCGTTGGAGCCTAAGAAAATTAATCAAAAGGTTGATTTTGAATTAAATTAATCTTTCGCGATAGATCGAATCTTTTAAAAAAAGCAAATATATTCATGTAATGAAGTGAGACTTTATAATCAGACAAAAGTATTTGTTATCATAAAAAAGGAGAACTTTGATTTTTATTCTTAAGTATGTAGCGGAGGCCCTGCCCATGTAGTTCCTCCGGGATCCACTAGGGCCGCAGAAGCCATTCTGCAACTGGGCTGAACTGGGCAGGGTATAGAGGTCTGCATGGGCCGGGTAAGCAGGCAGCCTATCGGGTTCGGGCCGGGCTCGGGCCAGGTAAGCAGGCAGTCTATCGGGCTCGGGCCGGGCCTGGGCCCATGAATAAATTTCCATAGGGTTTGCACGTAAATCTCATTTTTATCGCATGCAGGGTTTGTTTCTTTTGCTAAATTAAATTAGTAAAAGCAGTCGTATGAAGTCGCGACAAGTACCAAAAGAAAGGAAATTGAATGAATACTTTTATTTCAGTCGTGGAATATTGCTTTTTATTTGAATTGCGTGAACAGCGATGAAATAAACGAAACATTCCGGAAAAGTTTGAGGTTGTAAACAAAGAAATTCTCATGGACAACTAAAATGATAGTTGAATCAATAGTTAAGGTTTTCACCGTTAGAATAGATAGTGTAGATCAACCCGATAGATGGGAGAACAATATTTTAAAGCGTCATTAGCAACCTAACCTTATTTAAAGCAAAGTATATTTCTAATATTGAAATTTTATTTAATGAGTAGAAACATAGAATCTATTAACCGGAACGCTTCTACTAGGCATTTAATTATTCAGATAAGTGTTAACTTGCTACTTGCATAATGCAAGTAGCATATGACGGAGCCTTTGTGCGATCGCCAGCCTTATCATACAATGTAAATGACTACAATGTAATAATAATAATAATAATAATTCCGTCTTTTTATGGGCGAATTTTAGCCTATGAAGGATATTTCTCCAATTAACCCCTTTTTATTAAATCCGATTAGCCGGGATTCGCGAAATTGCTGAAGAAGTAAAATAAATATACTGTTTCTACGTTCGGGCCGGGCCGGGCCCGGGCTCGAAAATTTTTTCCTACGTTCGGGCCGGGCCGGGCTCGGGCTCGAAAATGCTTTCCTACGTTCGGGCCGGGCTGGACTCAGGCTCAACAACGGACGGGCCGGGCCGGGCTTGGGTTGAAATTTTCGGCTCATGCAGGTCTCTAGCAGGGTACGGGAGTGGGGGAGTGAAGACGGCTAGAGGGAAAGTGAGCGCGGAGGGAGAGGACTGAGTGCGAAAGTTCGGAAGGAGAAAAGTGTTAGGGAGTACTTTGGTGAAATATCTTATTTTTATTTTGAGTGCAAACGCGACAGTATGTAATGCTAAAGCGATACAGGAATCTATCTAAGATAATTTTCCAGACTACAACTAAATATGAGACAGAAATTTCATCACTGGATTTAGTTTTGCAATCCTTCGATATTGTACTAATCACGAGTATTTACCTACGCAAACAGTTCAAAATTAGGAAGGTGGCATCTTTCTGTAGATTAACACAATTTGCTAAGAATCCTGTATCAATGCATTCAATATAGAGTAAAACATAATAAAATTAATATGCTCTATCCTCACTTCGTGGAATGCAGTATAAACCATCCGCTATATTTGTGGAATTTACTATGTGTTTAATTACGATGGTTTAAAGTAAAACCTGACCAAGGTGGAACCTGTTTCAGACGGAAACCTGCCTTAACCGGAAATATTTATTATATTACCGCATATACTCAAAGCTTTTCACGGAACCTACGTAACGAGGCCAAAAATCTATATCCTTCAACCTCGTGCATGAACATCTAGTAATAGGAAAGTTGGTGAGATGATTTTTGCATTTTTGAGAGTTTACAAGGAAGGTTTTCCTGGGTGCATGGCCTTATACCTTCAACCCTTCCCTTGATAGTTTAATAATAATAATAATAAATGGCCTTTATTCGGGATTGATTGAGATTGAGTATAGAAAGTCTCTTCTTACACCTAACCCCTCGTCATATGCGAAACAGAAAGAAAGGGATAGTTTGCATAAGTACACGAAGAAAACTAGTGCGTGGATTTTAAAAAAACCTAAGCTGAGGGCTCAGGAAAAAATTTCTACTGCAGGAAAACACTCACAAGAAGGGGAGTGTGAGAAACCTGCAGATAGAAAACTATATTTTGTGAAGAAGGTGAATAAAAAGAATTACGAAAGACAAGCAGAGAATAGATAAAAATTATGCAAAAGAGACAATACACATTCACTACAAACAATCAAATCGAATAAATTATCTTCACAAATGACACTAAATCTAAATACAAGAATTGTAGCATGAAAAAAGATAAAACACATACGAATATTTCAAGAATAACAAAATGATTAAATACATTAAGGTTGAGAATGAATAAAAAATCAAAAACATAGAGTTTTTATGACATTGGACAAAGGCACGCCTAAGGCTGCCATATGAGCTAAGCTCGCCACTGGTGTTTCCACAATTCTATGGTTAAGCGTTCTTGCTTTCTTATGGACATCGATTCTACTGATAATCAACATCATCGTATCGCAAACTCCTAATAAAAGGTAGGATTGGTTTCCTTGCACCAGTTCCCTTCTCTTTCCTAACGTTCCTATCTTTACAAAATTTTTAGTGAAGTGATACCCTCGAGATTATATCCTAAGTGTACGAAAATAAAGGAAGCTGGATTCCTGCATAATGTTAGAGGGCATTAATATAATGTTCCAATGGAATGGGCTGAGGCCTCAGAAGAAGGTAGTTTAAATATGTCATCTGCAGCTGCCTTCCTTAGCTACGCGCTATTAATTCTTGGTGCTTGTAAACAGAGTTTTAAGGGGTCATCCCTATTTTATCTCTATTTTCCTGAACATTTTTACTGTGAAAAGGAAGCAGGCCTTGTATCGAGAATTGGACGGTAGGTACTTACTTCGTATTTTCCAAAATGCATCCTACTACTAGTTTTTCGGTTCATCGTTTTAATATACAAGTCTTCCACCCGTTGACTATCGTGTGGTTGTGGAGGGAAATAAAACGTCTGCGTCTTCATAGTTCTGCCGTAAACGAAGATATAAATATAAGTACATAAATTTTTACTAAATTCATGTGAATTTTGGTGAATTTGGTGGTATTGAAAAGATCGTGCGCATATTTCGTTTGTTAAAAGGAACTTTTTAATTTAAGAAAGATTTTTGAGTTTTACCTTTTATTGAAGTGGACCTTTCTTACACAGGTATAAAGTAAAAGCATCGCTTCCACTTGAAATAGTACTAGTAGTAAGTACAAGAAGTTGGAGAGCAAATTAGAGAATGATATCCACATGTTTGCGTTCGGTTACTTTCGACTGAAATTGTTGCTGGCGCAAAAGTTTTCGAGGTTTCCTAAGGTGGAACATTGTTGCTAGGGATTTATTCAATTTTGTTGATATCAGATCATTACTCACTCAGATCAACGCTATCCATTCAAATCATATTATAATTCATTAAATATGAACTCGCAACCTCTAAATAATATTTTTTCTCTATAATATTACTCTTGTAGGGGATATGCATTTCGATGCTCCGAATTGGAAGATAAGTGAATCCCTAGTTGATATCTTTGGAGATTTTATAGTGTAAATGCAAATTTATTAATATATTTCCAATTTTTTTATTATAAGTATACATACAAATGGTACTTTTGAGAATTACTAGCGGTGAGAATCCGTAATCTCGCATAAACTGGAAATATTAATTATGAATAGATTTTACTGGGTTTTTCCATTTACTCCCACGCCAATTTGATTTGCTGTGAATCCTTGGCGTATAATAATAAAAATACAACACTATATTCATTGTTAATGACTTATAATTAGACAGACTTCCAACTTAGACTCAGACTCCTTCCAACTTCAGCAGTAATAAATTCTGTGGTATGAGGCCGGACTTCGTGGAAAGCCATAATAAAAAATGAGTAAAGCACTTCGTAATTTCCACAATATTATTTATTTAAAAAAACGACCGGTTTCGGCTAACGCCATCCTCAGGTGAGGGGATTATAGCAAAGAAATTAGTGGAAATAATATGAGTTTAACTGTGAATTCGTCGATAGAAATTGCCATCGGATTTTCATCGATGTGCTTGTTTCAAGAAAATTATTTGCATCGCTTAAATTTTCCTTTTCACTTATTGTAAGTATTTTATGGAAGTGAAATTCTAAAAATATTGTTGGGAAGAAGAATTTATGAATTTGTGTTATTTAGAACCTTGTAAAGTTGATGCCGGCATTTTATATTAAAGGATTCAATTTGCGCTTCTCTTAAAAAATTCATTTATATTTTATACGAGTAAAATGTTGCTTCCATACTGCAAGCATATCGATAACACTAATTTCAAGTCGGCATTAAATCGAGAGGGTCCACAATAGAAAAAAAAGGATTGATAATATTCTTAAAATTCGCTGCAATTTATTCGTCCGACATCGAACCCGGGTCTTCCTGATCACACTTACTATGCAGCACAACAGAAGATCAATATGTCTAACTACGTGTGAAAATTCAAGCAAAAATATTGGATGCAACTGCCTCAAACGACGTCCTACTTTTCACATGTATTTCCTATGTGAGAAATTATAATGTGCTCTGGCATAGAACTCAGGAACAGCATGGTCTTATATAATTTTTTTTTCTTAAACGGAGTCTTAATATACATCCTCTTGCAAAGCAAGAACTTCCTTTCATTTCGATAAGTGCATCAAAAAAATAATAAAAAACAACCTCAATTTATTTTAAAGTGCAGATTTTTGCATCGTCCTAGCATCGAACCCAGGAATTTCTCCGTAAAAGTCATAAGTGTTTTCGATAGATCATAACCATAACTCCTTGAGTTTCGATTCTCTACCTATCCGGGAAGTATTCTTTTTTAATTCCCGAAAATGAAAGCAATGCTTTTAAAAGGGAAAAAACGGGACTTTGGGGCCCTCTGGTATCGAACCCATGACACTGAAGTTCAGAATCGCATTTTTTGTGCCAATTCCACGTTATGGCCATTACGTTGTAAAAATTTCAAGTCGATGACGTTTGTGGTTTAGCCTGTGAATTAGTATCCTATCTATCTGGCTATATATATGAATCCGGAGAAGCGTCTATATATAATAGATTATGCTTATAATATTAATTCATTTCTAAATATAAATTAAAATAGAGAAATGATAGCTAAGGGGCCATATGACAACTTTGTGATCTTGGGAGAGGTGGTAAAAAGTTTTTCGAGATACTTTGCGGGTCTTGAATTCCAAAATTGCTGCCAAATCATTTAGGGTTGGCCCCCATAGCATTCTGACGTACTCAACTGCAAGACTTAAAAGAGCTTTGGGGGTTAAGGTTTGGATTTAAATTTTAAAATGCACCCTGCAGCTCACCAGAGGCATATGGTTGGGGGTAGATATCAAAACCAACATCCTTACATAAACCATCCTGTTAACTTCTCAAATAATCCCCCAGGCACACGCCTAGAGGTAGCTTGTAGGGTATTAATGTTGATGTAGAATAGTTGGTGAAAATAACGACCAGAAGTAATTATCTGTTTTGGGAAAAATTCTCTTGTAAAGCTTTGTCGATGTTTATATATGAAATACTTAATTCAATACTTTATTCATTATTCCTTTGGTTTTCCTCACAAAGCAAAAGATGGTTTCTCTGTCTTTTTGTATAATTATTCCACTCTGCTTCTTTTTCCCATTTAGAGATACCTTAATGTCTACATTTTATGCAATTTTGACTTTACACTGTATGTATTGTATTGATCACGTTTTTATAATATATATAGTATACATATTATAAAAACACGATCGATAATTTACATAGTATACATTTGAATATTGTTATACTGCATAGCTGCGAACTGATGCACATTTTTCTTTTATATCTTATTTGTTTTGCTATTATGTATATTGATAACACTTAATTAAATGTTAACGTGACTATGCTTATTGATGTATCACGTACATGTAGTTACTGGTAGTGTATTTATATATTTTGTCGTGTTTCTTCTCATCTTTTAGTTATTACTATCGGTAGGTTTGCGTAGATTTTTCACACCTTGCTTCTTCATGGGCATTTTCCAGCAGTGGATGGTGTTTTTTCCTAAGAATCTTTTAGGTTTTTTAACTCTTCACATACAATCTCTTTTATTTAATTATTGCATAATCTACGACACGGGAAAAGGGTTAATGGGCTTTAAACATATCTCGCATTCGTTTTGATGAATCGAACACCTTTGACAATTCCCATAGCTCATTCAAATTATTTTACCCTTAATCTTCCCCTACTGAAAATAAAGCCCGATATCAAACATTCCTTCATAGAAATCAAGCCTCAGCGATACTAGTACGAAGATCTCCATTCATTATTTATCGGTGAATCTAATGTCAGATAAACTATTTACAGGTGAGTTATTGCAAGTAGGATTACTAAATGCTCCGAGTCAAAAAAGCGGACATTCCACGACCACCACCCCCATTACTAATCGAAAAATTAAAAAAAAATTCAATTGTAAAATTTAAAAAATTTAAAAAAATTGAAAAATTTATCAAAAAAGTGTTACTTACTCGTTGAGTCTCGAACCACGATAGTTTTTTTCTAGTGTCTACCAACTGTCAGGCAAATATATACTGAAGTACTTGGTGAAAGATTGTGTGAGATGGAAATGTGTATAAAAATAGTTGATTGAGAGAAAAAAGCGGACATTACAGTAAAAAAACGGACAAGCGGACACGGTACAGAAAAAGCGGACATGTCCGCTTAAAAGCTTCCATTTCCGCTTAAAAGCGGACGTTTGGTAACCCTAATTGCAAGCAAATCCGAAGATTTCAACGCTATTTTTCCACACCTATCCATCTGATGCATTAAAATGTCTCCAGTTCTCTTTTATCCTCAATATATCATTAATAGGATAGGTAGGTGGTCAGCGCGTTCGGCTTGGGTGAAAGCGGTCCCGGGTTCGATTCCCTGTGGGAACTCATGTGCGAAATGACCTAAGCTGTCGAAGCATACTACTACTACCAATATCCTTAATTCTCCACAGACTCGCGTCGGCTCGTAGTTTGGCACACATTTTTTCTGATAAGTTTCCATATAAACTTCCGGAAGAGCATCCTGTTCACTTTCCTCACTCAGCGAACTCAACTTGTCAAGGACTTCTTACGCGCTGACGATTCCCTGCACACTCTTCGGCAAGAAACTTTTCATTCCAGCATATTCATTCACAAAACTTTTCTGAATCATTCTATCTTAGCGTGACAAAAATCATGGTTGTGTTTAGCTTTTGGAAAGGCTTATAAGAAATAATCACCATTCTCCAAGTCATTCTTAGCATTATTCGAATGGTTGCAATGTCTCGCCGCATGCGGCGCTGCTGCAGCCGGGGGTGTTAACCCGACTGAAGTGGTTTGACTCGGAAGGGCCACCAGTGGTGATTACTCCGCGAAGATGGGAAGTAGGAGCTTGTGAACAGTCGTCTGCGTGAGTGAATAGAAGAGAGCATTGATTCACTCATTAATTAAAAAAGGAAGTTCTTGACAGATGTTCGTTAAGTGATTTCGCACGATATGCAGAGCGTCGACGTCGCCAGAGAATACGGAGAAGCTCGCAACTAAACCGGGGCAATACAACGTCCTTCACCCAGTGATATAATTATTTTTGCAGTGCTATGCAGTTTTCAGAGCTCTTCCGCTCTCAAAATCCGCATGGATTCGCATGAATTCAAAATCGCCAGCGTAAAATCGACGATAAGTTTTCAACAACAACGGAGATAGCGCGGTGGTGATGATACGGCTGGGGTTGAAAGAAATGGGAAGCTTTACCGCACAATCTTATTTTAAAAATCGTGCGTTACGTTAGTAAACGTTTTTGTTTGCAATTCTCACGCGGAACATTCACTCGTATCTCCGAGTGAGAACTGCTAGACGCTCTACGAAACGCCGGCTCTGAAAATGGAGACAGCGGAGGAGGAGATGGCAGCGGACGCTAGCGAATCCCCCGAAGACGGAGATCCAGCGTGAGTACGACTTTACATTTAAATGGCTGATAAAGAGGTCATCCTCGAACGATTTCACGGCGTCTTTGAGGCTTCTGGACCCTCTGTCACAAAGTGTCCCATGGAGCTATACAAACCCAGTGTGATGACGTGACCCACATTCTTAAACCATAAATGACATTATATAAGGGCGACCTCAAAGGGCGAAGGTCAAAGCCAGATTCTGGTAGAAAGTGAGGCGACCGTCTCAGAGTGTAGCAATAAATCGGGCGGCGCCGATTGAGGATTGGTAAATGGAACGAAGGCGCCAAATTCGAAAACGTGGAAGCAAGATACTACAGTAATTAGCTTACTTTAGGCCACTTGATGATCAAATATTTGTATTAATAGCCCCATATCTTTATTTATTTTCTATAGTTAACTTGTTTTGAGGTATATATTTATGTTAAACAGGTATAACATTATTTATTGAATGAGAAGTTATTTCATTGAATTCTATAAATACTGTTATAACTTTATTTGTGTATACATGAAAATGAAGATACGTTTTCTAAGTTTTCCTGGAAGAATCATTAGGAATATCCATCAATGATATGAATCTTCAAGTTATTCAGTTAAAGAGAATCTATTTTCTGCTGTATATCGTTGCATAGTAATAATCGACGTCTATCAAACCAAGTAAAGTCAAGTCACTTATTTGACAGCTTCGTATCCCCTGCAGATAAGAAGCATGGTACTGTTTCTCCATCCATTTATTTGACAGCTTCGTATCCCCTGTAGATCTCCATAAGAAGCATTGTAACTGTTTCTCCATAAGCAGGAAATGGATTATTTGTAGATTTAAAATATAATTCCTAAAGAAAAAAATAAAGAATACCCGGAATGGCAATACCTATTTTTTAACATTTTATAAAGTAAGAATTAAAAAAATGATCCACCTGCATTGGCGAGTGGACAGAAGACTCACCGATTGTTTACGCTATTGTGAACCAGGTGTTCTTTCGTGCAGCAGTTCCGCGAAATATATTTGCACATCAATATCCGTAACGGTTAACTATAATTGTATCAATTTCTTTGAACCGGAATGTCGAATAATGTATTCTGATATTTATTTATACATAAATGTTTCTAACAGAGTATTTTGTATGTGTATTGATCAAGGTCATAGAGATATTACATGAAAAACTTCGGAGTAAAGAGAGTGGTGAAAAATCCTGAGGAAGGCCTAAATCAACGACTGAAAATAACTGATGGTGACATTAAAAATCTACTTTAAACGTTTTATGTGCTTACGGATAAAAAAGAGTGGTTTTCTCATTTAAGGTGCGCTTTTAGCCTACGGGTTGATAAATAATATAATCCGGGCATCTAAATAAGAAGTTTCAACTCAACAACTCAGTTAACCCATGTGTAAACTCATCAAAAATATTCTTTTACTGTTTAAAATTCACTTTGGAAACTTAATCATTCCAAGAAGGTACGAGAAGACTGTTAGTTGTATCCATCGAACACATATTGCATTAGTAAGACCCTGCTTTTGATTTGGTTACCATTTATGTAATGAAAATCATTCTTTATTTACTTTCATCATTCCATCTTCACTATATCTGGCGTATGACACGCTAAAGAAAATTATTTTATTTTTACCGGTGAAAATTTAGTATCCCTGAAAAATTGCTGTCATTGAAATTCTTACAAAGAGATAATCATATTTTGCTTAATGTAATTGTATGAAATTTATTTTCCATTTATAGCGTTTCAGTTATTTCCCATCGTAAAACATTGTGTTGTGTGTGTTTTAATTTTAGCTGCTTTCCTTTTATGGCTTAAGAAACTTTTCTTCCTTTATTTTTAAAATGTATCCGTAACTATTACAAAAATTCATAGATTTTATATCCACATTTTTGTTTCAAGTTTATTCCCGGAATTACTTTACTTGAGATCTTCTAATGTCTACTTATCTACAGTTACTTCCGTCATGTCCTATTTCCTTGAATTATTTATACATTCCAATCTAATCTATTGCTCGATAATATAAATCTTATATAATAATCCTTATAATTTCCAGCTAATGAAGCCAAACAATTTTTTCAAAAAATAAGTTATTACATTTAAAAATATCTTACGATTTTCATCTTGTTAATTTCAGATCTTTAAAAGAATCTGCGAAAAAATGCCTTGTGAACCAGAGGAAACTTATAGACCACGAGATGAACTCAAACATCAAAAGGAGGTATGTTGAAGTAACAGCAATTGATTATTCATCCATACCTAACTGATGTTGCGTTTCTTTTTAAGTTATTTATAATCCTGTCCACTTATTTCAAAAGAAACATACGGGTCTTAGAGGTTCAAAAATCTCACAAAGCCGTCTTTGTGAGAGTTCCGTACCGCGTCTCTCTCAAAAGCGACGGAAAAGCCCGGATCCTTCTACGAAATATCCAATGTACACTCCTGGCATGTACACAATGTACACACGCAGCACCTCCCTAGCGATCCGGTGCTGCGTTAATTTTGGCCAGGACTGTACGTTTCAATAGCCATACTATCATCCTCGGGAGTGGAAGAAAACTAAAACCTACAATTCATTAACAGCCGTTTTCTAAATTTCTTTCCCGGCAATATGGGTGTTAACATAGTGATATTCTATGATGAACACAGAGAATACACTTATGAAGATATATTTATGCTTACCAAACCAATAATAAGTGGCTAGACGACTCTAACTTGATCAATTCCTTCTCCTAATTGATCAACACCTTACCTAATCGTATTTTTGTTAATCCCTACCCTCATCCTTTTCCAATCCCTGTATTCATGCTCTGGAGTGTGTTGCTCCATGGATGCGAAACGTGGACATTGAGAAATGAAGAAGTCAAGCGATTGGAGGAATTCGAGATGTGGGTGTGGCGTAGAATGGAAAAAGTTAGTTGGGTTGATAGGAAAGCAAACACGGAGGTGTTAGAGATGGTTGGGGAGGAGAGGGCTTTAATTGACGTGATTAAGCATCTTCAGGAGAAATGGGTGGGCCAAATATTGAGGGGAGAGGGATTAATAAAGGTTGTAATTGAGGGTAGGATTCAGGGGAAAACAGAGGGGAAGACAGAGACAGAAGATGTTGGATGACATAAGGGGTGGGGTTAAATGTAAGGATATGAAGGAGATGGCTATTAATAGGGATTTTTGATTGTGCAGAACCTACGGCAAGGTAGAACACTTATGAATGAATGAATGTATTCATGCCCCCTTTTATCCCTATGTATTGTGTGTGTTTTGTTCACCTAATTATGATGAACAGTCATCAGAAGTCGCGTCTTGCGGTCATTAATTGTTTTAGTGGTATATAATAAATTACACTCCATAAGTCCATTCTCTGTGTACATCATGACTTTGATGCTGTCGGTAAAATTTAGACGTCATCGTAGGAGTTCCATACTTTTTAAAACGATTGAGTAAGTGAAGCATGGATAATTAATGTAATCATTCCAAAATATTCTATGATAGCTATTGAGATACATAACAGCTTAAATTCAATATCGAGTGAAATGTTACATGTACGACATGCATATACCATAAGGTACTTTTAGATAATACGGCGCAAGTCAACTTCAAATAGGAGTCCTCGATCTGATTTTTGGGTCGTAGGACTTCGATAATGTGCCCTGCATTGTATGATGCAACTGGTCCACAAGATCACGCATATTCATGCAATTCCCTTTTCTTCTCTGCAGCAGCCACTTGGATACCATCTTTCGTGAATTCAGAAGTGCATCTGAAATATGGGAAGGGGGCATCAAATGCTGGATGGAGAGCTCATTGTAAGTAGCATATATATATATAGTGAATGATCATTTCTGTTTTATCCACAACTGTATGTAATTCCGCTTCTTAAAATATAAGATTGTCTCCACCAGGGGTCGCGAACCTATGACACGCGGAACTCTATCGTTGCCATTGTTATGTGTTCTGCAGTTTAAACATTTAAGTTATAATTTAAGATAATAAAGCTGATAACTATTTGAAAAACAACATTTGAATTCACTGATTGACTTGAAACACAAATAACGCCAGCAATTCATTCGGATGTTTGTAGCCAATCCGTCACGCAAGTCTTTTATTCTATCAAATATGGCACGCTGCCAGCAAAAAGGTTTGCCGTCTCCGTTGTCCGAATTTTAAATAGTGAAGATGGCTTCAGCACTATTTACAGATCCTTGTGTTGATTCGCAGGTTTATTTATGCTGTTTTTCTCTTCCAGGTTTCGACTGGGCGATTTTGCACCGAAATTTGAAGAGATAACTAGGCCGAATGTGAATACACTTAAAAGCAAATTCTACTGCGAAAGGTATGTGCAGTATCAGGTAAAGCTATCCTTAGGACGGACAACCGTGGTATGCGTGCCAAAAAAAGTCTCTGGCACCCAAAATAAGTCCTTGGCAAATTTATTTTTAATTTTTACGGGAAACCGTCCGTATGTTTTCGTAAAAAAAGTCAATTTCTTTTCAACCACTCAGTTTCAAACGATTCTCGTAATCATTTGTAAGTCAAATACTAAGATAAAAATAATTTGTTGTCAAAATCATTTGGTTGGTGGGTGGAAAAATTTTGTGTCTGAGATTTAATTGATTTTGGCGCGCAATTTTAAAAATGGTTCCTCATTTCTGCTCTAGAGAAATTATGGCTGATTAGTTATTGGTGTATTATATATATATATATATATATATATATATATATATATATATATATATATATATATATATATATATATTATTATATGGTGTTTAATCTCGTTGGAAGGGAACGCAGAGAATAGCGTTCTTAAGAGAGTTGTCAAGATGTGGGCTTCAAAGTTGGAATTTCCTGCTGAAAGTAGCTTCGAGGCTACCCTCTAACCACACCAACCGAAGGTTAATTTCTTTCTAGTTTCAGCAGTAAGTTCTGTTTTTATTACAATTATTTACGTTTAAGTAAATATCTATAAAGACATATTTCTGTTAAGTTCCATTGACTGAGAAATATTCATCCACAATCTGTATGAATTCGACAATTATTTACTCATTTATTTGTGGGTGGAAAGTACGTAACCGGACGATTGCGACCCAACGACAATTGCGCTACTAAAAAAATGCATCCCTGAAAACTTTTGTCGCTAATGTGTTACTTTTCTCTTGATTGGATATCGTTCTCTTAGGAACATCATAGTAAATAAAACATTTTAACATCCAAAAAATATTAATAATA
Organism: Sympetrum striolatum; assembly: GCA_947579665.1. Classification (NCBI taxonomy): domain Eukaryota; kingdom Metazoa; phylum Arthropoda; class Insecta; order Odonata; family Libellulidae; genus Sympetrum; species Sympetrum striolatum. Next base: position 18,714,951 of record OX388347.1, on the reverse strand, counting down.
AGAACGACTATTGCTATCGTAGTTCCATATCATCACCATTATATCTTTCCACTGCTTTCCAAAAACGTTTATATATATTTTTATATTGTAAGGGCAATTTTTAAAATAAAATAGTCATTCGGTCATTTTACCTAAATTGCTATAGCTAATCTAAATTTCATACCTAACTCATTAAAGTTATATTTCAACTAATCCGTCCTGACAGCAATCAAGGACAGATCCTCAGGCAACAAATCACAGTTTTCGTATTTTGTTAAATCGTTATTAAGTAAACGAAACGATTGAACACATTCCGGATTTAAATTAACTTTCACATTCGACTAATTTTCCTATAAAGAATGAGCTTGCGTCTTTTAACCTAAATCTCGAACTTTCGGCATAGGGTTTAGAAAGCTCGAAACATTGATTAATTTTATTTAATATTTATCAGGTTTCCGAAACCATTTGAGGAAAAATTAGTAAAACAGTTATTTCTCATATAGAATAAAACCAAAAAATGGTGGTGAACATAATCTTCCAAATTAAGTGTTGCATCTTTCCTTTCTGGTGTTTTCCGTCTTGTGAAATCGATTTCTCATTTGCAAATTCCTATGGAGGGTTCTCAACTTATAGGTTTTAATAATTTCAAACAATCTATTTATAATAAATTTTACAAATTATTTTAGAGTAGAAATATCTCTTTAATAGCCAGTTACCATTCATGAACAATTTTAACATTTTTCAGTTCCTTCGACTTTATCAGACAGGTCTCCCAGCGAGAGAAAGGACATTTTCAGAGATTTTGTTTGCGTACTTGCTTTTAAGAAGGAGTGGATTTTCTGAGTGAAGATTTCCTCAATAGTATTCATCGAAGCTTCTTCGTATTCCAAACAAGTTTATATAAACCTCAAGGAAGTACTTTTCCAAAATCTCTGTACGTAAATGTTGCAATGAGCAGGTTGGACGAGTCAACGCAACGGGGAAATTGAGCGTGAAATTACCGTGATATATGGCTCTTAATCGTTAGTAATAGCACATAGCTGTAAACTCTAAAACTATTACTTTCAACTGTTTCCTTAATCCCAATAAATCTGCTGTTCTCGATAAATACTTTTCCGAAGTGGAATGTTTTGTGAAGGAATTCCGTTGTAAATAAATATTCCTTTAATTAATTGCAATTTTAATGAATAAAAGTAAAGGATAACGTTATATCTTTCAAAAGTTATAGCTTTTAAAATACATTAGCCTCTGAAACAAATTTTTAGAAATTTTTATTTAACACATACGTCTGACATTTTTGAACAATTACGCATCATACGTTTTGCGCAACAATTAAATTACAATCAACATATTTTTCCCCTTTATTACCTTTAATTCTTGAACAAAAAGAGCGTCTTTCTTTGGAAGTCACCTTATATCCTTAGCAATGTTTTAAGCAGGTTCCAGACATTTTTCCTCTTTTATGCAACGCTCTGAGATATTCACACAATTCACTTTTAAAGGAAGGAAACAGAAATATTACTGGCGCTTTGTTCTTCAGCATTTAGTGAAACAAAGTTGATTTCACATTCGTGCAGCTCCTTTTACATAATTGTACTCCGTTGAAATTTCCTGATACTCATGCGTAGACGGAAGGGAAAAGAAGGGACTTCGCTTTTTCTGTGATAAAATTATTTTATAGTGTTTCATGAGGGGTTAGAAGGTAGTTACTGATATAAGAATGTATCAATGAGGACGAAATAGGAAAATTTCGCTGATGGAATCGGATGGTGGCTGGTCGATGGAAGTAGAGGAAGATGTATGTATACTATTGAATACAACAGAAAATAGATACAGTAAAATAGAGGATTTATAAAATTAACATTAGGTCCAGCTGTTTTAACAATTTTTTATAAGGTCCCTTAATCTACCAGCCCCGATAAAAAACGGGCCACGGAAAAATGTGCCCAATGTCATCTGGAAGTGAATCTATTACGGACGTATCCAGTCATTAAAAGTTAATCTGTGATTTTAATAATTGATATAGAATAATAAATAAAATTTTAATTTGGCTTAAATTACTAATATTTTATTGCCAACATTTCTCTGCAAATTATGTGATGAATATTGACTGGTTAGGTAAAGGATTTCATTAAAAAATGGAACTATAGTATGGGATGTCACAAATTTGTTTCATTCCAATATAACTTTATTTGAAATTGAGGGTTTTAGGTGTTTGGACGGAACTTAAATGTGATATTTTGCTTGAATTTTCTACAAAACTAAGAATAATTAGCCTAAATATAAGTTTCAGAAATTTTGCTTTGGTATGTGTGTCATTCCTACGAAGACCGATACAGTTTCATATTTGTATACAACTCTCTGAGAGAACGCTGTGCGAAATAAACCCTGGAAGGGGTTTCTAAAACGGATGTTTTTCCATTAATTCGTTTACAACGATTTTTTTAAAGCTGAAATCTATATCATAGCGGTAGTCTTTCCTTCAATTGCACCGTTTTCTTTCTTTATTACAGTGCCCATCTATTCCTCGTGATTTTCACCGGGTTGGTGAACGTGAAAAACCTAAAGATGGAATCCGACAAGTGGTGAGTTTTCAAAAATCAGGAGCAATGGAAAATACAGCGAAATATTTATAACAAATCTTGAGCATTCTTAATTTGCAACGGGCGAAGTACTTGTTGTATGAACTCGATAAGAAAACTCACAACGGTAAACTTTGTTCGGAATGCTCTTATTGAAGATAAAATCTTCATTAGAATACGTCTGACTATAAAATCTTCCACACCTGCACAGCACAGCTTCCATCACCTGTCCACCGTGAAGCAATATGCAAACTTAATACATAAAACTCGCAAGACTAACATTTAAGAAAAACAATTTTATAATCCTTAAATTTTGCGACCGAGAAGCTATTGCTTAACTCGAGTCCTTAGGAAGCATTAATGCATTTGAAAGTTAGCACTTTGCGTTTTGCGGTGGAAGAAAAAACTGATTTTAACATTATTTGTTGAGTAAATTCACTGTCAAATCTTCTCTAATCACATTTCTCTATATTTAAGGAAAACGCTTGATGGAATTGCTGTGTCCAACCTGAGTTCGGCAGCCATTGCTGCGTTCATGAAATGCATCAATCGTATACGGTGAGGTATTCTTCAATAAAATGCATCCGTCATTCCATTTCCAGAATATCATTACGAAATATTAAAAAAATAATTGGCGTCATTGAAAATACATTCTAAAAGTATTTTTTTTTCTTCCGTAGGATCGATACATCCTCGATAGTAGAGCTTAATCGCGAGCTAAGCAATTCGATATGGTATTGTGAACGACTATGGAAGAAAAAGGGGTAAGTATTCATTTATAAAATACCATCAATAATCTCCCATAACATATGAATTCCCTCGTTAAAAATGATCATTAATAAATTTAACTTGCAAAATGTGTAAACTGTGTAATGTAAAAAATGTGTAAATACTGATATTGTAACCCAATTCATCTGAAAAATCTAAAATAAAAATAATCCCTCTCCTATCTTTACTACCCATTATGATGTGATTAAATTTAGAAATATGAAACGAAATGCCCGAAATATGACTGGATAAAATTTAATCGAACCCAATGGAATTGATTTGAATCACCTGAATCAACAGAAACTGCTTTGTGTTTAAATTTACGTGCCTCAGTTTTCCTGAAAAAACAAACCAGTTGATAGAACTAATCTATGCCAATTCTTTCTCTCATTACAAAAGATACCAGGGTGACCCAGGTATATCATCCTTCCACGAGCGAATGGAGACTGCAGCTACCCTCCTGGTGGATAACTTGCTGGCCGCTCTGCTCCAGGATCAGGTGCGAGGAGAAAGTGACATAATAGGCGCCATACTGACTTCAGAAGAACCGGAGGACCAACTGGAAGCAGCTTGGATGGGCGCGGACAGAATGAGCACCCTCAGGTCCTGCTCCCAAGACTGGGATGGCGACCTCGACGTCGTTAGGATATCAACGTCGCTCCTGTACGTTATACCGCGGGACAGCTCCAAAATCATCCACAGGGAAATGGGCTATGTCGACGTCCAGTCTACCAACAGGATCATCAACGTGCTGCTCTGTCGATCAATCGTGCAGCACTGTCTCAACCTATCCCACACCAAGGACGAGGTCCTCTTCAGGGTCCTCATTCTGAAGAACATGGCCAAGTGTCTTAGGGAGTTGATTCGTCAGACTCACAGGCTGGTGTTCGACGAGATACTAAAAAAAGAGGAGAGTTACCTGAACCGGAAGCGCGCCTGGTTGCAGAATCTGGAGGACGAGGAGGAGTTGAAAGGATTGCTTCGCAGGATGTACCGTAAGAGGTTCCTACGTAGGTAAAATCAATCTCATAGGTAAAAATTATTCTCCTTTATAGTAAAGTTAGGGTATGGGAACTTTATTTCACCGGAGGGACGCATGCATGAAATTATTGGGTCTCATAAGTATACCATCTGGACTCGTATGATATCATCGACCCTTCTCTCCAGAGCCGTATTTTCTAATATCTTAAAGTTGACTGTCTAATTGTACGGAGATAACATTTTTCTTTGTTTTCAATTTGTTTGACTCCGGGAGTGAAATAAAGACCACAATGCCGCAGGCTCGGAAATAGGTAACTATTAACATTAGTTACTTAGTACATCATGCATATGATGATATTTAACCGAATTAATAAGTTTAATACAATATCTTAAAGTAGATGCCTTTTTTTCGTAGCTTTCGTTCACTTCCAATCCAGATTTAATTTGAAAGTGTACGGGAAGTTTTTTTATTTCCTTTATTATGGCCTTCCTTGAGGTAACGCATTCAAATATAGAGTATATGAATAATAATGTTTAATGAGACCAAAATACCCGAGTTGGACTTGCTTAAGTAGTTTACAGTTTTGGCAATTAGCGGAATAGGATCTTCCGTGAATCAGATTTAACCTTAGACAGCCAACTTGCTATTTTTTATCGCCGACGGTTAACTATAAATTCGATACAGAAGTTTCAAATCGCTAAAATGACAATGATAAAACAACAGCTTGTGAAGGCCAATTTAGTATATCTATTAGCTTATTTTATAACAAATAACACTGCAAACATATTTAAGTTACTTGTTGTAATATATGGTATAATATAGTAGTATTGTACATAAAGAAATTACATAACCCTATGTCACACAGGTGAAAGGTGACTTGCAAGATACAGAAGTGGATATATCTGTTGAGGGGAGGCTAAAATGGGGTGTTATTCTTTGGCAGTGTTTGTTTTTTATGATTTGATATCCCTCCTCGTATAATGTAATATTGTTTTTCGTCAAACTTCGATGGTTTGGAATGATTTGTATTCGTGCCGAGATTCTATTGCGAATATTTTATGATATTTATCTATAGGCTCAAAATAAACGTTAAAAAATACAGAATTTAAGAAATTTCAATGACCGAGTACCACTAAAAAGAGCACCAGTTACATTTTCGTGTTTTCTCTCTGATTCTCGCGCTGGATTCGACACAGCATTAGGTTGGCTTTCAACCGCAGCAGCATCGATGTCCTACTCTTCGACTGGGAAAGAGACGCCCTCAAAATCCTGGTGGGAATGAACGACGACTTCCTCATGCAGCTGGATCGTGTCTCATACCCCATGTTCGACTTGGGTTGCTCTCGGAAGGGAGGGTTGAGTCCAATGGGAGTGGCGATGAGGAATTGCGCTTTGGACACATGCATCAAGGCGGTGGCTAGAACATTGTCCAACTTTGAGACGTTGAGGGCCATGAATTTCCAGCTGTTTTGCCTCTTCCTGTACCCAGTTTTGTACATCGGGGATGTGGCGACTGACGTGCTAGTTGCCAAGAACCATTTCGATAGCTCAGACTTTTACTACTTTTCCCTGACGATACTGTTCATCTTCGGTCCACTATTGGCTGAGATAACCAACAAACTTTGGTGGTAAGTTTTAAAAACTCATATTCTTATATACAATTATATAGCCCCAAATTTATCATTTAATGTGGAATGGAAAGAAGTTTAATGTGAAATAAAATCAGGAAAACTAATGCACATGTCTTGTTTGTGTTTAAGATATTCTAATTATTTCCTTACAGGAAGTTTGTCGCAAGAGGAGGGAAATCTACGTGGAGAGAATTGCTCTTCCCGGAAAGTTTAACACTTCTACCAAGGTTAGTGAAAGCAACACCAACACATGACCAACTTTTAATATATAATTTATCATAGTATAACTAGTACTTTTAAAATCACTTCGAAGGCTGAGCTAATTTCGCCTACATGGAAGAATTAAACTCGGGACCACTTTCACCACTGGCGAATGCCTCTCGACCATCATAGAGCCCGCAAATACTATATTACGGTTTTTCGAGTACTCATTTCAGACCACGGTTTGTAAGAAAATTCTGTTATGAAAAGAAAAATACTATTCAATGTAATATTAAATGGAAATCTCTCAAATGAAACCCAAATTAGCGTTTGCTATTCTAGCGGATTAGTAAAACGAAAGGAATTAATTTATTAAATTTTAATGCTCACCTAATCACTAAAAGATTAACTTACTCTTACCTATCGTACGTTTGATTTCCCCTTCTAATAAATATAGTAATTGTTTCCTATAGACTTAAAAAATTAACAACTGCTAGATATAAATGGAGTGAATGAAAATGTCGTGTTACCTGAGTGCCGTTGTTGGTGCCTTACAGATCGCTGAAAAGCATAGCCTTCGCCCTGAAATCCAGACAGAATTATAACAGGGATCTGGAAAGGTTCTACGCCGAACTCCTCTACCTCCGGTTGAAGAAAGACAGCGATGACCAGAGGCCCAAATGGATCAACAGCCCGAATCTGATACAGACCCTGTGCTATTCGAGAATGATCCAGAACGAGATGTACGTGTTTGACTGGAAGATGATGGAATGCCTCAACGAATCTGCTCCGCAACTTCTGCTGCAGCTCTACATTGTATACCAGGACCTTTTCCTCCGCGAAAATATTGGTAAGAGCCCAGAAGATTAATTATCGAGTGCATGCAATAACTTATCGACAGTGATTGTTGAACGGCTTTAAGATCAATAAATAGAATTAATTAGCAACGACTTTGTCCTTCTTCCTTGGCGATTTTGATACAACTTACGGGCAATCATAGCTGTAAAACTTCGTTTGTGGTGCTGCAATGCCATCTCTTTACCAAATCACTATAAGTTAGACTTAAGAAGGAGAGCATTCGTCCTTCAGGATGCATGCTGTGGTTTCCTAATTTTTCCAAACAAACATTGATAGTATTTTGTTTCTCAAAGGAGCTAGTCTGAATGTATTTGGAGACCGAATAGATTCAACGACGCCATTCGTGTTTTTGTCATTCGGTCTTTATCTCATAAGAGTAAATATTGCTTGCATTCAGCAAGCGTATTAATGATATATTTCTACCCGTCCGTACTATGTAAAGTAATGGACTTTCCAAAGGTTCCAAAGACCATTACTAAAATTTTAAGTCGATATTTCGGGAAGGTCCTCCAAGGAAATTCTGTATTCCCATTTTTGATTGGTGGAATGCGAATGGTGCCCTGACGTCTAATCAATGATCATAAAGAAAACGGTAAACAGAGTTAATGAAACGTACTCATTACTTCTGTTCGGATACTGAGTAAACTAAAAAGAAAACTCCATCCTTCTGCGCGCTATATCTATTCAAAAGACGCGTTTCAACAATGGAGTAATAAATAATTCTTTAATTTTGCTACAATTTAACTTTATGATGCAAGTCTCATTGTTCGGTTGCTTTGTTGTTGTCCTTGCCTCATTCTTGATAGTTCATCAGAATAATGTAGAATTTTCATTATTTAAATTAAAAAGGCTGATCGTGAAAACATATACCTACTTGAAAAAATGCCTTATAAATAATCGTTTTATACTTACAGATGTCGTTTGCTGGCTGGGGATCATGACCTCCTTGATCAGCCTTTCGTGGACGCTGCATCTCTCACACTACAATATGCATTACGAAGAACTTAAGAACAACTTCGGCATGAGAGAGAGAATAATGGATTTCTTTTCCCATTTTCTAATGATTTGTGAGTATTCTTGCGATTGCTCTACCCCCATCCTTTGAATCAATGTTTTATTGAAATTATGGTTGGAAACTTATCCAGAAGAGTGTACTTCTTTCTTTAAAAAATATCTTCTGCTGTAACATTACGGTATTCATGGTACGATTTTATTTAAGTACATACAATAATATTTTCTAGTTAATCCCTTTTCCTCTGAACTATACTGAGTCCATATTATGTATCTGTAATCATTGGAAACGTATGCAGAAGTTATTGACATTTTTCTCAATGCACTTTGCGTGTATTTCTATATTCATCAGAAGTTTGTATTACTCTTATCCTCACTCTTATCTAAACATTGTCCATCTAGGGCTCGGAAGCCATCCTACAATATTTTTTTATTTTTAGAATTTTATTTATCATGAGAATACTTAGTCAGGATTTTTACAGAGAAAATCTAAATCCTTCTACATTACTGTAGAAAATACGAAAAGGTTTATAAATTTAGAAGTCTGGTACAGTTCCTCCTACGAAATAGGTTCTTAGTAACCATGAAATAGGTAATAATTAAGTAGGTAAATAATATGGTGATATACTAAGTCTGGAAATCAGTCTGTTTCAATTTTTCACTTACGATTTTTATCACCAAATACTCTCTATGGATTAATTCGAAAATGTTTTGACCTTTTCTAATTGGCAGCCTTACCAATTCTGTGCTATATTTAATGTTTTGTTTTCGGCAGTAAGCTGTTATTTTAGCGCTTGTGTTGACCAAAACGGCACTTATTTGCAATTACCGATAAATTCTCAGATGGAAGACGTTTAATCATTGTGAATGTTTCAGAGATTTGTTTGTTCAAGCTTTTATACGTTTACTTATTGGCAGCGAGTTCTGTAAGCGTTAAGGATAGAAACCATGAATACAAAGTTTCATGTTTTTTTCCTGTAACGGTAAACAATTGGATTGCCCCTTCTATTCACACTCGTATATTCCTTTCCCTGAAAATCATTTACACCTAAGAAATTCAATACGCTTTTATACAGTTCGATTACTTTTCGTACTATATTCGTCTCCTTCCTTTTTATTTCTCTTCTTACGTAATCCTCTTTATACGTCTACATCAACGAAATCAAAATGGTCGCACAGGGTTTCTAACTGTCATTACTGACTGTATTGCTGTTTCTTCCCTTGCATACTCTTCTAGAATTCCATTCCAACAGTGCTCATATTTATATTGATCGTGCAGGCTCTAACCTATTGGTAATCCATGACAACAAAGTGCGAGTTGACTAAACAGAAAAGTTAACCACAGGATGAGGATGCCATGCATCGAATCACGGATCGCATCATTTGTTACTTTGTGGTTTCTCATAATTACACTACATCATTTCAAGCATTCAGCTTATGTAGAAATAAGGAAGGCTTGTACTTTTTCCACAGGTTTAAACCTGTGGAAAAAGTACAAGCCTTCCTCATTTCTACGAGATGGATTTACACAAAACGACGCCTGAGACTGTGAATTTTATTCAGCTTATGAATTGCATATAGAACACAGTTTCACTCTCTTGAAGGAAGGTGAGCTCAGGCACTAATCCTTTCTCTTCCATCAAAACTGCAAATTATCCTATAAACTCTGTCATTTCTGTGTTACCAATTGCCTGAAGATGACTGTAATGGTCGAAACCGGTCGCATTGAATAAATATTGTGGAAAATACGAAGAACCTTTAAATATATTTGCTATGGCGTTCCATAACGTTCGGCTTGAACATCTTGATTTAATTATTTGCTATGTAATAATAATATATTTTATCAGACGGTGTAATCTACTGCACTTATGTCTTTTTCGAAATCTAATTGGTAATTTAATTCGCTTTCTACCTATTTGAGGCAACTTTTTTATTGTTTAAGTGACATTGAAAATGTTACATCAGCTGACGAATGATTCACCTTTTCAGGCTCTCGGTTTTTGGCGGTCTCTTTGATAGCATCCATGGCACCTTACCTCTTTCTCGCATGCGCGGCTGTGTATCTTACCATACTAACCCTTTACCTGGTTTTTGTGAGCAAATGGAGGAAGGTCTACCGGCTGCTGTTGAAAAACAGAAGAATGCTCTTCTGGCCAGCGTACAGACTCTTCGTAACCCCCTATCTGCTAAGGCTTTGGAGGATAGATAACGAGGACGACGTGTTGTTTCACATGGAGACCATAGGCATGGCTGTCTGTTGGTCGTTGATATCTCCTCCCATGCCTTCCTTGGAAGGGTTGAGATGGATCCTTCTTTCAGTGATTATATCCATTGACTTATTGTGCCTTCCGGTGCTGGTGTGGGTCAACAACAGGTTACACATGCCAGCCAGGAACTGCAGGGGTGGAAAGTGGAATTTGAAATTGATAGCCAAGGTTGCTAAGCTAGAGTATGAAGACTTGGGTTGATGATTTGGCTTGGGTACTGAAGAAAAAAACCTCTCGGGCTTTTGTAGTAAGCCTGACTTCAAGTAAACACCGTTTGCTTCCTTGCACTGAGGTCCTGGGTTCAAAGCCCGGATATTTGGGTCTTTAAAGGCTAAAGCATGATGTTCGTCGTATGTGTGTGAAATTATTAAAACGGACATAATTGGAGATTCCTACTTCCGTTCAAGAAGTAATAATAATAAAAAAACGTGTGCGCGTGTTTGGTATGAATATTTTTGCAACAAAGAAGTGTATATGAACACCATTATTGGACATGAATTTGCTTGTTGCAGCCCCTGGCGTCATCTTAGCATCTGGTCCAGCATCATCATTCACAATCTATAACTCATCGTAGATCCTTGTGATTGGTGTCCAGCATTTTTGACCCACAAGAGTTTTTTCTGGTGAGTCACCGAGACTCTGAAGGTGTTCATTTTCTTTTGTATGCAGAATAAAATCTATCAACGCTACCACAACCAACTCATGTGAAAAAGAAACGTCTCGAGTGTCTACGCAAGAAGATATGTGTGTATTTTGTGGAAACAACTATATTTTTCAATTTTGTATTTTAGGCCTGAGATTATTGTAAGCTTGACGTAGAATCAACAAAATTGTCCTAAACCAAAAGTTTAGGAAATGAAAACCACTTCAAGCTAAGGAGTAGATGAATAAAGCTTTGATAAAAAAGAAAGGTTCATGGAATCGATGAACAAAGCTGGTGAAATTTCTCAGCGTCTGATGTTTTCCTTGGTTCCATCGCTTTTTCATCTTCAGTTTCTCTTTCCAACTGCAGTCCGACTTTGAGTGAGGTATCTTTTCAATACTCCTGCCCATGGGGAAAAATCATTCATGCATCCCGCGTATAATTTAAGCCAAGAAGTTCTCTGAGACGTTCGTATCCTTCATGAGGATAATATTTTAAAATTCTACTTGGCTTGGAATGACTATAACCGGTCTAAACTAGTCGCCAATATATATTGTATCATCGTACATTGTGTATTATATATCAGGGAAAGTTTGATTTATTGTTCACTTAGTTGCTTTATTTCACGAAAAATATTTTTACTTCAAGTGAAGTGGGTTATGCAATAGAGTAACTCTATGCTTATGTTCAATAGATGAACTGTCAAACACCATAACCAATGTCGGATATGAATTTTAGGTTACAGTATTGGTAAGCATCTGAGGTTTTCAATCTCCCCTACTTAATCTTATGAGCCTGATGTACAGTTCGTTGCGAAAAAATTATTATGCTTGGTTGCGCACTAGGGTGTATCGTGAAGTAGCCGTCAACGGCTACTTCTCACAAAAGATTGAATTTGATTTGGAAAGAAAATTAATCAGTAATATTGGTGTGCCACTATTGCCAGGAATTACATTTCTATCAGAAAAAAAGAAAACGACCCACCCTACTGTCTAACCAACATCCTTAAGATTTTTGTATATTTTGTGTAGTATTTTGACGAATTTTGGCGAACTGAGAATACATTTTCCTTGTTTCAAACGTACTAAATCTTTCATATTAATCAACAACCAAGCAATATATGTATTTATTTGCCATTAAATCACTTCGGAAACATTGAGAAACCATCAGAAAAATATGCAAATATTTGACATTTTTCACAAAAATTTTAAATTTTGGCTAAAATTCGCAGCCTCAGGACATAATCCGATCGAAATGAATTTTTTAATATGTTATAAGGATCACCAACCACAAAATTTAAGCATTAGCCGTTGACGGATTTCGAAAAAAAAAGTCTTTTCGATCCACCCTATTGCTACGCATTCAAGATTCTAGATCCTTGTGATTCGGCCACCACTCCGGCAGCCTACCATTAGAAAAGGGCAATTCCATATCCCTCCGCATACGCTACAAGTAGAGTATAAATGAGACGCAGAGGAAAATGATAGCCAAAAGAAGAAGTTACGTCATTTTATCACATTTATTAAAGCATATTTTTCACATGAGACCCACCACCGCCTGCCATACACCAGTTGTTGAATCATGAGGTAAAATTGCAGAGTTGAATCAGCACTTCTCGTTCGGGGTGCATTTCAGCTGGGTTGGATCGTATCCTGTGCCCGCGTCGCACTTGGTTGGAGTTAGATGTCCCCAATAGCAGACGCAGTACCAGCATTCGCTCACTTTGGAAGGGTAAAGGCGGTATACGACTGCAGGGCACTGGATGCCGGGGCAGTAATCTTCGGCAGGGGCCGCCGCGATTGATGCAGCACAAACGAGGAGGAGGATGAGCAAACCTGGAATACAAATGTACATTTATCACGACCGTAATCTCGAAACTCGGGGCTATAACTAATGTTATACCCGGAATAGACATCGAATGATTCGAAATAGCTACTTCCATATTTCCGGTCAGATAAGAGGAATGAAACGGATATCAAAGAGCAGAATTGGAACTTCATAACTTGAATCTAGACCAATGCAAAATTTGGTCTACTTTGACCCACGTTTAATATTTACGGTCAGGAGGCATCATATATGACTTTATTAGTTTTATATAGAATATATTCGAGAGTGCAAAGTTTCAAACTCCGCTTTCATCCGATCTAGAGCATTACAATTCGATCACTAGGATATGAAGGATGTGATCAAAAAAAAAAAATGGAAAATCCATGAAGGATTGATGAGTTACTCGGTGGAACTCCTTCATAATTAAGAAAGTAAAACTCACTTAGTAGAGTCCACAAAAAGAAATTTTAATTAGAACAACTCATGAGTTTTTCTATGTATTTCACCCGATGAAGATATACGGTAATGAAACCTAGGTTTTTCTAATTAAAATTTCTTTTTGTGGCCTCAACTAAGTGAGTTTTACTTTCTTGAGAATGAAAAGAAGTCAATAAACAGTAAACAGTCTCATCTTACAACTGTAAAACTCATGTACTGCAAAATAGAAATTGAGTTTGAGTAAACGGCATCGAAGAACTTCTTCGCGGCATTAAGATCTGTATATTATTTGCCAGGATATTTCTGGCATCGAATTTTGAAATATGGGACTAATTGTAGAGTATTTTGAGAATAATAGAGGATTAATTTTTCTTTAAGCGCGCTGTTCGCGATGAAATAAGTCGAATTCCTTGGCTGTGGAACTTCAAAGATTTTGGAGCCTTTTATCTGAATGCCGGAAGAATCATCCAAGGTTTATCTATCACTATTTGCCCTATCATCACTTTTAATGCACTCAGATAAAATCTGCCCTTCTTTTATGTTCAAATACCTTTTTAATCGATCCAAATCGTTTTTATCAGTTACGATAAATGCACTCGCTATCAAACGATAAAAAGTTCGGCGCAAAATCAAAACTCTGCCTCGCTAACTCAAATCAAATTGTATCTTTGTAATTAATGAAATAAGTTTCTCATAATCTGTTTCTCCAAAAACAAACGTATCACGTCAAAATAAGATTATTTTTCAAACCAACAGAAGAAAGTGATAACTAGCCGTTAGCGAATAATGGAAAACTATGAAAATTAAAATTCTTATTTTCAAGTAAGGATGGACACGTATTAATTCCACATTTATCCATGCTCATTCATAGCTCGGCTTCAACAGCCGCGTTGATCAAGGGGGCCGGTTGTTTCAACATAAAAGTTACATTCAATTTATTAAAATTCTCCCGATTTCAAATGGAAAACAATATATCACTGTTAAATTATAATCTTAATTCATTTTATCTACATTTTACTCTTGTCTCGATTACGTAATACTCTTCTTCCTAATTTAAAAATTAAATATATTGTAAAATAAATAAGGCCTGTGATCGATAAATATTAAATTTACGTGCATTTCTTATAGGAACACCATGGCTTGTATATTGTCTAAATGAGGACTGTTAGAAAAATAAAAAGTATTCAATTCTTTGCTCAGTGAGGTTATATAACAGTTTTCAATGCTTGAAGATCGTCCAGCTTTTGGGTTTTTACATAGATATTAATACAATCTAACTTGCTACTCTATTTATAGGAGTTTCTCCTAGTGGAATTTGTCGACCAGGACTCGTTAAGTTGATTTATGATTGTAATGCCGGAGGAAATTGTAAATTTACGTGAAGGAAAAGTCGTTTTTTAGCGGAAACAATTCAAAGAACTAATTGCAGAAAAAAATTTCCTTTTTCAACCAGTATTGTTGTTTACAGAGTTGTGCAGTGCAACCAAAAGTTAAAATCTTCATTTTACAAAATGTCGCGAGTTAAAATATTGGGTGATATTCATTCACTTGCCAGACCTCTTTGCTGCAGCCTTACGTCAGAAACTTCTCTGTTCTGTTTACTCTCTACTCTCGTGACAACTGTTTTAGCAACTGTTGCAAATACCAGCAGATTTCCTATCTTGTACGTAATATCTATAGTATAACACACTAACACACATATATCTGTAGACATGCTACTTATTCTAGAGCCATTATTCACCTATAGCCAGAAGTATTTGCGATAAGACTTTATATCATTCCCAAGTAATTTAAAATGAATCGAGTCGAAATAATTCAATAAAAACGTGTTTAGGTTCCCCTCAATGATGTTTATAAGTTATGTTGAATAAAATAGTTGATGTTAAAAAATGGTATTCACAATTTCGTTAGATCGATACTCACTCTTCATTTCAACACCGTTGTTCTCTGTGTCGGTTCAAGTCTCCAAGACAAATGCTTTCAGCTCTTTTCGAGACCGTCTTATGTAAGCAATCCGATTATCGCAGGTGCACCCTCTGAACTGTATATCTGAAGAAGAGAATCCGCAAATAATGGAAGAATAAAAGTGCTCGGAGATCTTTGTCTAATCGCAAAACGCACCCGAAATACGCAAGAGCCTTCGCTGCAGCACCTGTGAGTGGTTGTCACGCAATCGTCTCCATACGTCGTAACTGTGAAATACGCAAAGAGAGAGAGAGAGACGTTTTCGTCTGTAACGGGACCAGTTGGTCCAAGTAAAACGCTGTCCAAATGTATACTTGCATTATTTTTAAGAATATAGTGCTACCGTAGAAGAAAGACAAAGTGGGCATCATTTTTTCCCATTCAGTAACGTTAGAATTTGCTATAAATTAGAAAAATCCTCATTATCATTTACTTCTTTATCTATAAACCATTTGAAAGCACTTATTTTGGGGAATGTTTGAAAACATCCGTAAATTCAAGTCTGGAGTTTTTAACAAAAATATATATTCAGCTCCCTCTCTTTCATGACGTTCGACATGGTCTCAAACAGTTTTAGTCTAAAACAGCCGATATATCGATTCTTAAACTTTTAGACCAACAAAATGGGTGGACTACAATCATCAAAAGAGATAACAGGTTATTGGATTTAATATCTCCACCATAATTGCAAATTGTAAGATGAAAAACGTGTCTTGTTCGAATTGAAAAGTTATTTCAGATAAACTGATGAAGTTAATTAACACTTACGATTTGTGGATGGTGAATTTCCTAACCATGAAAGTAGCAGATGCTTACTTATCTACTTGACTACTTTACTATTAACCTGAAAGGATTTTCTGACTATATCTGACAAACTTTTATAGAAGAGATACAAATCTTTTCTTTTAGTCAATACATTATTATCTTCTACAGTAAGAACAAAGCATTCTAGAATTTGATTATTCCCTGTCTTTTCCATATCTACCATCCACCAGGTAAAATCTTTTTTGTAGCCCGTGCAGAATTTGCGTATAGAAATTCCATAGTTTCCTACGTAACTATAACTCAACAAGTTATTACGAGACTTTACATTACTATTACTGGTCTGAACTAGTCGGCATCGTATATTTATGTAGCGGAATATGAATTTAAAGGTTCAGTTTGTTGTTTTATTTATAAACAAGTATTTTCACGTCAGGTAAAGAGGGTATTTGATCAATAGATGTACCATTAAATACCATAGCGAAAGAAAACGATATGTAAGCATATCAAGTTCTCCAGAAGGATGTCTAATGTCTAAAATACCTCAAAATTAAGGAGTATCTCATTTTGTTACAGACTAGAAATGGATTCCACTGATGTAATCGCATTAAAACTCTCCGTCCCACCATCTACCCCACCCTATCCCGTACCGCCCCCTACTACCGTCGAGCCCCCTACCCCACCCTCTACCGTCCCACCCCATACCCAACCCTTTCCCGTCCCACCCCCTACCCCACCCTCTGCCGTCCCACCCCCTACCCAACCCTTTCCCGTCCCACCCCCTACCCCACCCTCTGCCGTCCCACCCCCTACCCAACCCTCTCCCGTCCCACCCCCTACCCAACCCTTTCCCGTCCCACCCCCTACCCCACCCTCTGCCGTCCCACCCCCTACCCAACCCTTTCCCGTCCCACCCCCTACCCCACCCTCTGCCGTCCCACCCCCTACCCCACCCTCTGCCGTCCCACCCCTACTCCACCCTCTCCCGTCCCACTCCATACCCAACCCTTTCCCGTCCCACCCCATACCCAACCCTCTCCCATCCCACCCCCTACCCAACCCTTTCCCGTCCCACCCCCTACCCAACCCTTTCCCGTCCCACCCCCTACCCCACCCTCTGCCGTCCCACCCCCTACCCAACCCTCTCCCGTCCCACCCCCTACCCAACCCTCTCCCGTCCCACCCCTTACCCCACCCTCTCCGTCCCACCCCCTACCCAACCCTCTCCCGTCCCACCCCTTACCCCACCCTCTCCGTCCCACCCCCTACCCAACCCTCTCCCGTCCCACCCCCTACCCCACCCTCTGCCGTCCCACCCCATACCCAACCCTTTCCCGTCCCACCCCCTACCCCACCCTCTGCCGTCCCACCCCTACTCCACCCTCTCCCGTCCCACTCCATACCCAACCCTTTCCCGTCCCACCCCATACCCAACCCTCTCCCATCCCACCCCCTACCCAACCCTTTCCCGTCCCGTCCCTTACCCCACCATCTTCCGCTCCGCCCCCTAACCCACACTCTCCCGTCTCGACCTCTACCCAACCTACTCCCGTTCCTTCTTCTAACCCACCTATTCAAATCCCATCCTCAAAGCACCCTGCTCCTTCCCCACCCTAGAAAGCAAACAACCCTATCCTTCCCGCTATCCCGACCATTCCCACATTTCCAGCCCACAGCTCCACCCAGACCTTTACCACCCATTACCGAACTTATGACAGACCGACTTTGAATCCTCTACCCTTCCCAATACCTACCCCTCCACTATAACGCCCAGTACGCACTCCATTCCGCCCCTATCCCAATCCTTCTCTTCCTCTCCCATAACCATCTCCTACCTTCACTCTTTATTCCAAATTAGACAATAGGAAAATACAAGAAATATTCAATGAAAAGGTACAGAATATATAAATTATACATAGCCCCGCCTTACAAATCAGAGTAAATGTATACATTCTGCAATAGTTAGTTTGGCTAAATGCGCCAAGTATAACCATCTTATGTGCATTTCAAGTTATGGTACACTATACTAGTTCTGGCCTTACAAATGCTTATATTATACATAATTGAAAATATATTAAATCAATCGCATCTTTCTTTTCCTCTCCCATAACCAACTCCCAATACCGTCAGACTGTCTTCCCAATTAGACATTAGGACAAATACGGGCAATTCCATTAAAAGGTACAGAATATATAAATTATTCATAGCCCTGCCTAACATATCATAACAAATCTATACATTCTGCAATAGTTATTTTGGATTGGGGCGCAGAGTTATTTTATATCCATATTATATACATTTTAAGTCATGGTACGCTATACATTTTCCGGCCTTACATATTTTTATACTATACATAATTGAAACTATATTTTGGCTCGGAAGAAAAAGAATGCATTACAATTATAATTCATCTTCCAGCGTAGGGTGATGCTTTAGGGGTTCGCCCTCGTGTTCTACACCCGCTTCACAATGAATCATTCTATTTTGTTTGTAGCACCCGGATTTTTCCGGCGGGATTGTGAAGCCGCTAGAGGAGGAGGGTTCTTTAGACCGTGTCGCTGATGTCGAATGCAAGGTGCTCAGCTTCTTCTCGCACTCGGAGGCACTGTGCAACCTCTTCCCTCTTCTTTTGCTTGGCCGTCAAATGCGTTCTCCTGGTTTTCGAAAGGTACCATGAAGTCCTCGATATGGAAGGAAAATTGAAGAAATGAATTATAAATGTTAGATCGTATTTAATTATTATGTATGTATAAGGATGTTAATACAAGCAATCATCCAAGGAAACTATGTTATTCATACCTAGACCGTATCATTATATAAACAGGAGTAGATTGCAAAAACTATACAACTCTCCATTAAACTAAAATGTCATATGAATTATCCAATTTTATCTTAATTCCAGGGGTTAAGAATGTGCAGATGCAACTTACAAACAAAAATCAGAAAGAATCTCAAGAAATTGTACTTATTCCACCAGTTGTTTTTTTGCCTAACAACATAAAAAACACGAATGGTCTCGACGAATGATGGTCGTCACCTGATCGTGCTTTTGTTACTAGTAGACAGTGGCGGCGCGTGACTAAAAAAACAGGGGGTTCACTTCAAAATTCGTATTTTTTTAAGTGGCCGCGATTATGGTTAAATATTCTGGCTCATACTAAAATATTGCCTCTGCTTACATGGACGCAGTATAATTCACAACAACTAAGGATAAAAGCAGTAGAAATATGAAAATTAATATTTCGGATTGAATCAATATATGCCTTTGTTGTAAAAAATCCCTATATTCTCGAAAATTGAGTTTTTATTTAAATTCTCGATTCATATTCCTCCGTATATATTTTAAAAGACCAAAATACATATTAATATTCAAGTTGTATTTGTTTTTCGAAATATCAAATATAATCATAAGAAAATAAATTAATTACCTTATATTGTTTTATTCGGGGTTAAAGTATTTGGCAGGACTGTCACCGAATATTTTTTTGAGATTAATGCCCCAAATCAAATACACCTGTATGTATTTTTGCCCAGGTCGCGTCCTTGTCTTTCGCAAAGTACAAACAAGGGAAACAGTATAGCCCATTGGAAGAGTCTCAGCCACAAATCCAACTGTTTCTCTCATATATTTATGGCTTAAACATTCGGAAGTATTGCATACCTTTCTTCTCTGACTCTGAGATAAGTTCAGCAAAGTAATAGGACTTCCCACTTCTTTTATTGCACATTTTTCTTAAACAGAAATAGAGGAAAAATTAATCCCTTTCTGAAATTGGACACTATTCATCATAAAGACCGAGAAAAACTGTTCACAAACAAGTAACGCAGTTGGTTTACATACTGAATACGCCACAAGCAACCACAACACCGGTAACTGAATAAGTACACTGGATACGAAAAAATTCCGTAAATTCACAATATTGCAGCGCATTATGGGAAGCCGTTACATAGCTGCAGACACCAGTGCATAAAAGAACATGCAAAGTAGGCGACACGAATAGCTAGTGCCAAGTTTTGTCGCCCAGAGACAGTATTAGGCGCCGGAAAATAAGGAAAAAACTCAAGTTCTACGCGTGTTAAACTAGGTTCAGGAAGCGTTAAATGCTAGAGTTTGGATAAAATTTTTCTTTTCAGGAATCGAGTTCGGGAAAGTGGCGGGCCCTATGTTCCTCCTCCTCCAGCCATGACTTCGTAAATTGCTAAGCTTTACCATTACTGGAAGGTATCACAACATTCATCAATTTTCAACAAATTAATTCTGGCAGATCTTACTTTAACTTCTCATAGTGCTGGCACGGAGTGAGCTGTGTCAATCCATACCTCACTTAAATCCAATAAACAGTCAAGCCTT
This sequence comes from Sympetrum striolatum, assembly GCA_947579665.1. NCBI lineage: Eukaryota > Metazoa > Arthropoda > Insecta > Odonata > Libellulidae > Sympetrum > Sympetrum striolatum. Next base: position 18,694,686 of record OX388347.1, on the reverse strand, counting down.
TTTAGAGAAGCTATAAATTCTAGGATGTACAAATCGCAATTAACAGTGTTGGAACTGCATATTATGACCAAGGACCTGCTGTTGCCCGTTTTTTAGAGATTAAAGAAAGAGTCCAGATGCAGAAACTTATGAAATGCATGAATTTCTTAAAAAGTATTTTGCCAAGTACAACGTAATTATTTCTTTAAAGAAACAATTAAAAATGAAATTTTTTTATAAATTCTTATTTAAAATTAATTATCCATGTATATATATATACGAGTAAAGGTTGCTTGCATACTGCAAGAATATTGATGATACTAATTTCAAGTCAATATCACATCGGGAAAGTCCTCAAACGTAATTCTACAATCCACCTTTGAAATATATGGTAGAATACAAATGGTGCCCCAGCGTCGAACCAATGATCATAAGGTAAAAGATAAATTGTAAATATGAAAGGCTCATTTCTTCTGTTTACATGACTGGCCATATAATTTTCAATTTCTCGGTAAATGAATCATAAAGAAAATTGAAATTCCCACCATACATTTCAAATGGTAGAGCCGCTTGGTCTCGAGCACAAGACATTTCGGTAGTTATGAATACATATAACGACCTGGTAGATACAAAACTTATTTAATCCAAAGTTTTATGTTGTTATCGTACTGGGATGATCTTAAAATACGATTCCAGTATCCCCATTTGCAATGCATAAAGGAATGTAAATGGCGCTCTAGAATCGAACCAAGAATAATCATGGAAACGTTAAACAGCGTATATGAAATGTATTTATGATCTAAAATTCACATGCCGGGTTTTAATTTTCCATGTCATCGGGAAGACATTTTTAAAAAATCTGAAAAATCGCCACAATACATTTTAAATTGGAGAATATTTGCCCTGACATAGCGTCGAACATGGGATAATCTTCGAGGGTATATTTATAGTTTTCGTTAAACATACACGGCTTCCAGCGATTCCTCGAATTTCAACTCTCTAATTTGCCGGAAAGTGCCTAAAACAACTTTCCGAAAATTCTATGAAGCCATTCTCGTCGGCTGTCGCTGCAACGTAGTGCAGCGATCGGCCCATGTTTAAAGGCCGTATGCCCCTCTTTCCCCTCACCGCTCTTCACCTATAACGCGACGTCTGAAGGGGTTCACTTCGGGGAGTGAACCTCGCGCGAAGTCAAGCTAGTTGGAACCAAAAGCGGCAGGAATCGCGACTCAACGAAGGAAAAGTTAGGCCCAGTAATTGGTGTTATGGTTATTTGGGTTATGGTAAGAACATTGGTATAAATGAAAATAGTACAGTAGTTTTTTTAGGGGGTTCAGTGAACCAGTGAACCCAATGGACCCGCCGCCACTGCTAGTAGACAAAAATTTAATTTGTGGGAAAAAATATATTTTCCTCAGAATTATTCCACAATACTTCGCCTGTTTCTGGGTAGTATCACATTTTCTTTTCAAAATCATGGGACTCTGCATTGAGGTTATCAACTTTTTCTGAGTGGGGAAAGTAATCACAATAATCTACATTCATTCATTGGTAATCAGATCTACTCGTATGCAATTTTCTCCAAAATTTTTAGCTTAAGGGCAGATTTGGCTAAATTAGTATCATAGTTCATGGCCTTTCAATGTAACGCTATATATCTTTGAGAATATTCTTAAAACAAAAAGATTTATCCTGCGCCTGTTTTGATAGACAGCCAAAATTACTTCATAAAATTTAATTATCTGAAAATGGGTTGGTACCTATCGTGCAAAACTGGTCCAGCTAAATATTGATCACATCCTACACAATCTACTTTAATTATTGTGTACGCAATCAATGAATCCTCACACTAAAGTCCTAAATCCAGCGTCTAATCCGAGTTATCAGAGTCTTGCTTTTAATATCCTCTGGATTTCTGGACGTAACATTTACTAGAGAGAGATGAATTTAGAAGTGACTCGATTTCATGTGGTCCACTCCTGATGCTCGGGCTCAGGCAGTTGATAAAAGGCAATTATCTGAACTGATTAGAGTGCCTCACAAAAGAAGACTATACGGTTAAATACGAAATTACTTATTGAAGGTGGCTATACGAAAGGGATTCGAAGTTGCGAGTCGGGAGATATATTCATGCCGTTAAAAAGTGAATTCTCTAAAATATTTATAATTTTAACCTCAATCGTATTCATACTCTCCTTTGCAAAAGTAGGCTGGGAAGGGCCATTTTTCCATTAAAACATAAGTATGCCTTTTACTTAAGTGCGAGTAGCTTGTAGCTCTGAAGTATGAAACACGAAATTACAAGAGTATTATAAGAACAGATATCAAACCAAACTATGTTCTTACTGCATGTTATTGCCTTCGTAACGCAGTGCATAAACATGAAAATGAATTTAAAGCTCTTTGTTTTATAAGGAAAGTAAAAGAGATCCTTGAACTGTTAAAACGCGAGCAAAATATTCAAGGTCGCTGAAACCCTATTACGGGATCTTACGGAAATATTTGGGAAATTACTTTCTCCATCTTCAGAAAAACATTGCAGAGAAAGTAAACCCAAAGGAAAGCCAATTAGCGGTTGGCATTGCACATATCTGACGGCATGCACGAATATACTTTTCACTTCGTTTTAGATGAGATGGAAAAGCGATTGTGGAACGCAAATCAAGCAAAAAAGCTAAAAGTGTAGGAGCGAAAAAAAAACTGATTCAACTATGACTTCCGAATAGTTAAGTCTAAAGAATAGGCATCCATTGTAAGTAAGACAATAGCGTTTCAAAAAAGAACACAATTCGGAAGGTGAAATAGGAATTAAAGGAAGCGGCATTTCTAAAACGTATAATGATTGGCCATTGTAAATGCGCTAATATGCCCAAAGAATTCAGAAAAAACTAAGTTTTTCTCACAGAACCTTGATCTTTAACGATCATTAGAATCTCCAAGTGTTAATTCCTTATTTTATAATTATAATGGAGGAAAAAATGTGAATTTTAATTCTATCCTTCAGTATGTGAGATACGTCTTTTTCACCTGACGATTCATCGGACGGGTACTCAGTGTCATTTTTTTATTTCTTTATTAATAGGAAAGTCAATCGAAAGATAAAAATCGCATTTTTAAGAAAGTGGATTGTACGGAGTCTGTAAATTTGATTTGAATAAATTATAAGCCAACAATTATTCTTAATGCAACAGTCGTTTAAATTAGGTGGTAAAGTCACATTCAAATCGGCATTTACATTGAAACTCCATATTGCCACAATAATAGGGATTTACATAAAGCCAATCTAAATATAATGAAATAATATAATGCAATAATTTAAAGACTGCATGAACTCATAAGGTATATGTGAATGTGATTATTAAATTTGAATAGATGGCAAAATGCTAAGAGAGAACTTAGTTATTTTAATATTAACAGACATCTAAAACTGCCATCGGTCATGTCTCTCTCTTATGTTTGGAATTAATTAGCAAAATTATGGATTAAAATCATAAATCACAGTCAGAAATGTCTTTCTTAATTTGTAATATAAACATTTCTAATAATTTGAAATACCATAAGATGATGAATTAAAAAAAAATCAATCTGCAAAATATGAAATTAGAGTCTGTTTCCTTAACTTGGAGGTCCAGCCTACCGTTGTCCCCAGAACCTCTTCCGTTGACGGTGGTCACTCGCATTTGTGAAGTCATACGGCAAAGCCTTATCGAAATTTGATCAAGTTCACTTTCTTAAAACTGGAGAGAATAGAAACAACAAAATAATTAATCATATATTAGTGAATATGGTAATGCCAAGGAAAGATTAATTTATAAAAGAAATATTCCCGGTGACAGAAAAATATCGCGTTAATGCACATCCATAAAGCTATATAACTGTGATCCACTTCGATGTTAAAACTAAAACCGTACTCAACAACACTTCTAAACAATAAATTAGAGCATGAAAATTTTAATCGAGGGCACAAGGATTAGAAATTATGATGGTTCTGACATAAGAGGAAAATAAACTTAGTGCAGATCGTATGGAGACGAGAACACGATATTACGCAATGATGGCAGTTTAAAAACCTGAATAATTGATAGCAAATAATATTATAAATACCAGAAAAGGTTCAGTTTTACTTGCATAGACCTTAGGAGACCATGTTATGTTACTAGTGACATTTAGCTACATATTTCAATTAATTAGGAACGAGGTTTTTTCAAAATAGCTACCCCCAGACATCCCTCATAATTTTCCTCATTATATTGACATGATGGGTGGTGGGACTCGAGCATCGAACTCTCATATTAAAAGGGGGGTTAAGGCCCTTCAGATCACCTACCGACTAGGAAGAGAAGGAGAAGAATTGGGTATTATTCCCTCTGCCCCTACGGAGAAGGTGTTTATATGTATATGCCTTTCTTACTAAACTACTGCAAACAAACACTGCCTCCACTAAATACAAATTCAAATAGGCAGCGATTGATTACTACTGACTGTTTTGAGGAATTAACAAAAGATTGAATAGAAGTATGCAGTAAATTCCCGTTTATCCGAATCGCTTCTATCCTAAATCCGCTTTATCCGAACAAACTTCTCCGAATGCACCCACGACACCCTCCGAATACCATCGACCCATTACCTATTTGATCGTGCCACCTCTTTGAAACCTCTGTTCTTTCCCGCTGCCAAATGACGCGGATTTTTTTCTGTAAGAACGCAAAATAAACGAGCTTTGAAATTCAGCATTAAAAAATATGAGTTTTCAATCATACATAGGCGCATTTTTAACACCTCAACACACTTTTCAGTCAAAAACATGCAGGCTTATTCACAACCATATCAATAGCATTCTACGTACGCACGTTTTACGGCCGTATTTCGTTGTATTGACGCAATTTGGGGTGTTTCATGCGGGACTTCGGTTTATCCGAAATTTTCGTTATCCGAACCGGCCGCCGCAAAACAAGGATTAAAATCAGGTATTCTTTAAAAGTGCGAATTATATTCTCAATTTTCAACGTAATTAGCTAAAAGTTTACTTTTATGCTTATCAAACTGAACTTCATCTCCTTTTAATATTTTCGAATTACATATCCGCAAATATAAACGTCCTTATAAATCTTTCAGAGAAATGTAAGAATCGTTAAACCATTTCTTTAAATCGTGGTTATCCCGATTTTAAATAATACTTGTGCTTTTACTCACAAGTCCAATATTTTGTGAGAAGTAGATAATAAAATAAAACTAATTATATTTAGATTTCGTAAACTCTCTCCCTCAACAGGAAGCGATTTTAGTGTCCTTACGTATTCTGAAATATTGTTGGAGAATGTAGAATTGATTGAAATACTCTTTGAAATGCTTTTCCTTGTAATAAACAATAGACTCGCCGAAGAAGCTTAAATAACACTAATCTAAGATGTGAGTTAATTGGCACTTTTTCTTAATTCATCGAAGGATCCATCAAACAGTTTTTTTTATTCACCGATGGTTGTACGATGCTTTCAACCGATGTCCATTGCTTTCATTGAGATTAATTCCCGATGAAGAGCCGATACTTCTGATGACAGTAGCGGTTCATTCAAATGCTGATAACCTCATAAAAATGCAAGTTAATGTCAACTTACAAATATAAGGTATTTATAATGCAACCAACGATGCGATGATTTACGTTTCAACAGAGTTTAAGGAATTATGGAGATGGAACAAATTGCAAACGCAACAGAAGCCATCTTGTCAAACAACAGAGAAACCTGCGGACTGTTCTTAAATTCATCAAGAATGATAATCCATCGAAGTAATCAGACAAACATCGATGCAAACCATCGCTCGTCAGATTGATGAATTTAAAAACGTGACCAGTACTAGAATTTCCTCGAGCATGATTTTCCTTGTTTTTTATTGCTTTAGAGATAAACACTTGTTCTAAATCCGACATAGATTGCTCTGTAATTGTGTATACTATAAATTATCTCAAATTTTCTTCCAAATTCTTGCCAAACTGAATAGGAAACGATCGAATTTTGAGGAATGTTTTATTTTATGTGATTGAGACGAAATCCTTCTGTTAAAGCAAATATAAATAAAAGCAAATACTAATAAAAAGGCAGCTGAGTCTCTAAACACTCGCTTTGATAAACCAATCTTATTAAATGTCTCTTATATAAAAAATTTTGGCTGATTGGTTGTTTTGGATATATGATGTCACAATTCATAAATCCGGTCTGTAGTTCAGATACGATTTTAAGACACGTAAACGCGATTTTTATTGTAAAAATGTAGTGAGATATATTAAATGAAAGTGTAATGTTGATGACTACTTTGTGATACATCAACGTGGTGAATGCACGAAAGAAAACACATACATTGTCCTCGCAAAAGCAAACGATGAGTTCGCCTTGAACTTGAAGAAAAGCGAGGAAAAGAATTGAAGGCCATTGGGAAGTCATTACTGGTCTTATGGCATTGTTAGCAAGAGTTTACTTCTTTTACTGATACCTCTACAGTGAAATCAACGGAAATGAAAACGATGCTTGGAAAAATCGAAATGAATTTAAGGACCTTGGAAATCCATTACTGGTCTAAGAATGTTGTTTACGTGACCATAGCTTCTTTTTAAAGTGCTTTGAAAGTGAAAGCAACGGTAAAGCAAAATATCAGTAGGTATTGGAAAGAGCTCATCGAAGAAAGCGAAAAAATCACAGAAAATTCCGAAAAAGGGAAAGGATATGTCTGACCATTAGATTACTGTACTGTACTAATTCTGCTACATTAAATTAAATCAAATGAGAATTATAAAAAAACAATCTTTAGGATTTTGTTGTAATGCCCTAAGTTCTTATGAAATACTTTTCTTTCACTCCCAAAACTATTGATCAACAAATCTCTTAATCGATAGTCCGTTCCACAAGTTTTTATAATAAAATACACTATGTGAAAAAAACGACGCAGTCTATAACGTGAGAGGATATTTTCAAAGTACATGATTTTTGGGATTGATATAGAAATACGAGTAAAATGTAGCTTGCATACTGCAAGCAGATCGACAACACTAATTTCATGTCGGCATCATATCGGGACGGTCCTCAAAAGAAAAAAAAAAGGATTCAAAATATTCTTAAAATTCGCTGCAATTTTATCGTCTGGCATCGCACCCAGGTCTTACTGATGATATTTATTATGCAGCACAACAGAAGATCACCATCTCTAACTATGTGCGAAAATTCAAGCAGAAATATTGGTTGCGACTGCCTCAAACGACGTCCAACTTTTCCCTTATATTCCTTATGTGAGAAAATGTAATGTGTTCTGGCATGGAACCCAGGAAAAACATGGTCTTATATATTTTTTTTCTTAAACCGTGTCTTAATGTTCATCTTCTTGCAAAGGAAGAATTTCCTATCATTTCGATAAGTGCATGAAAAAAATTACGAAAAACTATCCCAATGTGTTTTATATGGCAGATGAATTTATCACCCGGCATCGAACCCGGCTCTTTCTGGTGATATATCTTATGCATCACAACAGAAGATCCCCATCTCTAACTATGTATGAAAATTCAGGCTGAAATATTAGCTGCAACTGCTTCAAACGACATCCTACTTTTCTAATGTTTTCCTTATGAGAGGAAGAGTACAGTCTTACCTAAATATTTTTCAAAACCCTTGGCTTAATATACATCTTCCATATAAGCAATAACTTCCAATCATTTCCATAAGCGCATTAAAAAATAATGAAAAACTACCTCAATTTATTTTAAATGACAGATTATTGTATCGTTATATCAACGAATCCAGAATATTCTTCGAAGAAGTCATTTACGTTTTCAATGATTTTCATGACCATAGAGTTTTAATTCTCTGCCTATCCGGGAAGTATTTTTTTTTATTCTCGAAAATCAACGCAATGCATTCAAACGGGAAAAATCAGGACTTTGGGGCCCTCTGGAATCGAACCTATGAAACTGAGGTTCAAAATCACAATTTTTCTGATGGTAATGGGTTATGGGCAATACGCCGTAAAAATTTCAACTCAATCACACTTGTGGTTTAGGCTGTGAATTTGTATCCTATCTATCTATATCCCTATCTATATATGTGAATGTATCCAGAGAAGCATCTGTATATAATAGATATTCTGCTTACCCAAGCTGAAGCTCCAATCCACTGACTTCCAAGGATCTCTTGTACGACTTTCACTTCTAGAAGACGCCAGGACAATGTCGGTGTGGATCGGTCGGTAGGATATTTCCTCCCAAACAATTAAAAAAAAATAATTCCAAATTAATAAAATATATTTATGGATTAATATCAGAATTATATTCTTATCTAAAGCTATACAAATGTAAAGTGAAACGAATAAATTGAAAAATACACATTTCCGTTCATTTGCAACCGATTCACCGTTGGCCAAACAGTTTGAAATATCTTCTTACATCATCGCATAATATTAGGAAGATAATAACTACCAATAATACCAAATAAAGAAGCCTTAATTAAACTCTTAGACATTGGCTGAAGATATTGAAATCATGACACGAAACAAAAAACTTTCATATCAGTGCTAAATCAAACCAAATCGATTTATATTCCTAAACTGATCAAGCTAAATTTAAATTGCAATAAAATCCTAAGAAATAAATATGGTTCAGATTATGAAATAATTCTGACCAAATTTAAAATTATGTCGTTAAAGATAACAAGGAACTACAGAACAACAGCAACTCAAACTTCTGAAAATTCTTCTATATTGATAAAACTCAGATGAGTATTCTAAACTCGTTAAAATGTAAACAAAAACCAGCAGTTTGAAAAATACAGAAATATGTCAAAATTATGGTTACATCGACGAAAAATATTGAGAAGAGAATAAGTTTAAAAAATACCGACCGCTGACGGGAATTAATATCACAATTTCGCACAAAATGGAATAGAATTCCTGAAATGATAAGGGTTAATTTAAATCTAAATTACAACATTTAGAAACATTTTTCGGTTCTGATTATGAGATTATCAATTTTATTTCATATATGATAAGGCACTTTCATTGCGGAACAGTTAGAACTTCTGAAATTTAAGCCACAGAAACTATAATAAATGAAATTTAGAATGTTTGATTAATGTAATCGATGCCGTAGATAAGAATGAGTGTATTTAAGTTTCTTTCAACTGCTGATTTCCTTTTCAATTCAAACAAGGATTTCCGCAATGTTTATGCCTAGCACATATGATCAAAAACGAAAGCCTAAATATTAACAGAAGGACTAATTGGAAAATATATTCAAGTAAAACCACGTTTTGAACTATTGATAGATTACGGAAGAAGGGAATTCAAACCGACAATCTGTATTCTTGGAAAAATTAAAACTTGTACATAAAAACTGCACTGAATTCGAATACTGGCTCCCTCGCAATTTATTCTCTCGTTTCTTAATTTCAATTTCAACGTGTTATTCGTAATGAAAGGGCAGGTGAAATTTGCATGACTTTTAACTTTCAAAACAAATTCTCGATGACGACTAGAAATAGCTAGTTGCAAATGTTCGAAATAGCTATTAGAGAATAAACTCAGAAGTTTAATTCCGATTGCGAGAATAAATGCTTAAGGAAAATTGGGACCAACTTCCAAATTAATCAAAATTCCAAAAAAGGATCTTTCAATATTGAATCGGAGAGTAATTTGGTGAGAAATAATTATTATCATTAGAGGGATATTGCAACTTGATGTCAATATAATTTTACCATAGACGCGAGAAGACCGGAAATATTACTGCGAATGAAAAAGAAATACATCCAAGATTACATAGATATATAAGAATATATTAATCTATTAATCTATTCTACTATATTACTCATCTACTATATTAAGGTAATATATTCTATAAATAAATGAAAAATTAACAGCTACGATGCATCCACAATTTCCGTTAAAGTTCAAATCCGTTTGTCCATTGTTTATGCGATGACGTCATGCACTTACCGAAGCTTAAAATTTAACGACAGAACTATTTTAAAATATATTCAGATAAAACATGTCGTATCACCGGGCATAAACTGAGGAAACCGGGAGTTCAGATCTGTATTCTTGGCAAATTGAAAAACATGCGGCTAAGCCGAGTTCGAGGCTTTAACGGAAATTTTCTCTCATTTATGAGATGCAATTTGAGAATGTAACTCGTACGGTTTCGGGTGCTAAAGAAGAGGCAGTTTAAATTTTCACAAACGCCTAAGACGATGAATTATTATCATAGAAGTTATCGTTATCTTAGAAGCAAAACTACTACTAATAACCGTTATTCCCACGTGATGACATACTTGCACTCATCGAAACATAAAAAACAAAAGAAAAGATACTTGGATATTATATATAGGAATTAAAGCGACGTAGGCAAACCTAGAGATTAGCGTTTCTTGATGAAGAATAGGCGAGCACCGGTTTCTAGTCCCGGCCACATTCCTTTCGTTTCCTTATCTCAAGCTGTCATAAAATGCCAGGAGAACTGTTTCAGATACACCCAAACATGTTTACATAATTCGCTAATGACCATGCTTAACGAGCTTTTAAACCGGAAATTGTACTTACCAAATCTTATTAATCAGTTCCGGTTCATAATAAACAGAATAAGGTCATCTCATTAATTCACCCTAAATTGAAATCGATCACAAAATTAAATAAATGATACGTCGTACTCTAATATTACTCAAAGAAGAAACTTGAATTCTTTAATTCTCCATCAAACTTAAGCAATATTTTCTCAGACAATACCTAATAAAGTATTTAATGAGACTTACCAATAGCTGGAAATTCCTGGTGATAACGTCGGACGTTGAACATGACAACGAATTTCAACTGTTTTCCGAACACAGGTTGTAGCACGACCTCGCTCGAAGAAATTCATGTAGCAACTGACGAAAAAACCACCCGCGCAACCGGTAAACAATATTGCTATCTCCTCATTGGTCGAAATTTAAACGTCTTTCAACTTGGCCCCGCCCACCAACCGTCATGAAAATTTTCCATTGCTAACGATAGCAATTATGTTTTAACGAATTTATTAAAGTATCATTTTAAATATATGATTATTTTTTTCCGTAGATTTTAATATTTTGTTTAATTTCGCGAATTCGTCGTTGTGCTGGATCGAAAAATATCAAAGTTTGTATAATCTAAATATTTTATGGTTTTAAATAACATTTTTATTATGGTCTGGGTATTTAAGATTATTAGGTTTTCTACTTTCGAAAATGAAATATCGATTTACAAATTAATATCATAACTATTCATCTTGAAAAAGAAATTGTAGCAATCATATCGGTGTAATGAAATGATGCAAAATTACTGACAAGATTTCATTGCAAGGATACATTTGGATCAAAAGAAGTCCATTATTTCAAGAAAAACCTTATATGAATTTCTTTTTAAGAAACCAATTCTCTCGCTAATCAAACACGCTAAGCTGTCTTCCAAAAATACTTTTCATGAAGCAGAATCATTAAAACGAGATATATAAGTTGATTGAATGATACATTAAACGTTGATTTCAATGAATTATAATATAATCGAATACCAACCTGGAAAATACTATTGACCACTCAATGCCTGGCAACACAAAATATTCTAGAATAGGAAGAAATTTGCTCTATGAGAGGTCAGTCAGCCTTTATGAATATCTCATTGCTAATCTATGAAGTGCATTCAAAGCCATTCAAATCAATGCAAATACCACTCTCATAGTACTTACATGACCTCCATCTTGGGTCGATGGTAAATGTAGTTTGATGGAAGGATTCCGAGCTCTTAGAACTTCGATATGAAATACATTCACCATGAGTGCTCGTCTCGTTGATGATTGTTTTATCGCCGATTTATAATAGTACACGAGTCCACTATTATTTAATTAAGTCACTGCTTGACAGTAAGATCGTCAACATTAGACTGTTCTTGGTTTATTGTTAGCAATACTAGCTTAACCAGCCAAGAAGCTGTCCTTGTATGCAACTTTCTAACCACGAGTTAAATAAGGTAATCAGTTAACGATAAGAAATGGCGAAATTAACATCAAACACTTGGAAATCAACAACTTAACGTCCTTAAACACTACAATTGCAATTCAAAGCAATAATTACCGCAATAAGTTAAAATATAACAAGGTGTTTGTCGGAGCACTGGTTTCAAGTAAATTTCACATTATTTTCGTTGTTAGAAAAGTAAGGGATTTTTCACAAAAACTTCCCTACGATTTGATTATTCCACAGATACGTTTTTACTAACACTTACGTTTACTATACACTAACAGTGAAGAAATTCAGAAAGTACACAATCTGAAGCACTGTTATCAAACTTATTCTTCAAATGAGAACACTTAAAAGCACTAAAATAGTATTCCAACTCTGGAACGCCATTTCAGAGTTTCTTTTGTTCATCACGAGGTGATTACGCGCCACGCCTTAAGAGAATTCCGATTGTCTTCGAAAATATGAAGTACGCAAGTCGCGTTTCAAAGGCGGTGAATAATGGAGGGAAATAGTTTTGTTTCCTGTTATCAGAGTGCTTACTGCTGAAGTTAAAGGGCTGCGTATTAAAGCGAGGACCTGTGCCTCCAACGAAATTGCGATCTAAAGTCAGAAGGATTTTTAAGAGGTTAGAAATGTTTTATCAGTTTACAGTTCCTTTGTTGAAAGTTGTCAATGCTGCTTTATCTTCTAGATTTCTTGATTGTGAGTTGAAACATGTGCCACGGAAGAGAATGAGTGTGGAATCAAAAATAAAGAGTCGAACCTCTCGACCTGATTTACAGTGTTATCCAAAAGTAGCTGTGTTGAAAAGTGCATTAATCTAAATCTGCGATAGAAGAATAGTCTAGAAGGAAAACCTCATGATTGATCGATTTCACGCTGGAGCTGTACGAACTTCGTTCACCTTACAATCACGACATGCAAGATTTGAAAGTAAGTACGATGATGATGATATGTGCTTTGAATTTGATCTTAATCTACATGTATGTGAGACTTACGAATCCACTTCGAGGGTTATCATAGACATAATCACCTAGGCAACTACAATGATATCGAATTCTTAATGCAAATTTATTCGTGTTCGCGATTATGTAGTAATGTTAACCATGACGCGATTGACTTCCTTTCAAGTAAGGATAAATGATTGGATGAATATTCTAAAGACGCTTATTGACTCTTGATTAAGGCGGTCAAGTACAGTAATGTTTATCGGTAGTGAAATATGAATACCAAGGAAGAAATCTATCAAAACCACGTCTTCGTTTTCACTTGTTTCATCTTGCTACTCTAGTGAATTTGTGAACCATTAATAGTACGGGTGAAGATACCAGATATTGTCGAAGTTTCCGGGACCTCCGCATAACTGTTTAATCTATCATTCGATCTACTTATAATTCTCGTTTAAATGATTTTGCTTTAAAAAAGCATCTTCGGAAGACATCGTAGCATACGTGTTTGATTAGCGAGAGAATTGGTATCTTAAATAGCAATTTCTAAGAGTAAAATATAAGGGTTTTCCGCTTTATTCTTAAATATGAACGTAATTTATTGAAATACTGCCCTTCTTTACCTCAAAACGTAACCTTGTAATGAAATATTGTTAGTAATCAAACTGTGCATCAATTGATTACATCGATATAATTGCTACATTTTTCTCGTTCTGAATGAATGCTTATAAAATTAATTTCTAAATCGTTATTTCATTTCCAAAAATAAAAAAACCTAATAATCTAAAATATCCGACCCAAATAGGTATCGATGTTTTTTAAATGAAATATTTAGTTTATGCAAATTTTGAAATTTTTCAATACAGCACTTCGACGAATTCGCGAAATTAAAAAAATATTAAAATCTACGAAAAACATTAATTATATATTTAAAATGATACTTTAATAAATTCGTTAAAACATAATTGCTATCGTTAGCAATGGAAAATTTTCATGACGGTTGGTGGGCGGGGCCAAGTTGAAAGACGTTTAAATTTCGACCAATGAGGTGATAGTAATATTGTTAATCGGTTGCGCGGACGGTTTTTTTGTCAGTTGCTACCTGAATTTCTTCGTGCGAGGTCGTGCTACAACCTGTGTTCGGAAAACAGTTGAAATTCGTTGTCATGTTCAACGTCCAACGTTGTCACCCAGAGTTTCCAGCTATTGGTAAGCCTCATTAAATACTTTATTAGGTATTGTCTGAGAAAATATTGCTAAAGTTTGATGGAGAATCAAAGAATCCAAGTTTCTTCTTTGTGTAATATTAGAGTACGACGTATCATTTGTTTAATTTTGTGATTGATTTTAATTTAGGGTGAATTAATGAGATGACCATATTCTGTTTATTATGCACCGGAACTGATTAATACGATTTGCTAAGTACAATTTCCGGTTTAAAAGCTCGTTAAGCATGGTCATTAGCGAATTAAGAAAACAGGTTTGCGTGTATCTGAAACAGTTCTCCTGCCATTTTATGACTTCTTGAGAGAAGGAAACGAAAGGAATGTGACCGGGACTAGAAACCGGTGCTCGCCTATTCTTCTCGAGAAACGCTAATCTCAAGGTTTGCCTACGTCGTTTTAATTCCTGAATATAATATCCAAGCATCTTTTCTTTTGATTTTTGTGCTTCGATGAGTGCAAATGTCATCACGTGGGAATAACGGTAGTTAGTAGTAGTTTTACTTCTAAGATAACGATAACTTCTATGACAGTGATTCATCGTCTTAGGCGTTTGTGAAAATTTAAACTGCCCCTTCGTTAGCTTCCGAAACTGTATGAGTTACACTCTAAATTTGCATACAAGAAAATAGAGAAAAACTCCGATAAAGCCTCGTACTTGGCTTAGCGCATGTTTTTCAATTTGCCAAAAATACAGATCTGAACTCCCGGTTCCTCAGTTTATACCCAGTGATACATGTTTTATCTGAAATATTTAAAATAGTTCTGTCGTTAAATTTTAAGCTTCGGTAAGTGCATGACGTCATCACATAAACAATGGAAAAACGGATTTGAACTTTAACGGAAATTGTGAACGCATCGTAGCTGTTCATTTTTCATTTATTTATAGAATATATTACTTTAATATAGTAGAAGAGTAATATAGTAGAATAGATTAATATATTCTTAATATATCTATGTAATCTTGGATGTATTTCTTTTTCATTCGCAGTAATATCTCCGGTCTTCTCGCGTCTATGGTAAAATCATAATGAGATCAACTTGAAATATCCATCTAATGATTATAATAATAACTTCTCACTAAATAACTTACCGATTCAATATTGAAAGATCCTTTTTTGGAATTTTGATTAATTTGGAAGTTCGTCCCAATTTTTCTTAAACATTTATTCTCGCAATCGGAATTAAACTTCTGAATTGATTCTCTAATAGCTATTTCGAACATTTGCAACTAGCTATTTCTAGTCGTCACCGGGAATTTGTTTTGAAAGTTAAATATCATGCAAAATTCAACTACCCTCTCATTATGGGTAACACGTTGAAATTGAA
Organism: Sympetrum striolatum; assembly: GCA_947579665.1. NCBI lineage: Eukaryota > Metazoa > Arthropoda > Insecta > Odonata > Libellulidae > Sympetrum > Sympetrum striolatum. Next base: position 18,679,206 of record OX388347.1, on the reverse strand, counting down.
ATTAAGAAACGAGAGAAAAAATTTCGAGTGAGCCAGGACTCGAATTCAGAGTAGTTTTTATGTATAAGATTTAATTTTTCCAAGAATACAGATTTTCGGTTTGAATTCCTTCCTTCCGTAATCTATCAACAGTTCAATACGTAGTTTTACTTAAATATGTCTTCCAATTAGTCCTTCTGTTAATTTTTAGGCTTCGTTTGGATCATTTGTGCTACGCATAAAAATAACGGAAATCCTGGTTTGAATTTAAAAGAAAATCAGCAGTTGAAAGAAACTTAAATACACTCATTCTTATCTACGGCATCGATTACATTAATCAAACATTCTAAATTTCATTTATAATAGTTTCTGTGGCTTAAATTTCACAAGTTCTAGCAGTTCCGCAATGAAAGTGCCTTTGTCATATTTGAAATTAAATTCACAATCTCATAATCAGAACCGAAAAATGTTTCTAAATATTGTAATTTAGATTCAAACTTAGCCTAATCAATTAAGGAATTCTATTCCATTTTGTACGAATTTTGTGATATTAATTCCCGTCAGCGGTCGGTATTTTTTAAACTTATTCTCTTCTCAATATTTTTCGTTGATGTAACCATAATTATTACATATTTCTGTATTTTTCAAACTGCTGGTTTTTGTTTACATTTTCACGAGTTTAGAACACTCATTGAGTTTTATCAATATAGAAGAATTTTCAGAAGTTTGAGTTGCTGTTGTTCTGCAGTTATTTCATAATCTGAACCATATTTATTTCTTAGGATTTTATTGCAATTTAAATTTAGCTTGATCAGTTTAGGAATATAAGTCGATTTGGTTCGAATTAGCACTGATATTAAAATTTTTGTTTCCTGTCATGAATCCAATATCTTCAGCCAATTTCTAAGAGCTTAATTATGTCTTATTTAAATGGTAATTATGATTAGTTATTATCTTCCTAATATTATGCGATGATGTAAGAAGATATTTCAAACTGTTTGCTCTTCGGTGAATCGGTTGCAAATGAACGGAAATGTGTATTTTTCAATTTATTCGTTTCACTTTACATTTGTATAGCTTTAGAATTGAAGATAATTCTGATTTTAATCCATAAATACATTTTATTAATTTGGAATGTATTATTTTAAATTGTTTGGGAGGCAAGACCTTACACACCGACATTGTCCTGGCGTCTTCTAGAAGTGAAATTCGTACAGGAGATCCTTCGAAGTCAGTGGATTGGAGCTTCAGCATAGGTAAGCAGAATTTATATTTTTATATCACTCCCGAAAATCACGCTATTTGTAAATATCCTCTCATGTTATAGACTTCGACGTTTTTTTTCACATCGTGTATTTTATTATAAAAACTTGTGCAACGGACTACCGATTAAGTGATTTATTGATCAATAGTTTTGGGAGTGAAAGAAAAGTATTTCATAAGAACTTAGGGCATTACAAAAAACATCTGAACGAATGTGTTTTTTATAATTCTCATTTTATTTAATTTAATGAAGAAGAATTAGTACAGTAAAGTAATGTAATGGTCAGACATATCCTTTCCCTTTTTCGGAATTTTCTATGTTTAGACGCAGAAATATATTTTCGCTTTCTTCGATGAGCTCTTTCCAATACCTATTGATATTTTGCTTTACCGTTGCTTTCACTTTCGAAGCACTTTAAAAATAAGTTATGGTCACATAAACAATCATTCTTAGACCAGTAATGGGTTTCCAACGTCCTTCAATTCATTTCGATTTTTCCAAGCATCGTTTTCATTTCCGATGCTTTCACTTTAGAGGTTTCAGTAATAGAAGTAGGCTCTTGCTAACAATGCCATAAGACCAGTAATGACTTCCCAATGGCCTTCAATTCTTGTCCTCGCTTTTCTTCAAGTTCAAGGCGAACTCATCGTTTGCCTTTGCGAGAACAATGTATTTGTTTTCCTTTCGTGCATTTACCGCGTTGATGTACCACAGAGTAGTCATTAACATTACACTTTCATTTAATATATCTCACTACGAGTAAGTTATTACCAATATTCCAAATACCATCAGAAATTTATATTCACCGATGTACATTTTGCTGTCCTAGCCAACAGCATGCCACCTTGTCACCTTGAAGATGCTGTTGGCTAGGACAGCAAAATGTATGTAATTCGGTGGATATCAATTTCTGATGGTATTTGGAATATTGGTAATTACTTACACATTTACAACCATCAGCGGAAATCCTCTTGTTATATCTCACTACATTTTTCCAATAAAAATTGCGCTTTCGTGTCTTTAAATTGTATCTGAACCACAGACTGGATTTATGAATTGTGACATCATATATACAAAAGAACCAACCAGCCGAACTTATTTACTTAATGCACATTTTATAAGATTGGTTTATCAAAGCGAGTGTTTAGATACTCAGCTGCCTTTTTATTGGTATTTGCTTTTTATATTAATCTCGCAATACCTTAATATAATGATTTAAAAAAAAATGATTGTTTTTTAGATATTATTTCATGAGCGTTAGGCATGATGTTACTATCCTCAATACTAATTTAGAATGTGATAATACTATAGAAAAGAAAGAGGCATTTCCATTGGTTAGAGTTAGATGGATTTTGTTTGTAGCATGAAGGCTCCTCTGTTGTTTAATTGCAACTATTACTGAGAAACACGAGGCGATTAAATTATAACTGCCATTGTCTTTAATTTAAATCGCTGAATCAGCAGTCAGTAAATATATTTGGGCTCAATCTTTCTATAGATCGTTAGAGATTCGAGGCATACGTATAGTAAATACCTTTTATTTCATTCTGTGAATTGTTTCTGATTCAACTCAAAAACATTAAATACGATGAGACATTTCTACCTCGGCTTACCTTCATTAAAGGCAACTTAGTGATTTAACATATGCTCTGAATAACACTTTATCATAAAGTAATAAACTTTAAGTATTAACGCAAAGAATTTGAACATAATGCCATTAACACGACACAATTGTAAGGAAATACAAATGAATCATAACTCATTTGTTTGCCATCTCAATTTTTTAGAATGCTATAAATTCTCAGTAATTTATATTTCATAGGTTTAGTGTGTTCATTAAAGGCAATTTCATCCTAAATAATGCAGAGATTTACTAATTGTATAGCTGGAATGCCTTCCAATGGCATTCTTATGCATTCCATCACTTAAAAATGTGAACCACAACTTTCTAAGGGTTTGATCGAGTCTGCAATTCGTTCCATGGCAATATCTCCCATCTTAAATGAGAATTGACATCTCTTTTATGAACAGAAGGGAATTATAGCTTACTATAATACTGAGCGAATATTAGAAAGAAGTTGTCAGGACAACCATCAATGTATACTTTTCGCATATTCTCAAGCCAGAAGAAGCCGTTTGATTACTATAAGGCATTCCTCTTTCTTTCGGCTTAAGAAACATAATATTCTTCTCTCAGCAGTAGTTTACTAGGATTAATGGATAAACACAAACGTATTAACGGCTTCTCCGTCGCGGATACAAAAATCAACATTCCCAAGTCGACCATTTTTTTGGTTTTCGTTGGGAAAATTGTTCATTTCAATAAGTATATTCCTCGTAAATTTTAGACTAATTTGAATGTATAAGACGATGTTGGATTAAGGTATTGAATAGCAGTTTCAATGTCACAGTAGAAGAAAAGATTTTTATTAACACTGGGTATTCAGATCGATCTGTGTACAATGTTTGTATGTTCACTTTGAGAACCAAAAGCTTACGAAAGAAAACGCCAAGTTCAAGCCTAAAGGTTTAATTCTTTTAGCAAATTTTGGTTTGATATTGTAATAGAAGGATTTCGTCTCAGTCACATGAAATAAAACATTCTTCAAAATTCGATCGTTTCCTACCCAGTTTGACATGAATTGGGAAGAAAATTTGAAATAATTTATAAACACAATAACATCACTTACTGGAGCAATCTACGTCAGATTTAGAACACGTGTTAATCTATAAAGCAATAAGAAACTAGTGAAATCATGCTCGAGTAAATTCTAGCACTGGTCACTTTTTTAATTTTATCAATCTGACGAGCGATGGTTTGCATCGATGTTTGTCTGATTACTTCGATGGATTATCGATTCTCGATGAATTTAAGAACAGTCCGTTGGTTTGTCTGCTGATTGACATGATGGCTTCTGTTGCATTCACAACTTGTTCCATCTCCGTATTTCCTTAAACTCTGTTGAAACGTAAATAATCGCATTGTTTGTTGCATCATAAATACGTTATATTTGTAAGTTGCCATTTACTTGCTTTTTTATGAGGTTATCAGCATTTGAATGACCCACTACTGTCATCAGAACCATCGGGAATTAATCTCGATGGAAGTGGTGGACATCGGTGTAAAGTATCGTAAATCCATTGGTGAATAAAAAATGGTTTGATGGATCCATCGAAGAATTTAAAAAAGTGCCCAAAAAGTGTTTATTGCAAGGAAAAGCATTTCAAAGAGTATTACAATCAATTCTACATGATGCAATAGTATTTCAGAATACGTTAAGCCACTACCTTCGCTTCCTGTTGAGTGAGTGTAAACCTATATATGTATGTGGCATAGGACTCCCAGCATCTGTTACCTTGAAGTGGTGTGATATACAAGAATGACATATAACGAAATTTCTTATCTAATTTCTTTCATTTGATATCCACTCTCATCTACAAAGTTCCCCCTCAGTAAGCTATGCATTCCATATTTAACCAATCAAAATCATTACAAATCCTTCTACATAAAAGAAACTTGGTTTATTAAATACTGCCTTTAAAATGTATTGCATTTAGACAATATTCAGATGATGGTCTGTGTTTGATACAACGTTTATGCAGTTATTCAACATCGCCAATTTAACACCAGACAAGTAAAAGAATTTCGATTACGAACTCGATCGATCTATAATTAGTTTTTTCCTCTACCTCTCACGAAATATTGGACTAGTGAGTAAAAGTACAAGTATTATTCAAAATCGGGATAACCACGATTCAAACAAATGGTTGATCGTTTCTTACATTTCTCTGAAAGATTGTAAGGACATTTATATTTGCTGATATGTAATTCTAAAAAAAAAGGAGATGAAGTTCGGTTTGATAAAAAAAACGTAAACTTTTAGCCAATTACGTTAAAAATTGAGAATATAATTTACACTTTAAAAGAATACCTGATTTTTATCCTTGTATTTTTTTCTACAGGTGAATACGGCATCTGAAACTCCTGACTGCGACTTCATTTGTGAGGAATCCAGTTAATCTTCTTACTTATCTTGCAACTTAATTTTCAAATGCCATTATTTCACCATTAAAGGCGACGCAATCTGACAAACTCAAGTAGTTATTTAGAGCTCAGGATTCGTGGTAAAAAGTACTTGATATATCTGGAATCAGTTATTCTAATCTGTTCTTAAGTTTTCCTTTAGAATAAGTAAATAACCATGCAATGAATAGTAGTACAGTAAACTCCAGTTTATCCGAAATGATCGGGACCGAAATGATCCCGCATGAAAAACCCCGATTATCGTCAATACCGCGAAATACGATCTTAAAACGTGCGTACGTAGAATGCTATTGGTTTGGTTGTGAATAAGCCAGCATGTTTTTGAATGAAAAATGTGTTGACGTGTTAAAAAGGTGCCTAAGAATGATTGAAAACTCAAATTTTTTGAATGCTGAATAACAAAGCTCGTTGATTTTGCGTTCTTACTGAAAAAATACTCCATATTTGGCAGCGTTTTAATGAGGTGGCACGAGCAAATATGTAATAGGTCGCGATGGTATTCGGTGGGTGGGGGTGGGGTGGGTGCATTCGGAAAAGTTTGTTCGGATAAAGCGGATTTCGAATTGACGCGATTCGAATAAACGGGAGTTCACTGTATACTTCTATTCAATCTTTTCTAAATTCCTCACAACAATTAGTAGTAATCAATCTCTGCCTATTTGAATTTCTATTTAGTGGACGCAGTGTTTGTTTGTAGTAGTTTAGTAAGAAAGGCATATATGTGTATTAAACACCTTCTCCGTAGGGGCGGAGGGAAAAATGCCCAATTCTTCTCAACCGTAGCCGAGGGGCCTACGGATTAAGTCATCTCGAACTGTATCTCCTAGTTGTTAGGTGATCTGACCGGCATGAGTACCCGTAATCTGAGAGTTCGAGGCTCGAGTCCCACCACCCATCTTGTCAATTTTATTAGGAAAATTATCAGGGATATCTGGGGGTAGCTATTTTGAAAAAACTCGTTCCTGATTATTGAAATATGTAGGTAAATTTCACCAGTAACATCGTTTGATCTCGTAAGATCTATGCAAGTAAAGTTGAACCATTACCTTTACGTATTTCTATTTTTTATTTGCTATCAATTATTCGGATGTTTAAACTGCCAACGTTGCATAGTATCGTATTCTCGTCTCCATACGATCTGCACTAAATTCATTTTCCTCTTATGTCTGAACCATCCTTATTTCTATTCCAAGTACCCACGATTAAATTTTTCGTACATTTATTTAATCTTTAGAAGTGTTGTTGAGTACGGTTTTAGTTTTAACATCGAAGTGGATCACCGTTATATAACTTCATAGATGTGCATTAATGCGATATTTTTCTATGTCACCGGGAGTATTTCATTTATAAATTATTCTTTTCTTGGCATTACCATATTCACTAATATATGATTAATTATTTTGTTGTTTCTATTCTTTCCAGTTTTAAAAAGTGAACTTGCCGAGATTTCGATAAGGCTTTACCGTATGACTTCACAAATGCGAGTGACCACCGTCAACGGAAGACGCTTGGGGGACAACGGTAGGCTGGATCTCCAAGTTAAGTAAACAGATACTAATTTCATATTTTGCAGATAATTTTTATTTTAGTTTCATCATCTAATGGTATTTCAAAGTATTAAAACATTTTATATTTCAAATTAAGGAAGACATTACTGACTGTGATTTATGATTTTAATACATAGTTTTTGCTCATTAAAATAATTATAATTTATGGTTTTTGCTTCCTAAATTCCAAACAAGAGAGAGACATGTCTGATAATATTAAAATAACTAAGTTCTCTCTTAGCATTTTGCCATCTATTCAAATTTAATAATCACATTCACATATACCTTCTGAGTTCATGCAGTCTTTAAATTATTGCATTATATTATTTCATTATATTTAGATTGGCTTTATATAAATCCCTATTATTGTGGCAATATGGAGTTTCTATGTAAATGCCGATTTGAATGTGACTTTACCACCTAGTTTAGATGACTGTTGCCTTATAATCTATTCAAATCAAATAAAACAGACTCCGTACAATCCACTTTCTTAAAAAATGCGATATTTATCTTTCGATTGACCTTCCTACTAATAAAGAAATAAAAAAATGACACTGAGTACCCGTCAGATGAATCGTCAGGTGAATCTCACATACTGAAGGATAGAATTAAAATTCACATTTTTTCCTCCATTATAATTATAAAATAAGGAATTAATATTTGGAGATTCTAATGATCGTTAAAGACCAAGGTTTTGCGAGAAAAAATTAGTTTTTCCTGAATTCTTTGGGCATATTAGCGCATTTACAATGGCCATTCATTCTACGTTTTAGAAATGCCGCTTCCTTTAATTCCAATTTCACCTTACGAATTATGTTCTTTTTTTGAAACGCTATTGTCTTACTTAGAATGGATGCCTATTCTTTAGATTTAACTATTCGGAAGTCATAGTTTAATCTATTTTTTTCGTTCCTCCACTTTTATTTTTTTTTGCTTGATTTGAGTTCCACAATCGCTTTTCCATCTCATCTAAAACGAAGTGAAAAGTATATTCGTGCAAGCCGTCGGATATGTGCAATGCCAACCGCTAATTGGCATTCCTTTGGGTTTACTTTCTCTGCAATGTTTTTCTGAAGATGGAGAAAGTAATTTCCCAAATATTTCCGTAAGATCCCGTAATAGGGTTTCAGCGACCTTGAATATTTTGCTCGCGTTTTAACAGTTCAAGGATCTCTTTTACTTTCCTTATCAAACATACAGCTTTAAATTAATTTTCATACTGGAAAAAATAAACACAATGCATTCAATTCCACAACACAAAAAAAAGGTTGTGGATTGAAGACATAGTGTTTATTTTTTCCAGTAATGGAATTCCACAAAGTGACGGCTGCTACCATTGATTTTATCAATTTTCATGTTAAGCACTGCCTTACGTAGGCGATAACATGCAGTAAGAACATAGTTTGGTTTGATATCTGTTCTTATAATACTGTTGTAATTTCGTGTTTCATACTTCAGAGCTACAAGCTACTCACACTTAAGTAAAAGGCTTACCTATGTTTTAATGGAAATAATGGCTCTTCCCAGCCTCCTTTTGCAAAGGAAAAGTATGAATACGATTAAGGTTAAAAATATATATATTTTTAGGGAATTCACTTTTTAACGGCATGAATATTTCAATCTCCCGACGCGCAACTTCGAATCGCTTTCGTATAGCCACCTTCAATAAGTGACTTCGTCTTTAACCTTATAGTCTTCTTTTGTGAGGCATTGTTCAGATAATTGCCTTTTATCAACTGCCTGTGCCCGAGCATCAGGAGTGGACCACAAGAAATCGAGTCACTTCTAAATTCATCTCTCTCTAGTAAATGTTAAGTCCAGAAATCCATAGGATATTAAAAGCAAACTCGGATTAGACGCTGGATTTAGGACTTTAGTTTGAGGATTCATTGATTGCTTACATAATATATAAAGTAGATTGTGTAGGATGTGATCAATATTTAGCTGGACCAGTTTTGCACCATAGGTACCAACCCATTTTCAGATAATTAAATTTTATGAAGTAATTTTGGCTGTCTATCAAAACAGGCGCAGGATAAATCTTTTTTTTGTTTTAAGAATATTCTCAAAGATATATAGCGTTACATTGAAAGGCCATGAACTATGATACTAATTTTGCCAAATCTGCCCTTAAGTAAAAATTTGGACAAAATTGCATACGAGTAGATCTGATTGCCAAGGAATGAATGTAGATTATTGTTATTAATTTCCCCACTCAGAAAAAAATGATAACCTCAATGCAGAGTCCCATGATTTTGAAAACAAAATGTGATACTACCCAAAAACAGGCGAGGAATTGTGGAATAATTCTGAGGAAAATATATTTTTTCCCACAAATTAAATTTTTGTCTATTAGTAACAAAAGCACTATCAGGTGACGACCATCATTTTTCGAGACCGTTCGTGTTTTTGATGTTGCTAGGCAAAAAAACAACTTGTGGAATAAGTACAATTTCTTGAGATTCTTTCTGATTTTTGTTTGTAAGTTGCATCTGCACATTCTTAACCCCTGGAATTAAGATTAAATTGGATAATTCATATGACATGTTAGTTTAATGGAGAGTTGTATAGTTTTTGCAATCTACTCCTGTTTATATAATGATACGGTCTAGGTATGAATAACATTGTTTCCTTGGATGTTTGCTTGTATTAACTTCCTTATACATACATAATAATTAAATAGGATCTAACATTTATAATTCATTTCTTCAATTTTCCTTTCATATCGAGGACTTCATGGTACCTTTCGAAAACCAGGAGAACGCATTTGACGGCCAAGCAAAAGAAGAGGGAAGAGGTTGCACAGTGCCTCCGAGTGCGAGAAGGAGCTGAGAACCTTGCATTCGACATCAGCGACACGGTCTAAAGAACCCTCCTCCTCTAGCGGCTTCACAATCCCGCCGGAAAAATCCGGGTGCTACAAAATAGAATGATTCATTGCGAAGCGGGTGTAGAACACGAGGGCGAACCCCTAAAGCATCACCCTACGCCGGAAGATGAATTATAATTGAAATGCATTCCTTTTCTTCCGAGCCAAAATATAGTTTCAATTATGTATAGTATAAAAATATGTAAGGCCGGAAAATGTATAGCGTACCATGACTTAAAATGTACATAATATGGATATAAAATAACTCTGCGCCCTAATCCAAAATAACTATGGCAGAATGTATAGATTTGTTATGATATGTTAGGCAGGGCTATGAATAATTTATATATTCTGTACCTTTTAATTGAATTGCCCGTATTTTTCCTAATGTCTAATTGGGAAGACAGTCTGAAGGTATTGGGAGCTGGTCATGAGAGAGGAACAGAAGGAAGTGATTGATTTAATATATATTCAATTAAGCATAATATAAACATTTGTAAGGCCAGAACTAGTATAGTGTACCATTACTTGAAATGAACCTGATATAGATATACTTGGAGCCTTTAGACAAACAAACTATTGCAGAATGTATACATTTACTATAATTTGTAAGGCGGGGCTATGTATAATTTATATGTTCTGTACCTTTTTACTGAAATTTCCCGTATTTTTGCTATTGTCTAATTTGAAATAAAGATTGAAAGTAGGAGATGGTTATGGGAGAGTAAGAGAGGGAAGCAATTGATTGGGAGAGGGGCGGAATGGAGCGAGTAGTGGGCGTTAAAGAGGAAGGGAAGGTATTGGATAGGTAGAGGATTTAAAGTCCATCGGTCATAGGGTTGGGAATGGGTGGGTTAAGGGTGGGACGGGAGAGGGTGGGGTATGGGTCGGGACGAGAGAGGGTTGGGTAGGGGGCGGGACGGGAGAGGGTGGGTTAAGGGTGGGACAGGAGAGGGTGGGTTAAGGGTTGGACGGGAGAGGGCGGGTTAAGGGCGGGACGAAAGAGGGTGGGTTAATGGTGGGACGGGAGAGGGTGGGGTAGGGGGCAGGACGGGAGAGGGTGGGTTAAGGGTGGGACAGGAGAGGGTGGGTTAAGGGTCGGACGGGAGAGGGTGGGTTAAGGGCGGGACGAAAGAGGGTGGGTTAATGGTGGGACGGGAGAGGGTGGGGTAGGGGGCAGGACGGCAGAGGGTTGGGTTGGGGATGGGACGAGAGAGGGTGGGTTAAGGGTGGGACGGGAGAGGGTTGGGTAGGGGGTGGGACGGGAGAGGGTGGGTTAAGGGTGGGACGGGAGAGGGTCGGGTAGGTGTCGGGACGGGAGAGGGTTGGGTAGGAGGCGCGACGTCAGAGGGTGGGTTAAGGGTGGGACGGGAGAGGGTGGGTTAAGGGTGGTTTGGGAGAGGTTGGGGTAGGGGGCGGGACGGGAAAGGGTTGGGTAGGGGCGGGACGGGAGAGGGTGGGTTAAAGGTGGGACGGGAGAGGGTGGGTTAAGGGTGGGACGGGAGAGGGTGGGGTATGGGTCGGCACGGGAGAGGGTGGGTTAAGGGCGGGACGAAAGAGGGTGGGTTAATGGTGGGACGGGAGAGGGTGGGGTAGGGGGCAGGACGGCAGAGGGTTGGGTTGGGGATGGGACGAGAGAGGGTGGGTTAAGGGTGGGACGGGAGAGGGTTGGGTAGGGGGTGGGACGGGAGAGGGTGGGTTAAGGGTGGGACGGGAGAGGGTCGGGTAGGTGTCGGGACGGGAGAGGGTTGGGTAGGAGGCGCGACGTCAGAGGGTGGGTTAAGGGTGGGACGGGAGAGGGTGGGTTAAGGGTGGTTTGGGAGAGGTTGGGGTAGGGGGCGGGACGGGAAAGGGTTGGGTAGGGGCGGGACGGGAGAGGGTGGGTTAAAGGTGGGACGGGAGAGGGTGGGTTAAGGGTGGGACGGGAGAGGGTGGGGTATGGGTCGGCACGGGAGAGGGTTGGGTAGGGGGCGGGACGGGAGAGGGTGGGTTAAGGGTGGGACAGGAGAGGGTGGGTTAAGGATTGGACGGGAGAGGGTGGGTTAAGGGCGGGACGAAAGAGGGTGGTTTAATGGTGGGACGGGAGATGGTGGGGTAGGGGGCAGGACGGCAGAGGGTTGGGTTGGGGATGGGACGAGAGAGGGTGGGTTAAGGGTGGGACGGGAGAGGGTTGGGTAGGGGGTGGGACGGGAGAGGGTGGGTTAAGGGTGGGACGGGAGAGGGTTGAGTAATGGGGCGCGACGTCAGAGGGTGGTTAAGGGTGGGACAGGAGAGGGTGGGTTAAGGGTGGGACGGGAGAGGGTTGGGTAGGGGGTGTGACGGGAGAGGGTGGGACGGGAGAGGGTGGGGTAGGGGTCGGGACGGGAGAGGGTTGGGTAGGGGGCGCGACGTCAGAGGGTGGGTTAAGGGTGGGACAGGAGAGGGTGGGTTAAGGGTGGTTTGGAGAGGGTGGGGTAGGGGGCGGGACTGGATAGGGTTTGGTAGGGGCGGAACGGGAGGGGGTGGGTTAAAGTTAGGACGGGAGAGGGTGAGGTAGGGGGCGGGACGGGAGAGGGTGGGTTAAGGGTTGGACGGGAGAGGATGGGTTAAGGGCGGGACGGGAGAGGGTGGGTGCACTAAACTTAATAACAGGTAATTGTTATTCTTGCTAATGATATAAAGAGCAACTAAGGAAAAAACCACAATTTAATATTGGATTGGTAGAGAGTGTTAGCAGTTTTAAAAATGATCATGGGTGAAAAATTCGCGAAACATGTTCCTAAACTTTATGTTGATGTAATTTATAATATATATAACAAAGTAATACAGAAAACGGTTATATGCTAAGAGCAACTCTTCCTCAAGGAGCATATATGCATATTACACAACAATATAGGAAATCAATGCTTCTATAAGAAGAAGGGTATAACTCTGGCGTATCCAACGTAATGGCGAATGAGCCGACTCAAGACGGGTCAGACTTGGTTCATTTTATGTCACAGCGATTCATTTTTGAAGCAAAAACATGTTCCATTTGTCATAACTAAAGTTTAGTAGATATAGTCTGCTTGGTGTTTTGACTTAGTTTCCCTAAAACTAAAACCATGTCAATTTTTGTCAATAAAAACATGAAACCACTGCTATTTAAAAAAAATTGATAACTTTTTTAGTTTTTTCCAATTATAAAATTTTCAACAGAAACATACATAACAAATTTTATTTCCATAGCTGACAGTTTTTAAGCTTCATTTCTTTCATTTGAAAATGACAAACATACCAAATTAGAGTTATGTAATTAATTAATTATAAGTAGATTACATGAAACTTTCTTTTAAACTATTTTACTTAAGAATAATATAAAGTTGAATTACTTACTGAGACAATTCCTATATGCCAAGGACTGCTGCTCTGAATCCGATAGGAATGTACAAATTATTTCATTCCAAGCATTCAGCTTTACGAGCTCATTGCTGTAAGCTTCCGAACTGGCATCCAAAATTGCGGGTTGTAGTGCAACTGCACAAATGAAGTCCTCTCTATTCACCTTTGCGTCCAATAACTTCTGGCAATCTTCCATACAGACAATTTGCAACAGAACTGGCGAGAACTACCGAACTACTGTAGGACTGAATGAGTGATTGGTTTTTCCACCAGCCATGTCTACTAAGGGCTTAATGGTCTAATCCATAATTTAAAAACTGTATTGATTCTAACCATTCCCATAAACGTTTTAGTTTTGCAGTATCCCCATAGTGCACACCATCAATTTTGTGAAGTTCAGGTTGGAAATTTTTCCTCAAGTGCTTCCATTTCTTCTTCACTTGAACATCTAATTATTTAACAAAACCATGTATATTTTAGATAATCGTGAAGGAATGGTATGTTAGGCCTGCAGCTATTCATGAAAACAGGTATTTTGATAATACCTCAAATTTAAAATGCTCCTTTACTTTCCTTTCATCTTTGAAAAAAGTGGGGTGTCTTGAATATGACATTTTATAGAAATAATCACCTTAAAGAGATTCTGAATATATCTATAATTCCACACAATAAAGTGGTTTCCCATGGTATACTATAATACTATTTAAAACTCTGATTCTATACATATAATACTATTTGATACTATAAAAGGCCTATTTTTTAATTTCCAATAATATTATTAATTAATATTTTTACCTTCTTGGTTTCTTTTGACAGGAATATCTTTTTTAGCTCTTAGTGATTTCTAAGGAATCGGAGTTTTTACTGCACAAAATGGTATCGTAGAATAAAACCTCCATAAGACTTTCACTAAACCACAGAAAAGTGTTATGTAAAAGTCTCACATCATGGAGTTTTATAGTATTAATAAGTAGCACAAAGTGGCACCTGACTCTGTATCGATTATTGTAAAAGTTTGTAAAGCAATTTGGTATAATTTAGTTTCCCGTCATATGCCAGGACCAGATTCCTCAATGCTAGCTGCTTCTGCTGATGGATATCTCCACAGATGGAATTTTTACAACTGTATTGCTTCTATTGATGGAAAACATTTATGTGAAGTTTCCCTCAAACTCAGCTGGTTTGTTTTATAACTACAAGGGTTACTAGTCAGTTGTTCTTCAGGCACTAGCAGATGCAAACTACAAATTTTTAGCCATGGAAGTTGGTGCTTACAGCAAGCACTTGGATGGTGGGATTTTTCTAAAAAGTCTTTTAATAATTGAACAAAGATTTTTACTTTTCCACAAAGGTTTTTATTTAGGAACTACCGGTTTTGGTATATTACCATCGTCAGGTTCACACACAACTGAATCATCAAACTGCCGAAGCATACATTGTAATTTGAGTGATGGCAGATAAAATACAATGTAGAAGTTGGAAATAGACGTACATAGGAGTACAATGAGAACCAATCAGGAGGTAGGAAGGGGAGTAGGAGGGGAAATTTACAGATGACTAAAGAATGGGGGAGAGGGCGGAATCCAAGATGGGGGAGGGAGAATGAAAAAGATACTCGTTAATAAGGGAACAATGGGGTAATAGAGGTGACGTTTAATTTCAAGCTGTTCGAGGGCATTGAGTTGAGGACTTTTTCTTTGAAAGTGAAGGATTTCTGTGGAAAAATCACTTGAACGACTGTTTTCGAAAAGGTGTTTAGCAAAGTGGGAGGAGGGAGATTTATGGAGGAAAGCTCTATGGTGTTCTTGCGTTCTGACATTAAAATTGCGGGTTGTCATCCCAATGTAAATTCCATCACAATCCTTACAATTTAATTTATATACTCCCTGTCTGTCTAAAGCTTTGAATTTATCTTTCGAATGGGCTAGTAATTTTATTAGCGTGTTATTATTTTTATATCCTGGAATCACGTTATATTTTTTAAAAAGGTTTTGCAGATTATAAGATCTGGAGCCTTTAAATGAGAGGGCTACACATTGAGGGGTTTCTATACCAGTTACAGAGGCAAGGGGAAAAATTCGTTTGGTCATGAGGTTCTTCTCTTTCCGAGAAAGTAATTTGTCAATTAAACAGGTAGGATATCCATTGGCACTGGCTATAGCTTTAATAGTATTTAGTTCACGGGAATAGTTAATGGGGTAAAGGGGTATCTGAAGCAATCTATCGATAAGGCTATGGAAAGAGGCTAATTTATGAGAGTAATGATGGTTAGAAAAGGCAGGAATGACACTATTTGTATAAGTGGGTTTACGATAGATGCTAAATTCAATCTTATTATTTTTATTTTCAAGAGTTAGAGTTAGGTCAAGGAAGTTCAAGGTATTATTACATTTGGTCTAATGGGAGAAGGAAATTTTTGGGTGGAGGGAGTTCAAAATTGCCAGGAAAGCAGCAAGTTGTCTATGGGTGCCATTCCGTACACAAAAATTATCATCAACATAGTGAAACCAACAGATAATATTACTAAGTAAAACCGAGTTGCATTTAAACAGCTTTTCTTCTAAGGAGTCCATGAAGATGTTTGCCAGTAATGGGGATAGAGGCGACCCCATTGTCAAATGGTCTTTTTGTTTGTAAAAACACTCATCATATAGGAAATAGTTTTGGCTGAGACATACCTTCACTAGAGAATTAAGATCTTTTGACACCAAATCGTCCAAATTATTACCTTTTAAAATTTCGGAAAGGGTCTTCACTGCATCATCCACCGTAATACTGATGAACATGTTCTCTACATCAAAAGACACAAGCTTTGCACTATTGGGAAGGGTCAAGTCTTTCAATTTCAGAGCAAAGTCTACTGACTTTCTTACACTATATTTTGGGGTGAAAGATGTTAGACCAGAGATTAAAATATTTAACTTTGCGGCTAGTTTATGGCAAGGTGAAGAGATGCTGGATTTTCAATTATGTCTTTCCACAACATCTCAGCTGAATCGATTATCTTTTAATAATAGTTGAAACAAAACTTTTAACAAGCCACCTGATTAATGCAAACACATGCTAAATTACCCTTCATTATACTAGGAGATGAAGCTTATCCCTTGAAGTCTTGGCTTACAAGACCACTTCCAAGAAGAAAGCTGAGTGAGCCACAAGGGATATCAAACTATCGCTTACCAAGAGCAAGAAGAGTAATGGAAAACTCTTTCGGCATTCTCACCATCAAATGGAGGATTCTACATTCAACCACAGAGGCAAAACTTGATTATATTGACAAGATTCTCAAAGGTTCATGCATCTTGCATAACGTTATTATCATTTGAGATCGTTTGGATTAAAGAGCTCTTAGGGAAAATGAGTACAGTCAACCTCAAAGAACCTCACCAAACATAATATCAAATTTACGAGCCAACAGCAGATACAGAGAAAGGACTAAAACGGTATACATGGCATTCACTGAACACTTTTTCAATAAGTGCTACTAATGTGCCATGTTTGTTATATTAGAATCGGGATAACTAAAGAGAGCATACTTGCCAGGATGGGGAGGAAAAGGTTTGAGGACAAGAGAATAAATAAAATTCAGTGACCTGCAAAAAGCTCGACTTGAATTCAATATGCTCTCGAGGTTCTGACCATAACCAAATCATCCACAACAAGAGTGCTGTCAGAATAGAACATCAGTTATTTAGGTGGGAATAGGGAAACTACTTTTTCTTTGTAGCCACTACGGCATATTTTGTTTTCACGTAGAGTCAAAGAAATCAAAGCAGATTTTTAGTCAGAATTATCAATTAATATTCTGACATTACAAAAGTTTAGTGATAGTAATACCATCATTTCCTAATAAATTAATTTGTAGTTTCACTTCTATTTAGTATTTCTTCTCATCATTATTTGATTAGAATTTTCTGAAAAGTTCTCTTATAGTGTTTTAAGAAAAATGAATACAGATTGTGAAAAAATATTAATCGATGAAAAATTCTATTACAATCACTTACTAATCACTAACTCGACATATATTTTAAGTAAAAAAGTAGGATCATAATGCTGGAAATTATACATGAAATGAGTTAGTGGATGGTCAATTGGGTGCCCCTATTGATTTGACTCCACATGGAAACCCTTATAACATATTGATCAGTGTTCGAAGAACTATTAAAACAGACTCTTCTTAAATTTGGGATGATTGAGAAATATGAATATGATGCAATGGGATAGTATCTGTCTGTGAAATATATCACAGCTACCTTGATGCTTGGAAATTAGGAATAGTTATTACTTGATCTTAATGAGGATGGCCTAGAACAGTGATGGCAAACCTATTACACGCGTGTCAGTGCTGACACGCGAGCTCATTTTTGGTGACACGCATCTTCAAAAATAAAAATTTCATTATTCAAATATTTGTCTCTCATAACGGCCAGAGTTGGTTATTAGTAATAATATTATTACTGACTTTAATAATAATTAATAATTTAATTCTGAAACCAGACGTGTACGTACAAGTACAATAATATTGCGTAACAAAAATACATATTAAAAACATTTAAATACATTGTTTCAATATTGATATTAATATAAAAATGCCAAATTCTGGAAACATGTATGTCAGGTATGCTTCGAGTGTGCTCAGCTACATTCGGCAAACAGACGCACTTGATTGCCATGTCCCGTGTTTGGAAGAGAAAAATGTACTATCGGTGCCAAAAGTAATGGGACACCTATACTTGAGTCGCCAGTGTGTCAGGTTGGCAGCAGCGCAAGCGAGGAAGCGGTTGGCAGGGGGTGTGGGAGGGGCATTCGACTGTCGTCAGAGTGGTGAGGAAAAGCGGACAGGCAGGGCGGGGGAAGGCGGACAAAGAACCTTTTTCCTTGTTCTTTCAACAACGAGTTTATTGTGATGACAAATTCCTGCCTCAACAAAACAATAATAAATATCTTTCCATAAAGATAAAACATAAAATATATATCAATAAACCTAAACAAACTAATTTTCAATCACAATTGATCACCTTTTTTTTAGATTAATATTTAATGACGTCACCTCCACTTATAATGATCTCTTCAAGGCGATTAGGCAAAGAATTACAAAGAGCGCTGCAAAACTGCGGCGTTATGGCTCTCTGAACCTCCTCGGCGTGTTCTTGAAGCTCTTGTTGATTTCGGTCGATGCGATTTTCCTATTTGTTGACGATAAATCCCCAAATATTTTCTGTGGGGTTCACCTCAGGGGCTCTTGCAGGCATGAGCATCAGAATAATGCGGGAATGTTCATCAAACCAATTTTGCACTACTGCTGCAGTATGGATTGTCGTGTATAAAAATGACGGCTTCTCCTGGTGGCACAACTTGATCCACATAGGGAAGCAGATGATTCTCAAGAATCTGCACGTAGTTTAATGCTGTCATTCGTGCGGGTGCACAGACGATGGGCCCTATGCCTGCTGCTGACATGTAGCCCCACATATTGACTGTCATATGGCCTGACGATTTGTTTCTGAAGACGTGCTGAGGGTCATACCTAACTTTTTAAAAAATGTATGAACGTAAAGATTATTTTTGAATTGTCTCATAAATGTTCAAGAGTCACATAACGCAATGATTTTATTACAATGCAAATATCTATACCCTGTATTGGGAGGTCTCCATAACGTTAGGCATCCTTCCTGGTCGCTCCTGAACGTTTTTTCATCCGCATAAATGGCCAGCATCCAGAAGTCGAGTGGCAAAGGTAGATTTATAATTGCATAGTGCAACCTATTCCCCTTGTGCTAATCGGTGAGCACAAGCTTGTGAGCAGGGGCCTGATGGTTAAAGCCTTCCTCTTTAAGCCTCCTCCTAATGGTATTGGGAAGGCAATCCAAATTCATCTAGAAAAAAAAAATAAAAAACAGCTCATTTAGCAAACTTAAAATCTTGACATCAACTACTTTAGAAAATCAGTAGTATAAAGCTGTTTTAATACCCGTAGCTTAAGCAGAAAAAATCTAACAAAAAAAGAAAGGTGCGAGTATAGTTGTTAACTAGAGTATCACACAAAAGTCAAAAAGATTAGAGATAAAAATCGTCCAAATTAAAAAAAAAAGTTGTGGGTGTTTTCCTGAATCCCAGCAGCAACAATCGGACCCAGATCACCCCCTTACCAGTCTACTGCACAAGCATGTGCCCCTAACGGTGAGTCAACATCAGCCATGAGGGCTGAGCTTATGACAAGCACGCAACCCACGTGTCACGAAATATAAACATATAGAAATATTTATAAATATTCACAAAAAGAAAATTTTTGTCAACCTTACGCGTATCAAGAAAAAAGAATACCTATCCTTAATTACAAACTTATGAATTATAAAAAGTTATTTCTGCAATTATTTCATAAACATTGGATGTTGTAGTTTTTATGCTTTTTGAAAGGGACTATAGGCATATATGGGTCAAAATAACGCTGTCAATGAGTCGCCACGGAAATGAGTGGCAACGTTGCCGCAAACTTGTTGAATGGGGTTTTGTTTAGAAACTTTCCTCATGAAAAATTCCATCCATGATGTTCAAAAAGACAAAAAAATTAACAATTATAAATCTATAACATAAGACAGGGCTTTAGAATACATCAATTCATACCCGATCGACGAAAAGCGATGGAAATCCCATTGTCTCGGTTAAACCGATCGCTGTCAGGTCATAACAGTGCAATGTTGACAGAGTTAGAGAAAAACCATCATAGTATAAAACTCACCAGTTCAATTATACCAAAGGTGACACGTGTCGTCAAAGGCGCATTTGTGCAATGCTCCACAATTTGCACGTCTTATTGCGGTGTTGTTACGCGTGGTCTGCCAGATTTAGGCCAGTTGATTAAAGGTAGACCCATTTGATGACGACTTGTCCATCACTGCACAGTCGACTTTGGAATACCAAGTTCTTCACTGACTTCTCTTATACTTAGGCCCAAATCATGGAGGGCACTATTGACCCCCATAACTTCCGCCGTAGATCGGTGAGCCATTTGTGTTGTAACATTGAACGGCACTCACGAGAGTGTTAAGATATTCGCCCCTCCCACACCCCCCGCCGACCGCTTACCACTTCCTCGCTTGCGCTGCTGCCAACCTGACACGCTAGCAACTCACGTATAGGTGTCCCATTACTTTTGGCGCCGATAGTACAGTGCAACAGTACTGCACGAGACATTCTCTGTGTAGGAGAAATATCTTCGGTGTGTTTGAATCTTATGATACCAGTAATCAGTGTAATAACATTGCAGAAAGTTAATAGATAAGAAACCTATCAACTTTTTATAAAAAACGCCGTGATTAATATTGATTTGTTTTGGCAGCCCTGTGACGGAGAATCAAAGAAAATAAAAAAACAAAAATTGATTGATAAAGGAAATGTAAGTGGCAGTAGCCATCCAGTTCAAGACATATGGACCGATATGTATGGTATTGTTGACAGAAATAACAGATCATTGTGCATACTGTGCAATGAAACGGTAGTAAGCAGAACATGGAATACAAAGCGACATTTTGAAACTAATCTTAGTCAACATTTGAATAAAAGTATCGATGAAAGGAAGGAATACATTTCTAGATTATTGCAACTCTATAAAAATCAAAGAAATTCAACCTTTAAATTTGTAAAAAGCTCTACAAATTTCATATCAGCAAGCAACTGTATAGCTCACTCCATAGCTCAGCATGGAATACCCCTCAGAGATGGAGAATTTATTAAACGAATATTTCTTGAATGCGCACCAACCCTATTTCATGACATGAAAAATAAAGATGAAATTATCAAAAGAATTTCTGAGTTACCACTCAGTAGAAATACTATCAAAGACAGAATAATAGATCTAAATAAAAATGTGCAAGAACAATTAAAAAAAGATTTAACTAGTTGTAAATATTTTTCCATGTCTCTTGATAAAACTACTGATGTCACATCAAATGCTCGATTGGCCATTATTGCTAGATATTCTGATGGTCTCACAATGAGAGAAGAGTTAATGAAGTTAGAATCAGTGCCAAAAGCATTTAGTGACTTAAACATTGATATCTCTAAAATTGTCTCAGTCACGACAAAAGGGGCTCCAAATGTGGTTGGAAAAGATGCGGGATTTATAAAACTGTTGATGGAAATTATTGGACATCCAGTTGTTCCTTTTCATTGCATTATCCATCAGGAAGTGTTGTGTGCCAAATCTCGATTTTTGGAACTAAATGATATAATGTTGGTTGTAACAAAAATAGTGAATTTAATAGCTGCCTGGCCACTTCACAAGCGAGAATTTTTTGCGCTTCTACTGGAGGTTGAATCATCCCACAATGGACTATTAATGTTCAATAACGTGAGATGGCTGAGTCGAGGAAAAGTATTGAGGAAATTTGTGGAGTGTTTTGACAAAATTTTATTATTTACTGAAAATAAATATCTAATAAACGTTTCTCAGGATAAGAATCATATCTGGATCAGCAATTTAATGTTACTGACCTCTCTATTCATATGAATGAACTTAACTTAAAATTACAAGGTTTGGGAAAAAGTATTGAGGATATGTTTGGATACATCAAATCTTTTGAAAGTAAACTTCAAATTTTCAAGCAAGATATTGAAACTAAAACATAAAAGTATTTTCCTCTCATAAAAAATATTTCAAAAAGGCAACAACACTGTGTGAAATGGAGTCCATACTTCTGTACCAGAATATAATAAACTCATTAATTCAACAGTTCAGTGAAAGATTCAACCAGTTTAGAAGCCTAGAACAGACAATTAAAATAATTAAGTATCCTGATGTAGTTGATTTCAATACTTTGGAATTAGAGGATTTTCAATGGATGCAAATTGACGATTTAGAGATGCAATTGGTAGATTTTCAGAATAATATTTGGACTCAACGATTTGTTGAGTTAAGATAAGCAGTTGAAAATATGGAACGAAATCGTTTGAAGAATGAAAATGAGTACAACTAGGAAGAAATTTTTAAGGTTTGGAACAGATTATCAGGCACTTATACCAACTTGAAAGATTTAGCAATGGCTTTGCTAACAATTTTTTCATCCACATATTTTTGTGAGACATTATTCTCAGCATTAAATAACATTAAGACGAACAAACGGAATCGGTTAAAAGATGAAGTCAGTGGCGCTTGCTTGGCCTTGAAATGTACCAAGTATAAACCCGAAATAGAAGATTTAGCAGACAACTTCAACACCAAAAAAGTCACTAATATTTCATATATTTATTTTCTAATAGTATGTATAAATTTATTTTTATTTTTGAATTACATACTTATTTATTTTTTTTCCTAATTACATATATATTTATATTATAAATATATATAATTTGAAAACAAAAATAAATAAAGACAGAAGAAAACCCCTATAAATTTTATATTGTTAATATGTAAAACAAGTCTCTAAATGTAAATCATTGGTTTCATAATTTTGGTTTTCGTATTTTAAATGGCCTTAAACAAATAATTAACTTACAAAAATTATAAATATTTCTATTTTTATGTCTGTACTATTGCGATGTCTGACAGACCACGTAAATTGTTTCGATTTTTCAAAATTTTGACACACTGAGCTCAAAAGGTTCGCCATCACTGGCCTAGAAGCTTGAGTAAGATTCGAGCAAGAAATGGCTTGTGAGTCAAATTTAAAGAAAGTTAACCATTGGGTTCAACCATCAATGGCAACCTCAGCAGCTGTGAAATTTTACCCTGGATAAAGTTTTACACTAACAAATTTTGACTGTGCATAGTTTTCACCAATACTTCAGACTGGGAGTTCCATGGAATATTGCAATTTACAGGGCCCCTCTACCAATATATTCTTATGCTGGTTGTGAGTCCCATATCTATAAAAGATCACGGCTACACCTTATCCCACATCCCTAATACCCTGAGCCCCAACCAGTTCACATATCTCTCAAATTTCCTCAATCTAAGAGGTTCCATAACACTCTGCAAAAGGCAACAAGGGGTATTGCATTTCTTTTGCCAGCACTGCACATTACACATACATCACTAAAATTGAACTTGTTAATTTTATGCCATACAAATATAGCTCTTTACAGTTTACTATTTCTAAAATGTGTGTAAAACATACACATAAATAAAATGAACTTACCTGTTGGACCACATTCTTCAGCCATCTCTTTCCATAATCTTGCTGATGCATCACGGTCATAGCATTTTTTATGAGACTGGTCCTACAGCGACCATCACTCTTGGATGATGGAAATCAATGTTTCAAAGTCCATGTTTATGCGTAAATCCAAATACTGCTGAAGCGCATGATTGCTGCTGAAAAAGCTTTCCATACAAACAAGTTTGATTGAACTTGCTCTACTTATATAGAATAGTACCTGTCCAGACTTGCTTAGCTCCAAGTGTGAATAAGTAAATGCTAAAACATAAGCCTGAGATATTAATGGATTTTGAGGTTTTGGAAATTAAAAGGTAGTAGTGAGCAGCAAGGCGCTTGTTGATTGTGGTGCTGGTGTGTAAAATTGGTTCTGAAGAGCTAAGCTTTAATTTTGATATTAGTTGCAGAAAGTCGATTTGAAACTGAAGTTTTACATTGTTATTGATTTTTTCTATGTAAGGTTGTGAGTATAGAAAAATGACATTGGCTTCTTGGTTTTTCCTGGGGTTTCTCAATTGCCTCTGAGATCTTCAGATCTATTTCATCTACTTTTCAATTGTTTCCTCATTCTGGGTGGAGATTTGGAGAGTTTTGTTATCTTCGTAACTGTTGTTACTTTATTGCCATTAGACATAATATTTGCTTCGTCCACTTCATTGTCCTTGTTTTCCAGCTCTCAGTAGTCTTCCTATCAGGACATAAAGACATGGTTTCAATTCATCAACTCTGAATCAGAGATAATCAAAGATGCATCTGAGTTGTAAAACTAATTAAAAAGAAAGCTATGGAAGGGCACAATAAATCACTAAAATCATCACATTAATATAGATTATTTTTTCAATAAAATTGACCTTTTTCTTTATTTTATTCCAAGACATATTACAAACAATTGATCAGTGATCTTTCAACAGGACTGAGAATCATTTACAACATCAAACTTCAAACATAAAACTTTCTGAAAATATGAATATGTGCCTTACAACTTGGTGAGAAGGAGATCTGATGGGAACAGTGAAAGGTAATAGAGGTACTGAGTCATAGGAGCATGAACCTGACAGTAACTTTCCCAGCAAAATAAAAAAGATTGACTTGATTGCAGCCAAATAAATGAAAAAAGAGAGCAAAAGTTTTTACAAAAAGTAATGCCGAGGACAAGTTCAGAGAAGCATTTCAAATTATAATGGATACATCAGGACTGGCAAACAAATCTGTCCGAATTAAATGATCAATCATTGAATGATAAGTGGTTTAATGGATAATACTTCAAAACTAAGGCTGGATTTTAACAACTTCATGCATTTAACTTTACAATACACATATTATCATCCTTGGGATCCATAGAAGAAATGTAAATATGATGTATCTGCGTTGATAGCTAGCTCAAAATTGATCATTCCAAATCAACTTTCGTTGAGCTCTTGCAATAACAACCACTCGCATCGGAAGCTTTGTTTGCCAATTTTGATACATAGCAAAATTCAAATGTTTCAATGATTTAATGCAATGCGTTCTTCTGGCTAAAAACTTAAATTTCACTCACCGAAAAAGATTGCTTTTAGCATTATGAACACTGCTAACATGCAATTATAACACTAACTGAAGTCAAGTTTCAAGTTTTGACTAAAAGATAGTAATCAAACCATTAAATTTCATGCCCTGAAGAGTTATTCATAAATACAAAACAATTTCCCAACTTAAAACACTCTTAGATAGCTTATGCACCAAAAACAGTCACAGCATACATGTTACACACATGCTTATGCTATCACTACAACCACCTGTGATTATTTCAATTTCGATTACAA
Source organism: Sympetrum striolatum (assembly GCA_947579665.1). Lineage (NCBI taxonomy): Eukaryota > Metazoa > Arthropoda > Insecta > Odonata > Libellulidae > Sympetrum > Sympetrum striolatum. The sequence goes on along the minus strand of OX388347.1, from coordinate 18,654,183 downwards.
AACTTTTATTCAATAGAGACAGCCTTGATTTTACAAAAATCTATTCTAATTGAACAAACAAAAATAAATGCTGTGGAAAAGTACATTTCCTTGACTATTCCTTGGAATGAAAAATTGCTAACTTCAAATAAATAGATTTTTATGTAATTTATTTTATTGATTTGAGCAACCTTTAAAGATAGCCAAAGAAAATAATCCCCATAAAATATGTGTGTTACTAGAATCTTGGTAATTTTCAAACGTAGGAATATCATTTTGAAAAAGGGTCTGAAAATTTAATAGGTAGCATGTCAAATATGCTTAAAGCATTAATTGCAATTTTCTACAAAAAACCTCACAATGAATGTGATTATCTATAATACTCAATTTAGTATAGTACATTTGATAATAGTGATACTTATTACAGAAAAGATGACTATTTAAATGACACAAACTTTTATGAAATTTACACTCTGGAAAAGCCTTCATGAGATACTCATTTACAAATTATGTAAGTAAATAAGTATCAAATATATAATAATGAGGTATATCAAAAGTACATGAAGGAGAGAGTTACACAGCTTAGCCTAAATGGTGAGTATTTAAGATTTAATGCCCAAGAGAGTAGGAATTTACTACATTATAGTTATTTTAGAAATTCTTTTCTGATTTCCTTCAAAAATCCATTATTGCAACATATCTGGCATGACTCATTGACATTTGATCGAATGTTTCAATGACTCTGTCAAAAATCTATTCAATTCCAAGACTTACAACATTTGTCTTAAACAAACGCCATTACAACAAACATCGCAAGAAATCCAGGAGCAAGGACAACTTTTTAGGTACTCTCCAATCCAATATCAATCACCTATAACTAACACAATTACACCCAAGTTTCACATAATCATTCACTGACGCATACATATCCAGTACCTTCTATAACTCGGATTTTCGGTCTATTTTTACCAGTTCAACCTCAAATATCAATGTAGCACCGCCGGGAATCTTGGGAGGGGACCCAGTTGCTCCATATCCTAAATCTGATGGAATCACCAACTTTCTTTTTTCTCCTTCACACATCCTACGGAAAATGCAAATGCAAAATTAACAAGTTTCACACATGAAAACCAGCATTCAGCATAGTCTAAAATACTCACCCTAGGAGTCCCTTATCCCATCCCTTGATAACCTGACCGGATCCTAGGGTGAATGTTAGGGGGTTGTTTCTGTCATAACTACTGTCAAAAACTGTTCCATCCTCCAAAGAGCCCTATAATGCACAGAATAATTATCATCATATACTCAACTTTGCTAGATTATTAGATTCATCTCTTTAGAATGCTCACCTTATAATGCATGTGCAAAAAGTCACCATTCTTAGACTTTATTTGACAGTTTTCTACCCTTTTCTTTATCCCTATTTGCAATTTGCCTTTTGATCCTTTATCTTCAGCAGCAGCACCTAAGTCTACCACGGCAAGCAGGAGTACCAGAGCGAAGGTAATGAAAGGAAGAGCCAAATTCATTGTCGTAATCTACTTCAGACTTCTATCTGTGGATATTACAGACAAATCCTACAATAAGTGTTATAAAATGGCATAACAATAACAATACATTATGATTAATTATTCTAACTCATAGCAAAATAGGATAATACGAAGTTAGGACATCGAATTTCTCAAGTGTTATTTAAAATATGCAGGGATTACATGATAGAGCATGCAACTCACAGACGATCAAATAAAACAAATTCGGTAGATAACTAAAAAATATTTCACGGATAAACTCGGAAGGTTATTGCAAAACATTCAGGAACGTACTCAATGAATATGAACTCGACCTATTCTATTTAATTTACAATATACATTAGCAACAAGGGGGTTAATTCGATTTTCACCGACATGCAAGGCTGTTAGATACTTAATTTGTTTAAGTTGAGACATGGCTTAGGCCTATTTTGAATTTAATTTAAACTTAAGAGTGGAACAACGAACAAGTAATGGAAATTTTAAGTATAGAAAAAAATATTTGACAGGTCAATTCGAAAAATGAACTACAGACAATTCTTTAATTTAAGGTCATTTCGGATGAATTTTTCGCGAACAAAGAATAATAAAAGTTTTATGATAAGAATGTAAATTGATCATATCAATTCGTGGGGAGCCTATAGCTGAAGCATACATTCGAATTTCACGTACCTCAATTACCAAAGTATTGTTCGATCCCCGCCTAGACTTACGCTTATGTAGCCGTCTGTTGAGGTGGTTGAGGTTGTTTTCGTTTCGCATCTATTGAAAACGAACGAGGACCGGATTCCGTAGCTGTTGCAGCTAAAGCGCGGGATTGCTAATCGAGAGTGTTCGGGGTTGTTTCTTAGTAAATCCTTCCGTTAAGATGTTTGATCAAGGTATATACTACTAAATTAATGTTTAAATATGTTCAATTACTTTGTTCTATGTTAAATAAAACGTCTCTTTTATTTACAGATAGCAGTAGAAATGCTGCTGGTTATTTCAACTCTCCTTCAAAAACTGGTTCTCCTGCCGACGATCAGAAAAAGCAAGTTCGCAGGCAGCAGAATGTTGTTCCTGTAACTATCAGCCAAATATTGAACAATTCTGGTGATAGTCTCAAAGTTGGGGAAACAGAAGTTCATCTAGTGAGGAAAACTATTTTCTTTTCGTTATTTAGAATTTACAATAGAATACGTGCAAACAGTGAGACGGGTCGTCAGTATTCCTTGTTCAGTCTTCGGAATCCATTATTTCAATTTTTCGTTTCAGGTAACATTGCTGGGCGTGGTGAAATCAGTGGAAACCTCTTCCACCAAAGTCACTTACTTGTTACAGGATGACACTGGAACTATTGAATGCAATTATTTCATTGAATCCAGCGAGGTAATATGATGACTTTTCCCTATCATGTTTCCGTATCATATCGTCATGGTAAAGTCCGAAGGTGAAATTTTACCGTCATTTTTATTTGTTTTGATGTACATTTCTCTTTCAGGCGGGGGATGTGATTTCCCCAACCGTGATGGAAAATTCTTACTACAGAGTTATTGGCTCGGTGCGAACTCTGCAGAGTAAAACACATGTGATGGCTTTGCAAATATATCCGCTCTCTGAATTGAATGAGTTGACCTCGCACCTTCTTGAAGTGATTCACTTGCAGGTTAAATCAAAGCAATTGCAACAGAAGAGAGAGGTATATTAGGCTCGTAATATTTTTCGAGTGTACTTGCTAATCTCGAGTTACGTGAGGTGACTTTTCATCAAATTCTTCTTCCTGTAGATGCAAGTTAAACCGCCGATGGACAATAGCCTTCCAAATTCATTGATGGGAGTTAGTTTCGATGGCAGAGGTGGTAACACAACAGCGGGTTACGGCAGCGCTGGAGGAATGATGAATGGATTGACCCCTACTCAACAGATTGTTTACAGCACGATTCAGGTGATGCTCTCGTTCTTCCTACATTTAATGTTGCTGTTGCATAATTGATAAGACCCCTGAATGAAGTCTGCATTTAATGCGCAATAACGAAAAAGATTATTATAGCAGCAGTTAAACTTTATACTCTAGTTTTTTTTGGTTTTGGATTATTATATTTCTTATGGGGTATCCGAATGAAGGATTATGATCCAAGTTAAGACTTGATCGCCGTTTTGTGCATCTATAAGGATTTTTTTATTTACAGAACTGTATGGACCACTCAGGAATCAAGAAAGTTAACCTTATAAATGCTCTGCGGGGAAGGGTCAGTGCTGGAGAAATTGAGTGAGTATTAGAAAATTAAAATTGGCAGTAGATAATCTGTGATTGCCATTGAAACTCAATTTCTTTTATCTATTTCAGAAAAATGCTGGAATTCCTGTCAAATGAAGGGCACATTTATTCTACGGTTGATGATAATACCTTCAAGACAACAGAAAACTAGCAGATTTTCATTTTTCCCTGTGATGTACAAGTTTCACGCGAAGAAACATTTATTTAAACATTGACACTTCCAGTGCTATTACTCCTTGTGTACATTTTTGTGATTGTAATTCATTTTCCGTTTGGAATAAATCTTGAGTTTAAAGGAGTATGATTGTTTATCAATCATAGACTTATATTCCAGATGATATTTTGGTAATTTGTGTCATTGATTTTATTTAACTTTGAACTGGCAGCTGGTGTTAAGCTGTTATTGTACGGATGCATCACAGTGTTTGCTAATCCTTGAAAAGATGTTAAATAAGCATGACTTCCCTGTTCCAATGGTCTGTAATGAGCAAAAAATGGAAAAATGATTGTATTCTTTGTGAATTATTTTCAGCAAATGATAGCTTTTGGGACTACATAGTTATATCTTGAGCTGCACCTAGATAGCCTCATACTCGGATGAAAAACATTATGGCTTTATGGTCATCTGTCACCACTATTTTAATTCTTAGCAGTTGTTTTTATATATCACCATTGGTCACTTACTATTTATTTATTGTAGTCACTTATGTCAACTTATCTTACATGATAAGAATTTTTGTTATTAAAAGATTTGACTAGATATAAATGAAAATAAAATAAATTATATATTTGATACATTAATCGATTAAAAGCAAAAGCTAATGATAGTTAGTAATGAATCTTTGGAATTATTCAAGAACTGATTAGGAAGGAAACAGCTCATTCCAAGGGAAAAACCTCTGACTGACAAATAGTGAAAATGTTTGCCACTTGTAGCTTTATGTTAGTTCCAGGATCTTATGGTAAAGGAAAATATGAACAGCAAGCTGGTCTTGGTATTAGGAATTGTTGCACATCCTCATACCTTTGCTTGTTTCATTTACATCTGCTGCTAAAATTTTCCTTTATGCATAGTGCAACTTTGTATGTGGAATAATCATATTTTCAACTGGAATGATTACATGAGAAAGGTGACTTAATTTGGATATTGGTTAACCAAACATCTCAGCTCTACCTGAGTGAAAAATTTCAATCACAACCTCCATCAATTCTTGAACTGTCATAGCAGGGTATCGAAATATTCTCTATAACAGTTTAAAAAGTAAAGCAAATCATGTTTAAAGTGCTATATTACCCAAAACAATTATTCTAAAAGCATTTGTTTCTCCATAGGTTGGGAAAAAAATTTCAACATTTCCCAATTCAAGTTTTAAGAACTATTTCTCCTTTGACATAATTCAAGAAACTTACTTCTTGTTTTGCTTGGGCTGGGTAGGTGAGGGGAGGAATAAATAATTTAATTTCCCTAACACAAATAATATAGATCTTGTAAACCTCGTCAAGATGATTTTGTCAACTAACAAATGCACTTTTCTTGTAAGTTTAGTAATAAATTGCAGTTTTCTTATGTACTGATGAAAAAGTGTTGTGTGATGACTAAAAAAATACTGCTTTGTATTTGTTGTTAAAGTTTTGTTTCATCACAAAGTTGACTTGTATAGAGTGAGGGAACCAAATGTATTTCTTTTGTAGAATAAAGAAAATGACACTTTTAACTATTTAGCTGCTACCAAGTTCTAACTCCAGTTTCATATACGTGGGATAAAAGAGGTATGCCAATACGGGCGATGAATGAGTTTCGATAGTAACTTCATGAGAGATTATTAAAGGAAAGTACCAGCTCAAATCAAGGATAGTTACATTTTTATGCATGTTTGGAATTACAACGAAAGTGAGCACTTCCATGAGAAATTTTGATTGGATGCATAATTAACCACTTGTACTGGGTAATATTGCTTGTGATTTGTATTGATTTTATTGCAGTAGTTTTTCCAATCTCTAAATATATACTTAATGTTACTTAGGAACTACCCTGTTAACCATATAATAATTTAGCATTATTGTATGGGAAATGTCTCTGGCATAAATCAGTCATATCCTGAGGAATTCCCATTGAACATTTGGTTTGTTATATTTACATATATGCCTGAATGGCTAATATTCAGCAGGAGTTAGGTGTGTGGTGCACATCTGTAGCATAGCTTTGTAACATATTATTTTATCAATTTATTATTGAAAGGTATTGCATTTTTGGTTAATGTATTATAATTTTGGATGGAAGGATAAATATTTTTCAATTGCAAACTATTTACTAGCTATTGCATTGATGGTTGCATAAACCTAATTTTCTTTTCCTTTACAGTGCCCCAAATCTAAACGGTTCCTATAAATATATTGACACAATGTTAATACAATAGAATGTTAAAGGCAACATAAAAGATAGCAAAATTAACTCCACTCTTGACACAGACTCAAAAAATGGACAAAGAGATCAAAACCAGGAGAAAAATTACTTCATTACCTTCATTGTATTTGTACAAAAGATGATATATAAGATATACCATATTGCATGTTTTTCCAAGACTATATTTAATAAAATTTCTTATTAATAAGCAGGGTTTCTGAAATTATTCTTAAGCGTATAGTTTGACATAATAAACTTCTCTTTTAGTTTATTCCTGTTTGTGTTTTTCAGCAGCAATGATCTCCGTACTCTGAGAGCACTTCTTATGTTAAAATTCTAGTACATCGGAACTTTTTATATCTATTCTTTGTGGTCCCAAGCAAATTATGATGATAATGCGACAGTCGAATCAATCTAAATTTGAATATAAGCACTGGTTGAATAAGTTTTATTTGCGCGCTTTCACGCATGTCGATCCTCAGGTATTTTTTATTCCAAATGTGCGAATTTGTGTTTTGAAGGTGGAAGGTTGATTTTGTGCGTAAAGTATGGTGTTTTAACGCAAGCATGTTTTATAGTAAAAATATTAAGCGTATACCAGGGCAGCCAGGTATTTCACCCAAAGAAAAACAGGGTTACTTGGAGGATTTGTGCAAACTTACGAAAACTCAGTTGTTAGAACTTTTAGACAGACAAAATGCTATCTTACGAAATCGGTAAGTTTGGAATAATTATATTTAGGAGTGAGTGATGAGATGACTTACAATTTATGTTTAATGTAGGGCCTTCGTTCAACGGCTTCCAGACAAGGGAAATAAAATATCCAACTTCAAGGATCGCATTGAAGCAGAGCTTGCTAGACGCGCAGAAATGGACAAAACTACTGCATTGCTCGAAAGATTGAATATCAATGGTCCAGTGGAGGAAATTGAATGGACTGGTTCTTTCACTTCTGGAAAAAAAGAGAAGGAAACCCAATCGGATGAAGAGATGGAAGATGAAGAAACCAAAACAATGAGAATATTAGCTTCTCATGGAAGAACGTCGAAAATAACGAGGTTTGTTTTAAACGCATCACTTTCCAAAATATATATCTCTTTGACCTTCATTTTGTATTGCTATCGGTTCAATTTCTTTCATACTGTGTAATTGTCTTTCTTCTAGAGTTTTGAAGTCTCCTGAGACCTTAGTAACAGAAAAAGATCTAGCGGAAAATCGTCCTTATGCTGCTGCTTTATGTAAAAAGGTATCTGAAAGATCGAGTGTGCCTCCTAAAGAATCCTTCAAACCATTTAGGTAAGGTTTATTCATAAGTGCCTGCTTTATTCATTGATGGTTGAATAATGCAAAATTTCATCTCGTGCTTCAACTTGCCTGATCAGCATTTTGGTTCCTATTCTATATTTGGTAGGTTAAATTGTTCTTGCTCATTTCAGTTTCCTTATTGCAGTTAGTATAGTTTTTATTATTGCTTAGTATTCATTATGAAAATCAAGACATTTGGACAGACAAAGAAGTACATCAATGCCTGAGTGTAATCACTTGCTGTTTCTTATATCAAAGATTGGGTGAGACGTTTGTTATGAATGATCGGGGAAATTTTGGTAATTGGTTATTAAAATTGGTAAAATTTGGTAATTTTCATTATAAAGTGTGAGTGCAATGTTACTGAAAATGTACTCATTAGGATATGCTTGCTTGTGAAGTATATTTTTAGAGGGCAACTTATTATGCATCAATGCAGTAATTCCTGTTGAGTATACTTTAGTATATAGTCTCGCTAGTTGTGAATTTGTAGCTGCCAATCTGTAGTTTAGAGAGAATAACTTAAAACAAGTAGCTCTTTATTACAGATAGAATGCAGTAGAATGTCAATATTAATATTAATTTTTTTCAGGCCTGCAAAGAAAAAAGAAGGATATTCATATCCGAAGCCTCCTGTAAGCCCTGCTAAGGTGGTACAAGAGGTACACCCAGATTCCAATTTGGAGGAATTGATCCAAAGTGAAGCACCTTCTATGAATACCATTCCTGAAGAAGATGAGAAGAAACATGCAGAAGCTAGTTCTATTGTAGACATGACTAAAACAGATATTGCAGTTGCTTCAGAAGTGGAACCAGTGAAAAGGGTTAGATATTGGGAAGTGACTGCAGCAACTCCACCTCTTCCAGTCCATGATCAAGCATTGATGATAGACCTTAAAGATTCTCTTGCGCTAGAAAAAGCTTGTGTTGAGAAAACTATTGCTGCTCGTACAACCCAGGTAAGAATCAATAAAAATGAATCACTTTTTGCCTGTGTGGATGCATAAATGACATTTCAACTAATAATTTGTTGGAAACTTCAATTGAATAAAAAAAAGCACCAAAAACCGTCAAATGATGTAAATGCTATGGTGATATGCACATTTCTCTCCCAATGGAAGCATCTTCATAGCATTTACGTTATTTGATGGTTTTTGGTGCTTCGTTTTGTGATATTTCAACCATCAGTTGCCTTCCTTTGTTATGAAACTTTAAGTTAAGAATACCAAAGAATATGTATTACATTTATTTATGTAAAGGATGAAAATTTGGAACATGGCTGTTAAGAAACTAGAGGTTTATAGTCTCCAATAGCCATCTTTGTCGGTGTTCCTCCTCTCATTCACGGGTATTCCGAGAACACAAGAATGGACACCGCACTAAAAGTGAGAAGAAAAGGAAGTGAATGAGAAGAGAAACACCGATAAAGACAGCTGTTGGAGAAGTCTGATATGTTTTTGAGTCCAAGTGCCTCTGAGTGGCAGAATATTGAAATGTCTGTTTGAGTTGAGATAAAACTCTTAAAATTATCAATATCTGAGCCACGAGGTGTGTATTAATGTAATGGTGCAACTTTATCTGTTAACCCATTAACACAATAATTTTTCTCTTTTACAATTTTTGATATTTCAAGTGAAACTTTAAGTTAATCTGCATAGTTTATCAAGGAAACATTCCCATTTATTATAGGTTCTTTAAATATATTTGTGAGTAAGCAAGAAGTTGAATCAATATTCAGTTGGTATTTATTAAACATTTGGATTTCCTCTACCGTTTTGGTATAATTAGTTACATACATGACTTAATAAAAGTTCTCTTATGTCAATATTTAGGAACTATTGTTGTTGACTCTTGAGCCAAATTTATTCATTTTTCATATTTTGATGTATCAGAGTTTAATAAACTTATTTATGGCAAGTTTATTGTTCAGAAATTGGTATATTTTTCAACTTAGAATACCTCTCTGTTAATTGGGGGACCTTACATAACAGTCATGTTGTTATGTTTCTCTTTTTTCTGCTTCAGTTTCAAGCTGAACGGCTTTCTGAGCAAATTTTTTTACCTTCCTTCATTTATATTGTCGGTCATTTAATGTTGTTTAATTAAAATAATTTTATTTATTTGTATTTTATATTTATTTTGTGTATCTGTATTATGTCTTTTCTTATCCTCATAACATGTTTATTGAAATCGATGTAATTGGGGTAACCTGTATCCATTGAAGACATAATAAGAATAATGTTTGATTTTAAAGATATGTGATCTTAAAGATAAAGATCTGTGGCTTAAGAGATAATCCAGGGGCCTCTCATAATATGAGACTCGATGATAAAAAATAATGTAGAATGATGAATAACATTGAAATAACTCTATTCTCTCTTATAGGCGATGCTGAGACTCTCTGAACAATTAAACAGAGAGAGTTTTACGAGATATAGGAAAGTAAGTGAGAGTAGTTCTGATGAAGAAGACAAAGGAGATGAAGAGGAATGTGAAGAAGAAGAGGAAGAACCAGAAAAGGATGAGGCTGTGGTTTATTCAATAGTGGACTCATGATTATCTTATGGTGCTAGAAGAAAAGGACACTATGTGATTTTGTGTATTTTGTATGATTTAATTAATTTATAAAAAAGTATGTTGTAAAAAAATTCTGATTTTTCTCAATTTCTGAACTCCTTCAACATGTATGATTATTGTCCTTAGCAAATCTAATTAGAAAAATATCTTTCCAGATTAGTAAATAATATTTTTTGTATTTTTACAATGCTTTTTCTTTTAATTCTGCATGGTTCATAATTAGAAAAGTAAAGGCTATGCAATAATTAAATTAGCATTGGGCACTATTTTAAATCCATCAATATGATTACCATTTGTCTGATTGCATCGATGGATTATTGATTTTTGATGAAATTTAAGAACAGACAGAACAGTTGGTTTTTCTGCTGTTTGACAAGATGGCTACTGTCACAAATACAGCTTGTTCTATCTCCGCATCTCTTAAACTCTGTTGAAGTATAAATAGCTCATGGATGTTTGTGTTCATCGATTTTGCATTATAAACCTGTTATATCTCCCATTATAAGTTGCCATTTACTGGCCTCTTCTTTGTGTATTAATCACAATGGAATCGGTGGAAAACATTGTAGATCCACCGATGAATTTAAAAATGGATTGATGGTTGTGTGATTCCATCAATGGACCCATCGATGAATTTAAAAATGGGCCCATTCATTCAGCCGTTTTTGTTATTTGTCTGAATGTGTTCCTCTGTTTACTTAATCTTCTGGTAGTCTTGCAAGTTCTACTTACACCAATGGTTGTTTAGGTTACATTTCTACCCCACGCTTGAAACATGTTGCATAACATTGGAAAACATATTCATTATCTCATCAAACAGTATATTATCATTCTTCTAGAGCAGGGGTGGTCCAACTTTTCAGCCTGGGGTACGCATTAACTCTCAAACAGCAGTTTTGGGGTCGACTACACACTTAAGGTCCAAATAAAAAAAAAATCAATTCATATACGTTGTTTTTAATAATTAATTTAATCTTATTAAATATTAATTATTCCATTTTAATTTGGTAAAAACTTTACATCCACACAAGCGGCGGATGATTTTGGCAGGATACATGTAAATTTTCGTGATTTTTTTCCATAGATAAAAAGGTCTCCACGGGCCAGATGAGCAAGGGCGTGTTTACCAGTATGAAAACTACGCTATGGCGTAGGGCGGCACGAGTCCCGAAATTCTATTTTTTTAGTTTTTCTAATTTATTTTTTTTGAAACAGTTTCCTTCCTCAATTCAATTCCATCGATTCAAAATCCCGCATGTGTTCCCTTTTAGAAAAAAAAAGTTCTGCCATAAGCCACCAGAAACACAGATTGTGTGTTTACACTGAAAATGGAGAAAATTAATTCCTTAAGTGGGCGGCAGACATTGACTGGCATAGGGCTAATGGGGTTAATACGCCCCTGCAGATAAGAGGGCTTTGTTTGGGGACCCCTGTTCTAGAGGAATATGAACAGAAAAACGAAATTTACCTATAAAATTTTGTTCATCAGTACAACATTGAAAACTTAGATGTTTGATGATATTAGGGTATGGAGGTACAAAATGACAAAGGAAGCAATAAATATTTGTAGTGATCAAAATTTTAATCACAAGTAAAACACTTCTTTACAAGTATCCCTATAGCTTCTAAAAACAAAGGTAATAAAATAAAATAGAGGGGCTACCCCGATAAAATTTTTTATACAGGGTCATGCATAAAAATCTATCATGCACAAGTATATGAGAGTTGTTTTGATAATTTCAATATTTTGAATAGCTGTAGGAAATGACTGATAAACATAGCAATGCTTCTTAAGTGTAAACACCTCCTAAATGAAGGATTGGCTGACTGAAATATTCTTGCTTAATTTCATGTCTGAATCACTGCTAAGTTTAGATCTCATTCTATGTATTGGAAAGGAGCAACAACTAGATGCCATCAATGAGCAGTTATATCTCTTGGTATAATCCAAACTTAACTTGAGTTGCCTAACCCGGAGTTATGCAATGAAATGAGTTTAGAGACCATATTTCATTACAGATAAAAACAATATACTATCTTCATAAGGATTTAAGTACCATTCAAAATGTAAGCTCAGTAGCTATGTTCACTGAAAGAAGTATCCATATTGTTCACCGATATTAAATATAATGGAATATAACTATTAATGGCATGATTGAAATCATACAGTATACTTTATGAGTCGTTATTTTAGCTTCAGAAATATGCATAGTGGAAAAAAGAAGAAGGAAATAACTGAGTGAATTAAAATAAACTGAGTCTAATACTTTGAAAAAGCATTCTTAAGCAGGATTTTCAAAAATTTGAAAAACCCATGGAGTCAACTGATACTAACATATAAATTTTCAGTTGGAATTTGTATGGCATGTTTACAGAACAATATAACTATACTCACTCTAAGAGACGCATTTCTATCATAACTATAGTCAAGTGTTTGCTTAGATCTGTTGAATGATTTTAGGGATTTTGTACTGATATCAATCACGAATTAAATTTAAATGAATGAAAGATGTTCCAATAAAGTTCTTTTTAATGTCCGGACATTAGAATTAGTCCAAGAAGGAATTGATCCTTCTGATAACGCATCGATAATAAAACAATATTGGGCTGAAATGGCGAGATTATAACAAAATATTGATATGATAAAATACATTTTGAAAGGTATATTTCTTCTGCTTAGCACTAAAATAAAAATTAACCGAATTATTATTTATAAGAGATGCATTATACCAACCAGAACAAAAAATGGGTTATATTTATTTTAATTGCTAATGCTTTGAGTTATTACAATCAGAAAGTATTTCATTTCCGGGAATAATTAAAATTACTGTCTTTTCATACAGCTAACGCAGGGTTCACTTTTATCACCACACAAAGGTGAAAAGACTCAGTTTTAAAGGACAGCGTGAATAGAAAGTTTAGTTACATAATTTGTGATTTCTATAACACCAAATTAATTAATAAAATGCTACATAAATACATTATATTTATCAGATACTCTTTAAGTGGAAATTCCTTTCCCATTTAAAGCAGGGAAGTGTTTATCGCTCTTCAGATGTTTTGGAGGGATGTTGATCTGATCCTGGCAGGGTTCACCTTGATTTTTCAGGTAAGAATTTACAAAAAAACCCATACTTTTTTACATAAGGTTGAGTGCCGGTAAACTCTTTATCGCGAGAAATACAATGTATTAGCATAGGGATAACATCTCCGGTAGCCCAATGTGCAGCAGCACCACATGCGAGATTAAACTAAACGTGCTACATTGTATGCATTTCCGATTTCTCTGGGAATTTTTTAAAGGAAGTTCTGTCATCTATATATTAAAACTGAATTCCTTACTACTTAATTAAAAAAGTGTTATTATCGAAATTTGTAATTAACTGAACTATTTTCTGATACGGTAAAAAATACTTTGTATGGACAAAAATACTGGTATGCATTTATCCCGGCGAATCGGCTTGTATATATAGGACAGACAGACTATAGGACAGAGTTATACCCGCATACCATTGGCACATAAGACGCAGACTGATTTTAGAGCATATTTTGGAGTAAAAAAAGTGCGTCTTATAGACCGGGAAATACGGTACTTCATTTTAATTATTTATTCGGATATTATACTCTTGGAAGTCTTTCACGGTATCTTATATTCTCAAATATGTGTTCCTATAATAACATTTATCTTGAAATTCGATTTTAATGGTATATTTGGAAAGTGATTGAGAGATTTCGATACACTTAAAATCCTCCGAAAAATCAGGGGCTAGCATGTGTTTAAGAATAAACGAACATTGAAAAATTGCAACAATCACGAAATGTCTAGTTGCGTAGATTGCACAGGATAGTTATTATATTTGTCCCAGAATTCAATGATACTCTCAGATCCAGAGTCAAGGGAAAAAGAGAAAGAGGCCATAAGTTATGCGAATATTGCAAAACATAAGGGAAAGAATCGCCCGTACGCAGAAGAAAAATTGTGAGAAGAATTCACTGTTTCTTTAGTTTAGCTTTGCAAGAACTTAAAGGCAGCTCATGGAAAGTAGATTCAAGCCTCAAACTTTTGTCAAATATAAGGGATAAGAGGTCAGCGGTGATTAATGATCAAAAGACCCGCAAGATGTCGCCTCCGGCTGGAGTCAACTTTCTTCTTCCAAAATTTTACCCGAATGGATAATATGGCTGTTGATGTTGGAATTTTTTCTCATTTTTGTTTATACAGTGGTTGAATGACTTTAATAAAGTTTAGTCGAATTGCTGGTTGTGTAAAGCTCCATTGCCTTTACAGAATCCTTATTAACCCCCAACGGAACCTCTAATTAATTAAGTAACGACATCGAATGGCATTTAGTTATTAAATTTGTGTTGTAAACAACTTTTGTTTGGTTTGATCCTTGAGCGTACACTTAGAATTAGGCTCACCTAAATTGCCAAGGGTGTTTAATTGATCTGAATAAACCAATTTGAATTTTAAATATTTAAATTCTTATCATATTGCATATGTATATATAAGCATATTGTAAAGTTTTACTACTTATTATCACTTTATCTACCACCTTTACTTTATTTTTCGAGATATTTGATGGCTTATTTGAATTTGGCGAAGTAGTATAACTTTCAATTTCATACATCTATCTAAGTGCTCTACAGGGACGGATCCAGGGGGGTGGTCCTGGGGGTTCGGACCCCCCCCCCCCCCCGAAATATCACTTCTGCCTATTTTTCGAAAATGAAACTCAAATAACGCAAATAAACAAACAATTTAATAAGCAATCACTAGCTAAAATATTCGAATTTGTCTAACACAATTCTAACGTCACGTTTTGTGAAAGCCGAAATGTTTTTTATTTTTAAATTTTTTGATCGGACCCCCCCCGAAATTTTTCTCTAGATCCGTTCCTGGTGCTTTAGCATTCGGTAAGTTCACGTTCCCTAATAGTTCATGTTCCACCCTTTATGTCATCTAACATATTCTGCCTTTGTCTACCATTCTGTTATTTCCCTCTCCCACAAAGATTTGTCCCGCCCATATCTTCCTTCGCCTATTAATTTCTTCAATTATAATCCTCTACTCCCCAACCATCTCTAGCACCTCCATGTTTGTTTTTCTATACACCCAGTGTACTTTTTCCATCCTTCTCCAAACCATTCGAAGGAACATTTCGATTTCCTCTATTCTTAAGGTCCGAGTTTCACATCCACATAGCAAAAAATTACACGCTATTGATTTTATCAATATTTTCCCGATTCCTTTACCGAGACCTCTAGCCGTCATTTTACTCATTGTACTCTCTTATTTGTAAATAATCGTTCTTCTAGACTCCCAGAGGCGGTGTGGGGTAAAGAGTACCCCGGTGCACGGTTGATGACGGGCCCTCATATATTTTTCATTCCCTACAGTGGTGCTCACCAACCGTTTGTGTCGTGTATAAGTGCTGTCTATAGTGAATTGTAAACAGTAGCTGGGTATTGTCGACCTCCCCCTCGACGGCCCTGCTGAAACCAATGAGCGTGCGGTGTAGTAGCCCGCGAACTTGGGCGTACACGGCGCGGAGCAAAAAAGCCGGTAAGAGTTCCTCTCTACTGGCGTAAAGATCTCTGTCGCAGCCATCTCTCCTGGACATTAATTTAGGCAATGATTCCAATTGATCAACTCCAGCTCTTGAATTTTTCAAGCCCAATCCGACCCTCCCTTTGGTGTCTTAATCCCCACACCTGTTCTGCCCACCCTACGCTCCCCATAACCCTTCCTCCTTTCCGTATTGATCCTGCGACGTTCCCTGACTCCCTCCAGTAAAGCGGCGAGGAGGGCAACGCGGAGATGCACCGTCATCGGGGGTGGGAGCGAACTCTCACTTTTACACATTCGATCTGCAGCGGCTCTCTGCAGTCGTTCCCCATTCAGGAATGTCCCCCAGTCAACTCACCCCCTGCAGTAGTGCTAACCGGCCTTCTGTGTTTCTCAGTTGAATCACACATCAGCGGACTAAACCTTTCGTATGCATTTAAAATCAAAACTGAGGTTTAACATGCAAAAATACCACCAACGGAAGAAAACTTTCAGTATTTCCACTAAAAAAATACGACCAAGCTTGAAATATCTCTAGAAAAGTATGAAGCTTAAGACTCCAAGAAGTAGGAATCTATGAGCTGATTTCATTGTTTGGGATGAAAGAGTGGTTAGGTATAATCTGCACCGCGTATGTAGAAGAATGCAATATTTGCAGGCGAAAGGAAAAGCTAAAATTAGTTTATTATAAATGAATACGAGATGTTTACTTAGGATGTAGGTATGTGAGGAGGTCACATATATAAATACTACTTGCGTGCTGCATACATTTTGCTAACTAACAGTTTTCTTAACTGAGGAATCTCCTTCGAAAGGCAGGGAGACTTTAATATCCACAATAATGCCATTACTTCCAATCAAAGGAAGAATTAGGCAACATAAATGAATTTCAATTGATTTTATTTTCAAATGAATCTTATTTCGAGTCCATGTGACACCTATTTCAATGTATGTATTTTGAAAGGAAAAACGTTCTCAGGTATTCTGCCTATAATTCTCATTCTCGAACCTATGGAAACAATAATTACAGTGAATATAATGCTAAAATCTTTAGTATCAGACGTATAATACAGGGATTATAACGTGGAAGACGTACAACACGTCATTAGTAAGGGGTCATTAGTGGTAACAGCTTGCAAATTAAATTCGTCTAATGAATTTATTTATGGTACTATGTCTGTATCTTAGCCAAGGAAGTCTAATAATTCATTCACCAATTAATTGTGCCGATATTGAGTATATTGGAGAGAGATCCTGTAGTCTTCTTAGTTTGACTGTGAGATTTTAGATGCTAATGTTTTTTTCTGAATCATTAAGTCGCCGTTATCGTTTTCTTTTGCTTATTTTTCTCAGAAGAAATCTCCATCGATGAAGCTGGATTTGTGCCAATCTTTCTTTCGAGAGCCGACAAGTGGACCAGGAATTCAACTTTAATTCGGCGCAGATGGCACTTCCGGAGATGGGCAGCAAGACAGCGTTTCTTCACGACGAAAGATTAGAAAAAATAATTTTTGTAAATAAAACAATTTCATTGTTACTCCAACATAATAGTTTTTCGATTACAGTAAACTCCCGTTCATCCGACTCGCATTTATCCGAAATCCGCTTTATCCGAACAAACGTTTCCGAATGCACCCACCCCACCCCCACCCACCGGATACCATCGCGACCCATCATTATTCAAAATAGTAGATAATAAAATGTAAACTCCTGTTCTTTCCCGCTGCCAAATAAGGTGGATTATTTCTGTAAGAACGCAGAATAAACGAGCTTTGTTATTCAGCATTTGAGTTTACAATTATACTTTGGCGCCGTTTTAACTCGTCAACACAAATTTTTCAGTCAAAAACATGCAGGCTTATTCATATCCTTATCAATAGCATTCTAGGTACGCATGTTTTACGATCATATTGACGCAATTCGGGGTGTTTCACGCCGGACTTCGGTTTATCCGAAATTTTCGTTATCGGAACCGGCCGCCATCCCGATCATTTCGGATAAACGGAAGTTTACTGTGTTGGGTATTACAGATCATTTCGTTGCCTTAATATTCGAGCAATACTTCGCCGAGCTTCCCGGTCTTTTTATGCATAGTTTTATGAGAATCCGAAATAGTTGGCGAATATACTCTTAGTTCCGCAACTGATGCCGTTTGGAAAATCGGGAAGGCGTGAAAGTACCGGCATCTGGAATATAGTCGCTCTTGTTATCTATACTAAGTTGAGTGCATTGAACATGGAAATCACATTTTTCCTCAGCGTTTTTAAGTCAGCGCAGTCATGTCTGCCTGTGATTAATCAGCTCGAATGCTGCTTGGATTTTAACACATCTATTTCGAGCGAAATAGTTCAGTAGTTATTAAATTGCAGACTTATGCTTTTCATTAACGAAGAGTAGATACATGACGGTAGTTGAAGTTATCCTTAGTCTCACGGGATCTTTCATAATTGACTCTTGAAATGGATTCAACTCTTCTGTAGTCGGCAACACCAGCTACCGACGAACTCTACGAAAGCCCTGTTTGCGCGATCACGGAGGTTAATATCCTAGCATTCATCCTGGTCAATCGCTATTGATTGCTAAGAAATTATTTTTAAATAGAGTTGTTGTTCTGATTTACGAGGACCTTTAAGTGGTCTCTGGCTCAATAAAACAAGTAAGAGCAAGGCATTTCTCCTTCTCTTTGTCACCTCATTTCCTCTCTAGGGTTACTAAATAGTGAAGGGGTTCCAGCAAAAACGGAAGAGTTCAAATCCCTACCTCAGCTTGGGGTTGGAAATAAAAAGTGTTAGGTTTACAATCCAGGTAATCATATAGTCATATGAAATACCGTATCACTTGAGTTTTCCAATAAATAATTTTTGCAATTCAGCAACTTCTGACTGATATTGAACGCATATTTAAATGGCTAATATAAATTCTCTAACGCTAAGCATGAATTGGTCGCATAATTGAAATATTGATAAAATGCGAAGTAATTCAAAGCGTTTGGGTTTAAATCGTGTCTTATCTTAGTCATAAAGTTGAAAGGAGGCAAGTTAAAATTACTTTCTAAAGTAAAGTTCCGCCAGAAATTCGTAAATGCGACCGGTTTCGAACTACAAGTTCATCGGGAAACGAAAACATAATACAAATTTGTTTTTAATTTTTGAGTGTTTTAGTGTCTTTGGATGTCAATGATCCCATTTACATGATAATGCATTCAAATGGAGACCAGATATTGCCTTTTAACAGATAAATTCAATATTAGGCAGACTGAGGGGTCCACGGAGGAAAAGAAATTGGGAACCAATGATATAAGGCAGGGGTACTCAACGTGGTGCCCACGAGTCTTGGGTTTCGTAAACATTCTACCCCTCTTATCGCCTATGTCCAGATTAACAAGACGCGTATCTATGTCATATTTAGTTCATTATGCGAATGCGAAGATTCAGCTCAGCTCAGCTCATCAATGCATCAAACTCCTCGTAATCGAGGACTGCTGCTTTTCGGAACGCAGCGGTGCACATGCAGCGAAAACCTTCATACCAGATGTATTCCCCGTTATCAAATCTTCTTCGGAGATAAAGACTTTCTCACATGAGAGGTTCT
Source organism: Sympetrum striolatum (assembly GCA_947579665.1). Taxonomy (NCBI): domain Eukaryota; kingdom Metazoa; phylum Arthropoda; class Insecta; order Odonata; family Libellulidae; genus Sympetrum; species Sympetrum striolatum. Next base: position 18,634,969 of record OX388347.1, on the reverse strand, counting down.
CACATATGAGTAATATAATTACGTACGTTGTAATATTTTTGATCCTATTTACCATGGAACGTGTTTTTTTCAAACGGCCAACGGTTAACTGGTAAAGTGATAATATTTCCAAGGGATGGCCTGAATGTCACCATGGACGGAAATGTCATGTGGTGCCCGCTTCGCTTTCGGAAGCGCCCTTTGGTGCCCGGGTGCCAAAGAAGGTTGAGTACCCCTGATATAAGGGGTATCCAAATTACGGCCCGTGGGCCAAATGCGGCCCGTGGAGATCTTTTTATCTACGGGAAAGAATCACGGTAATTTTCGTGTATCCTGCCAAGATCAGCCGCCACTTACGTGGACGTAACGTTTTTACCGAATTAAAATAGAGCAATTATTATCTTTATTAATGTTAAATTAATACTTAAAAAATTTTGGTTTAAATTCTTTTTTATTTGGGCCTCGAGTGTGTAATTGGCCCCCAAACTGCTGTTTTATAGTTAATGCGGCCCTCGGGGTGAAAAGTTTGGAGTCCCCTCACATAGGCGTATGATAGTGAAGGTATGAAAGATGTGGTACACAACTGCTTCCTAACAATCTTACCTTCACTCCCCAGACTCCTCGTTCCGCATTTGCCCAGATCGTGTGGATGGGGGGGAATATGTGCGTCACTCACTTTCCGCCCCTTTCTCCCCGAAGCCGGTGTTGTGCACCCGATGAATGAAGCCCGCTCGAGAGGGCGCATGTGCAGATTCCAGGTCATCGGGAGAGGGCAATGCCGGCTGAGGGTGGCTGGCAAACGAGGAGCGAATTGAAATTTAAAAATTGGAATCCGTCCGTGCGGAACCTAATGCACTCGGTATCCATGGAGATTAAAATGAGTTGCTAATCCCGATGCATGCGATCGTTATGGAGACCGTTTCCGTTCTGACGTAGGCGTGAAGAGCTTTCGCCGGGTGCATATGAGATGATGGGCAGATATGTCTAATTAAGAGGTTTTGGATGAGGTCGCTTCGAGGGCTTGTGGGGCGTTTCATTTCAATGCCTAATATTGTTCACGTAAATGTGGCTTCGCTGCTGAATGTGCGGAGATAAAGCTATGGCTATTGATCTTTTTAATAATCTGCATTTCCTTAAATCAGAATATTAGCTCTCACACCCCCTTGGAAAGCACGTTTCTATTTTTTAATTTAGAAAAAGACATCTATTGCTATATAATGTATTTATTAATTAAAAATTAATAAACATGCAATTAATACTATATTATTAGATATAAAACAATATCTAATTTTTAATGGCTACGTTGTTGTTGATTTTCATTAAAATTTAAGAAAAGTCTTTTCCCGGGAGGGTGTGCAGAAGTACTCGATTAACAGCCGAAAATCGCAACTTATATATATGTGAATTCTTAATAAGCGGAAGAAAAGGACTCAGCCGTAAAGTTCCTCAATATTTCGAAGTAAAACCTGGTGTAATTCAATCTTCTCAGTAAAATTAGATAAAGATAATATGCTAAATTCAAATAAATCGCTTAACATTCTCCCATACGAAATATTAGGAATTATGCAATTTGCACACTAAAATCTTTCGGCACCCTTGTCTACTGTACATCGAAAGCCTATCATAAATAGCTAATAATTAATAATAATAATTAGTAATTTCATTTCTGTGATAAAAACCTCAGCAGTGTCCCCTGTTCTCCATACCGCCCCGAATTCAATAGGAAATACATTTTCTTAGACATCGGAAATGCATAATTGGTTATATTCCGAGACATTTATGCATACTATAGGATATTGGCGTTGTCATGTTTTAGAGTTGTTTATTAGTTATGATTGTTGTTGTGATAAATAAATGGATTTGTTCTCGGACGTCTAATCTATTTCTCGGTATTGAAATGATCGGAATACGAAGTAATTTTTAGTAAATAGTATAAATATTACTTGAGAAAATAATTATAATATTATACGGGAGTATAATATTACACATACCTTACAACAAATTTGGGACTTCTAGAGAAATTAGTGTTTCAATTAAAGATGTTGAGTACGGATTGATTTATATTTGTCAGCAAAAGAAAAGTTGAATGAGATTCGTGTATTAACAATCTTCTTGCCATATGACTTCGGTATAATTTGCACAACATTGAGTATCTGAGGAAAAATTACAATTTTATCATTATCAATTTATAAGTTAAATTTGTTCATTGTCTCTTTATTATCACGGTATTCCTATTATGATATTATTTTAATGTCTTTACTTGAATATTATTATTTCAGTTATTTGACTTATTCAATTTTCTTAAAATTTCATTCCATACATTTTATCATTACTCTATTCTTACAATTTTACTATTGTAATCCGATTACATTTATTCGATTATCATAATGATATGAAAACACCAAAGAATAAAATGAATGAAAATAAGCTTATGATAAGAAAATCACATAAAAAATATGTATAACACACTTTTATTTTATTTGTTATTTTTTATTTTTCAATTTTATAATTTCTATTTCTTTCATTTTTAATCATTATTATTATTATTATAACTTTCAACACTTTTATTACGTTTGTTACCATTCCTTATAATTTTTTATCCTCTTATTTTTTTTAACTCTTCGACTGCGTGGTAGTTACCTTCCATCGCAACGTTCTTTCCTTTCAAATTGTTCTGCGTTATCGTGTTCTAAAATATTACGTGGGAACGTGAGGTTGCGAAACATCATGGCCGCCTAACGGAAGCTGGGATGACATCTAGAAAGTCTGCACGTGCGTCCACAGTGCGAAAGCGGCCTTCGAATTTTATCAAGAAAAAAACGCTGACTTAAACAACGCTTCCTGGTGTGCGAAGAGGAAGCTAGCGTCGCACTGCAAGCCATTCAGCTCGTTAATGCCGCTTAAGGCTTTTTATACGGCGTTAATTGGAAAATGTCCGACAGAAAGGGCTCTTAATTTCTGTGAGAAAAACTCAGAAATCGCCTTTTCTCTTTGTTCTAAGCGTAAGGCTGTTGAACCTAAGGGTATGTACATGTAGGTACCTATAGCTGTGTACCCAAATGAGTATTGATTTCATATAACAATAAGCCTGTCCCTCGAGTGGTAATTAATGCTACCTTTGCATTGATTACACTAATTTTTTTAACGTATTGTTTTGTTGTTTACGTTAGTTTTGTTAATTTATTGTTACATTCTTATTATTCTATATTCTTATGATTATACATTGTTACTTTCTTATCATTCTAATTTATTGTTACATTCTTATTATTCTACATTGTTACATTCTTATCATTCTAATTTATTGTTACATTCTTATTGTTAGTCTTATTATTAAATTATTAAATATTAAATCTCTTGAACTCATTAATCAGGATCTCTCTCGACTACATAAATGGCTACATTCTATAGCACTGAGTATTAATTCAAACAAATCTCAAGCCATCATATTTGGGAGCCGTAAGATTCTTAGCAATATTAATTATCAGCAAATACCTAAAATCAAAATTGACGACAAGGAAATCGCATACTGCTCTTCCGTTAAGAATCTCGGCGTTTACATGGACCAATCCCTCACTTGGGTGCCTCAAGTAAATAATATATGCAGAAAAACGTACTCCACACTTCATAACCTCAAAAGACATAAATTTACACTTCCGATGCAGCTAAAAAAGACTGTTATACAAGCCTTCATCCTTCCCATATTCGATTATTGTGATGTGCTTCTGAACGAACTCACATCGTCTGCTAATGCCAAGCTAACCGTACTTTTAATCATGCTATTAAATTTATCTTTAATGCCAAGAAATTTGACCATATTACTCCTCTTCTGAAAGAACTAAATTGGCTACGACTTGACTCCAGACGAAAGCTACATACACTTAACCTTGTACACAAAGTACTCAATCAACGTTGTCCCACGTATCTCTCTTCTTACTTCAATGACCTCAACAGTACTCATACCTTTGGTACTCGTTCTTCAGGCAAGCTAATGATTCCTTCTCATAGAACCGAAATCTGCTCAAAATCTTTTATCGTTCTTGGAGCGAAGTATTGGAATGAACTACCCAACCACAATCTCAAATGCCTCTCACTTCATTCCTTCAAACAGTCAGTCTCTAACATATTAATTAACAAGGATAACTAATATTTTTTTTCATCAGACACCTTTCACATGTCCACTACTAGTACCATCATCAAATCCCGAGGGTAACATTATTACTTGTCTTTTTAAAATAATAATTATTATTACTATTTTCTTTATTTTTTAATTTTTTTTCTTTTCTTTTAGTATTAATACTATTTTTAGATTTATTAATATTTGTACAGCAGGTAAATCATGCTTTATCTATCAACATAACTTTAATCATCCTTACCAGTATAACTATTATATAATATTTAAATTGTGGATTATTAATTAAATTATAGTTGCTTATTAATCTCAATCTTTCAGGCCTCCATTACTTAAATCGCATTTCCGAAAGCTCTTTATTTTCCGTCTACTCTTCTTCTTTTATCTTTTCAGGTAAATGACATCCGTGGTCAACCATCAAGAAATTACTCAAAAATGTGGGTCATCAATCATGCAAATAGTGATATACCTGCTTGTATTTATTTCCATCTGTGTTTTCGCGGGTTTTTTTCGCTCCCCTTCTTGTGTGAGCGTTTTCCCGCACAGTGGGTTTTTCTCCGAAAGCCTTCAGCCAAGGAGTTTTTCCCCACACCACAATTCTTTTATTTGTTTACCTCTTCTTTGTATTTTCTTTTTATATATATGTATTTGTATTGTTTTTCCTCCTTTTATGTAAGAAATATTAGTAATCCTTAATGGTTAGGTGTAAGAGAGGCCCTAATGGGCCTAACCTCGCCAAATAAAGAGTTTTTTATTATATTATTATTATTATTATTATTATTAATTTATTGTCGAAGCTGTTACTTATGAGGTATTTCTAACACTTTCACGAACCTATATAAAAAAAATATGCTGCTAACCTTATCGATGAATGCTGCAGAGGTTATATTCAGTGTATTTCTCTCGGGAAATATTATACGTGTAGAGTGACTAAACTTTCAGATTTAGGAAGGACAGTCCAGATAGAAATGTCGGCTACACAATACCAGCTTCTTAAATTGACCCCGCAAGGTCCTGCTTCTATAGCTACAGAAAGAGAAGTAGGAATACAGTAGTAATATTTGTTGACAATAATTTAGTAGTTGTATTTTTTTTTCTCAAAGCTTCTGCCACCTTTCTTTTCTATAAATGAATGAAAGGAGTGATTTGTTAAGTAACTCAGCGGTTACATGGTCTTTGAGCTTCCTCAGAGCTTACCTTGACTTACCAGGACTCGAAATTTAGTAAGCAGACAAGTGCAAAGTGCATACACTTCATGAAATCGCATACTTATGCTTCACTGCCTCGAAATCTGTTCTCCATGCAGTTGACTAGATCATTTTCTTATTCAAAGGAAGAAATTTTCTTGAAAGACATAGGAGGTATGGTATTAATTAATTTTGCACATTTTTCTCTCTGAAAACAAATCATTAAATTTCATTTATATTTACATCTGCAGTACCATACTTGGATTTGTAAAGATAGGTTAGAAATTGATAACCACCAAATATTTCCACTCCCTCATGGATTCACGATTCCGGAATTTATGCCGTCATTTCTTCAGAAATAGTCCGTCAAATATCCTATAAAGCCTATGTGAATTTTTACGGACTTTTTCCCTTTCCACATGACTCGGTTTTGTATTAATCGAAAATTATTCCGTAATCGAATTTTCAGGATGTATTTATTCTTTATGTAGAATGAATGAAACGTGTAAAATAAGATATATATTAGGGATATACACAATTTTACGTATGCGGGTATCATTGGCAATTTTGCCACACCGCTATCGTTTACGAATTGAGCTGGTGGAAGTGGATGTTGTTTCATGATTTCAGGGACATACATGAGAACCCAATAGAGATATTATGGCCTTTTTTTTAGCAATTACGTCTCCAGGACGAGGGAATCAGCTACTGAAGAAAAAGCGAACTTCTGCGTTTTGGAAATTTAGAAAAATGCCTTAGCGCAGTGCTTCCCAAACTTTTCCATGTCCCTCCCACATTATTCACATACCATCACCCCAACCGGCATCTATGAAAAATATTTTCGGAAGACCAGATCCAAAGAATAAGTAAAAAGGAAATTAAAAGATGCAATGTTTAATACGTCCACCAATTTTTTATATCTGACGTTTAATAACTACAAAGAGCACATTAAAATTGGGTATAAATGGAAATATGATCAAATGGGAAAAAAATATCTTAGCATCAAGTGCCCCCTTAGATTATCGCCTCTAGGGGGAGGGGGGGGCGTTATTACCCACTTTGGGGATCACTGCCTTAGCGTATAAAAAATACTGATTTCATTTCCGAATTCAGCTCCATCGACTTCAGTTAAAACACCCATCACTTTCGTCATGACGACAATTTTATTGATCCGTGTAATCTATATTAATCCAAGTCTTTGGAGTTTTAATTATTCGCCCAAGTTCTGTTGCTATGGATTCGAAGAGGATGACCTATTTATCCTCCTAAATCTACGTGTGAGGGTTACATTGACGTGACACTCTGCTCTGATCGATCATTCAATTAGTTCCGAGAAGCTGTCAGCAACATTCGCCTTGACGAACTTCTCTTCGGCTTACAAAGGGCATTTGAATTTGGTGAGCATCCTCTTGCTATTTTATCGAAAAGAAACAAGCTCCAACGAACTTTGACGAAAACTTGCTGAAAACTAAAAAATACACTGCGAAGTATGTATGTACATTTACATTTACATTTAAACCCTGCAATCCGCCAGTGACGCGTGGCAGGGGGTGTAAGACACCAAAATACCTATCTAATCTGGAGAGCTATTAGCTTCTCTAATACTTCGTGGGAAAAATGACCAAAAGTAGCTATCTGTCCTGGCAACTACTTCCCTGTATCGCTTTTTTGTTTTCTCTCGAAGGTCGCGTAGGAATATAACTGGGATGACAATATCTGTTATCTCCTCCCCGAAATCGGTAATGATAAATTTATCAAAAAGCTTCCGTCGATACTCATGTCTTCTATCACTAAGAGAGTTCCATCCGATGGATTCTATCATAGCCGAAACACTGCTGTCGAATCTGAAATCTCCCTTGACGAACCTGGCTGCTCTACGTTGAACCATCTCGAGATCGGAAATTAATCCTACTTCGTGAGGATCCCAAACCGCACAGCAATACTCAAGTAGAGGTCGAATTAGGGGAATATACGCTATTTCTTTTACTCTCGATGAACATCCCCTAAGGATTCTGCTGGCTAACCTTTGCATTCTATTCGCCTTTCCTACTACGCCTCGAATATGCTCTTTGAAGGAAATATTACTGCTGAGCGTAATTCCTAGATATTTATGATGCATCACGAGCTCCAAGGGATTTGCTGAAATTCTGTACGGTGCGCAGGTAACGTTAGTGGACCGGGAGAAAGTCATGGTAACGCACTTCTTTACATTCAGCTCGAGCTGCCAATCACTACACCAACCCGAAATCATATTCAGATCGTTCTGCAAACTACCAATGTCATCTTCAGTTACGATCTCCCTATACACAACAGTATCATCAGCGAATAACCTAACCTTGAATTTAACATTATCCACAACATCGTTAATATATATCAGGAACAAAATTGGTCCTAATACACTTCCCTGTGGAACACCGGAAGTGACGCGAACCTCATCAGATAAAATTCCGTCCAACGCAACTCGCTGCGATCTTTCCCCGAGAAACGACTTTATCCACTCAAAAACTTCTCCGTTAATCCCGTAAGTCGTCAACTTATGAATTAATTTTACATGCGATACTCGATCGAAAGCTTTTCTGAAATCTAACTATGTAATGTTCTACTGTGTTCTACTTATTAATAACTAAATGTAATATTCTACTGTGTATTTAAGTATGAATTCCCACCAGTTATCACTTGAGAGTATCAAATTTGTGTTGAACTAGTTGGAGTACCCTGGAAATATCTGTGAAGTATTTAGATCGATCGAGTTGGTATCTCACCCCCTCCGACATACGGTACTAAGAGGAATGAAGAGTCCCAGGCAGGATGAGGAGTGAGGTAGTTTCCCCTAGCTTTCCTCAATCCTGAAAATAAATTAGTAAAATAAAATAATGGAGATTCAGTGAACCTCACCCCCTCCGACATACGGTACTAAGAGGAATGAAGTGTCCCAGACAGGATGAGGAGTGAGGTAGTTTCCCCTAGCTTTAAATAAATTAGTAAAATAAATTAATGGAGATTCAGTGAATGAAGCTGTCCATGCCACGCGTCAAAAGGCGGCTTATATGTACGTAGTGTGTTAGTGCGGGTGTTGCTGATCATCACGATTCTTTTTTTGCGGACCTGGATTCGATTCCCGGTTAAATGACCTCCGATTGGACACTTTTAACATGGATGCTGGGATTTTTTCGCTTGATGATTTCAGTTGTGGTATTATGAAAACTGTGATTAAGGAAACTAACTCGATTTCTATTGGGCCATGAGACGTCGTGACGTGAGTTTGAGGATGACAAATATTGATGGAATTTTAATAATAATAATAAAAACTCTTTATTCGACGAGGTTAAGCCCATTAGGACCACTCTTACACATAACCATTAAGGGTAACTAATATTACTTACAAAAAAGGTGGAAAAACAATACAAATATCTAAATAAAAAGAAGAGGTTAAAATAAAAGAATTGGGATGTGGGGAAAAACTCCTTTGCTGAAGTCTTTTGGAGAAAAATCCACAGTGCGGGAAAACGCTCACACAAGAAGGGGAGCGAAAAAAACCCGCGAAAACACAGATGGAAATAAATACAAGCAGGTATATCACTGGTTGCATAATTGCTGACCAATATTGTCGTGTAAAGTTCTTGGTGGTTGACCACGGATGTCATTTACCTGAAAAGAAATAAGAAGAAGAGTAGACGGAAAATAAGGAGCTTTCGGAAATGCTATTTAAGTAATGGAGGCCTTAAAGATTAAGATAAATATGCTAATCTAATGTAATTAATTATCCACACTTAAATATTGTATAATAGTTATAATGATAAGTATAATTAGAGTTATATTGATGGATAAAGCATGATTTTCCTGCTGTACAAAATTTAATGAATCTAATAATAGTATTAATACTAAAAGAAAGAATAAATAAGAAAAATGGTTCACTTTATTCGGAATCATTTGGTGCTGCAACAATTGTTTCTTGGGTACATGGAAATTAATAATTAAAGTAAGAAGAGATACGTTAAACCCAAATGGGCTATCAGGCTGTAAAATCCTCCTTTAAGATCTTAATTGTTCAATTATTTATACAAGTTGTAAATGAATGATGAATGATATGTGGTAAATATTTGCAAGATTCGTCTGCACAAGGTCAATAGCGGTTCTAAACTCACTACCAAAACTAGATCTTTTTACCCAATTCCCTGATTTTATCCGCTATGAACGATTTAGTAACTATATTTTTGAATACTTCTACAGCTGAGGTCATTTCGCACATATGACCTCTCACCGAGAATCGAACCCGGGATTGATTTCAACCACCTGACCATCAGAAAACCTATACGTTTTAGTTCGTCACTCGTAACACCGAGAAACTTATGATTATAATCAACAATAATAATAATGTATTTCGTTACAATTACATTCAATTGCACATAAGTAAACTCTATATTGAATTGGTAAATGTAAAAAAGTGGATGATAAGTTTTTACGTTGCATTAATCACATTTCATAAATTAAATTGCATAAATTTCCCCACCTAATTTACCTTGTATGAAATTAAACATCTTCATATTTCATAGATGTTTACATCGTAGAAATTTACAAAATGGCTTGGCACTAAAACATTGCCCTTATATTCATTTCCATCATGTATCCCTTCTTCAATCTAGCAAGATATATCCAGTAGAAACTCATCCACTGAGTAATAATATTCTTTATTGACATTGATTTTAAATATCCTTGGATATTCTGTTCCTTGTTACCATATTTTCGCAGAAACCTTTGTGGAATTTTATTATAATAAAATAGTATGTAATATATAGTTTAATATCCATGTAATATGGATTTCTTTCAAATAAATTCAGACAGTGAATCGGATATAATAACTCGTTGTTCCTTCTGGTGTCATAATGGTGTTGCGATTCACCGTTTATAATTAAGTTCTTATTTTTATATACATGGAAGCATATGCACACATTATATTTAAAATAATGTTAAATATAGTAATTATTACTTGTCATGTTAAGCTATAAAAGCTAGCTATTTTCATGATTTAAAAATTCGCACTGTCGCGGCGTTGACTCATCAATGGGCAGCAACAACAAATTTCAGACGTCGAAGGCTTTTGCGTTCGTTATCGAATTTCGAGATGTTTCTCCGGCGCCTGTGGGTCGATGACCTCCGTCCTCTCCACTTCCTATGTTTTGGTCGATCATATGATTCCACTCGGATGTGATAACATTCTCTGCGCGTTTTCCCCCGAATTCCTTCCGCACTTTTCCGCCATCGCATCTTCGTCTTGTCGCGCATTTAATCGCTTATTGCGTCTTCCTTCAGAAGTCCATTGTGAACAACTCCACCTTCACTAGCAAGAATACAATATGGCGTGGTGGTAGAATGATTTTACATAGTTTATTGTACAATAACTTATAATATAATTAAAGATTAATATATGGACAATGACACATAAAATATTTTACATTTATAATAATATACAATGCACTCCTGTAAAAGCCGAGTTTTTTAGGACATTTTTTAAATCTGAAAAAGCTTATTCTAGAGTCAATTAGTTTTCCCAGTTTTTTGTGATTAGGGTTTTCGGCTCATATTCGGGTCGGCACATACTTAAGTACATACGTTATTTAATAAAACGATATGGTGTGGTTGTACAATAGTTATATACCTTGTTATATAGTAATTTAAAATTTAATTATGTAATAATGTTTAAGTAATGATATTGAATATAAAAATAATTATATAATAATATATAATAAAAAAAACAAAACAATATGTAATTATATTATAATATATGTTTATTATACATATAGCTGTTTCTTACCTTTCAGTACTTTCATATGCCTCAATATTCCCATATTCAAAGTCATTTATTTCGTTTCTATGTAACTTATCTACAATTTGTATCCTCTAACATTTTCGCCTTATGTATACGCCTCTATCTTTTCCCCTTCAATTGCTTTCTTTTGCTGTCTCTCTCCTCCTAATATCTGACCCACCCATTGCCTCTGTCGATACTTCATTACTTCCATTAAAACCCTCTCCTCCCAACCATACCTAGCACCGGTTTGTTTTTTTTTCATATCCACCCAACTTACGTTTCCTCTTTAAGCCGCATCCGAATCTCGAAGGCCACCATATGATTTACAAACTAGTAATAAATGATATTCTAATGTTTTTATTAAACACACGACTCTGGAACGTCTATCCGAGGAAAATGGCAACCTCGCACTACTTCCAACAATGGTTATTTACTTGTTACCACAACCGGTTAAACAATTAATGCCTACACTCGTTGGGCTTGCCGATCTTTGACGCGTGGTGCGCCTGCGGAACACTCGGGACCGGTATTCGTTACAATATAATAAATGTAAAATTTGAAGTTTTTCCTCTGATTTTTTATTGGCAAAGGTAACTTTGGACGTCTTATTGACTCAAGTATCTTACCCTATGCATTAATTATGCCGACATGGAAATGGTTTGTCAGTTTGCATTGGAAATACGATAATGGACGATAAAGCTGCAGTGAAAAGGATGGAATGTGATAAACTTATTTGAGTTGCTAAAATACTTTTAACTCAGGTTAATTGTTGAATCCATTGGATGAGAAAGTTAGAATTTTTTAATAATACGTAAGAATGGGTCTAAATAAATAAGTGTAAATAATAATAAATGAGTCTAAAACGAAATAATATAGATTTTTCTCATAATTATATCCCTTTGAGTATTATGTATATTTAATCTTCAACCTGTCTGCGAAAATTACGTCTGATAACTTTAGGTACACGAGAGAATTAATAATCTCCCAATTCTCGGTATTTTTGCATGATGTTTTTTTAGATTTAGGGCGGATTTGTAGAAAATTCATCCTCAGAATTTTACAGCAGCCGCTTTGCTCTTTTTTCTATACGTATTGTAGTTTCTACCCATAATTAGGCTCTAAAATTCTCATGTAAATGTATAAATGTGACTAGAAAAGCGCCGATATTAATAAATACACAATGAATTTCATTATGGAGACAAGAATTACTATGTTGAGGACGATATTTTTCGATAATTTCGACGATTGTAAAAAAATTGATAGATGCCACATCATTAAAACAGGTAGCAAAATTAATCGACACTAATGTGTATTAATAAGTTGATATTTTACCCTTAAACCTCTTTGAAAATATGTTTTGACCGGAGTTAAAAATTCAAGTTACCGGTAATTTCCATTCAGTAGAAGTTTGAAGCGAGCAGTTTGTTTACACAAGGATTTGGAAGAGTACTGGTAGGTTTGTGTGTATAATGGATGTTTTATCGATATGAATCTCACTGAATAGCCTCATTAAAGCTTTAGGCGTAGCATTCTCAATCAGTAAACTTTCATTTCTGGGATGCAAAGCTGCTTTCGCTGAAAAGTTTTAGGTTGATAAATGAGGCACTACAGTGGAGGAAGTTTCATACTGGCGTATCTCAATTGAAACATGAACTAGTTACGATAATCTCAGATCAATGTCTGTAGTTTAAAAAAATGGTCCAATTTTTCCCTTATCTTCAAGCACGATATGGTGCTCGCAATTTTTTTCACATCATTAATTAGAAAAAAATCAAACAAAACCTTCTCGAGTAAATTAATAACATTCATTGAATATTCAGGGATGAATTTGATTGGTTTATGAAATTCCATTCAACAATGAGAAGCTAGAAAAGCTAAGTACCTATGCAAAAGTTACGAGCTAGAATTAATGTCGTTCTAATAGAATACTGCCACTATCCTAGCGGACAGAAAATTGCTGATTATGCATTATATAGTACTATGAGTACAATGAGATACAATAACATCGGTGTTAAGTATATTTTCATGTATCACTCCGCAAGTAGAGAAGAATCTCATTCTCAAAGCCCCCTTTTTCATTTTTAAAACATTTTATATCTTTCATCACGAGTGGAATTATTAACTGGAATATGGCTGAGTCGAAGCAAATTTTAATTGTCAATGAAATTTCAACAATGGGTTTAAATATTTGTTACAATTGTTCACCTCCACTGTTAAAGTTTAAATAGCTTCGAAATAATTAGTGTATCACACCTATCTAGGAGCAACAATAGCCTCTAATTTCAGCGAAAATTTCTCACATTTTGACCTTTTTAGATTAAGCGTACCGTACCTAATATTACGTATCAGGTTAATCCACTATTAATCGTAACATTATGAACATAACATGAAAATAACCGGGTCGGAGCGAATTTCAATCGGAAAGAAATTACAGCAATGGGCTAAAATATACATTACACACGTTCACCACCACTTTTAACGTTTCAAAAATATTGAAATAATTTAAGTGGCAGGTTTCATAGAACATCTATTACAATAACGATAATTTATACGAAACTTCCTCACAAATCGACCTTTTTAAATTGACATTGTGTACCCATTATTGACATCTCTCTGTCGTAGACCCAACTTATCTGTTGCATCAACTATCAGTCGACAACAATACCCGTCGATTGTGACGTAATTTACTCGTAACACAACGAATTCAATCCAGGCTGCCTGACCATTTCAAGCAAATATTGTTTCTTTCGCAATATAATATATATTTCCATCTTCCGGTCAAATAAATACAGACGATTATGAGAGAGAGAGATATAGGATTCGTGCATTAAAACAATCCCTGCGTAAAGTCGGTAGGATGAGAGAAAGATGCAAGAATGGCAGAGAAGAATGGGGTGGAATCTGAGGGCGCTGGTGGTGTGTATAGAGTGGAGACATGGTATTGATCCCCCTTCTCCTGCAGCAGCCCTTCCCATTGGCCGTTCCTCCCCTTCCCTCACACCCCTCCCTCCCTCCCCTCACACCCTTCCCTCCCTCCCCTCACACCCTTCCTCGATCAGCTGTGACTTTCAGCTCGGCACCCTCTAGTTCCTCCAACGCTTCTCTGACGGAAAGGAAAAATTTCCACATACACCTCACCAGAGTTTATCAGGGCCGGCTTCAGTCTCTCTAACACCCGCCACTATCCTAGGGCGAGCTGTCGATATGTTCGGATATGCATATGCCTCCAGAATTGTTGAGATCTCTGAAATTTGCGGAAAATTTCGGGAGATTCCGGAAGACCTTTTCGTGTAGTCAAATATGCAACGAAAGCAGTGCATTAAAACGTTATTATTGCACATAAATGTCAGACTTTTTTCAAGTCCGTTTTTCCTTGGGAAGTTATTATTGCAATTACTGATTTCTGCATAGTGAATTATTTAATTTTTCATGTTTGAGTTTCATGATATCTTCGCATAGATATCTTTCATGATATCTTCGCATATTTCGTTGATACTTAACTTAAAATTAATAATTTTAAGTGGTCAGCGAATTTAAATGGAATTATGATTAAGAAAATAGATAACGAATTTCACGTGATCAATGTCCCGTGTTGGAGAGAAGCATTAGTTTTAATTAATGAAAAATAATTTCAGGAAATTTGATTTATAATCTAAATAAATATTTTGCGTTAAGCTATTTATTGGGTAAATTTTGGAAAGTATGATGATTCTACTTGGTACATACATGCGTGGGCTAAATAAGATAAATATTAGAAACGGAGTGAAAAATTTTAATTTTTTTGGTATCATATTTAATAGATTTGTATGTAATTTGTATAAGGATGTATTTTATTAGTATTATTTTTCATTTTGTTGTATAGATTTATATAGTTGTATTTTTTTTATAAATTTTTTTAGAATTGTATTATATTTTTTTATATGATTTGAATTTTTTTATATACTATGTTATGTGTATTGTAAATGTTTTTGGTTAAATGGAAGATGGGACTAAAAAGTCCCAATTTCGCCAAATAAAGTCCTTTGTATGTATGTATGTATTTGTTTGATTTATTTGTAATTTTACATCAGATTCCTTTACGATAAGAGCAGGCATTCAAAGAAATATTAAGTGAAAATCATTGTAGGGCACATTGAAATCGAAGTTACGCTAAAATGTGTGGAGTTATTTATATATGACGAAGAGTGAAAACGAAAAGGTATATATATTTCTGGACACTTTAATCTTCACTCGGGATAAAGAAAATGTATCCCAAAAAATACCGAAATCCAGGAGAGGGAGCAACTCTAATTGGACTATTCCTCCAAAGCAAGAATGTCCAACAGTGTGCCCCCCAGTTGGTCGCATCAGCTCCAATTACGAATTCGTCGATGGTTTATTTCGTTGAGGCTTTAAATTTTAAAGATGTCTTCGCAAATAGTTTGTTTTTCTTCGTTTTTTCGGGCGAATTAAAGTACCTCCCTCATCTTACCAAGTAAGCACCAAAATAAAAGCTATTGGTAATCAATTTTGGAAGGAAAGATTAACCAGCCTGGTTTCGGGCTGAATTATTTACTGTTAGACGGAGTGGATTCCAAAATAAATTTGGTCAATCCTCGGGAAAGAGAATTGTATTACACTTTCAGGAACGAATTTACTACTGGTCCCCACAGACTTTGGCAAATGTCCATCTGCGGTCCTTGGGCGGAGAGGCAGGAAACAAATACACCATAAGTACTCATTAGGCTCCGATGGGCGTAAAGTCTACTTCCTAACATGCCCAAAAAGTGTTGTGCGTCAGTCCCAACCTTACCTTCTTCAATTCTTTCCCCTTCCATAACCTTCCTTTTTAAACGCTTCTCCGTTTTCTAAAAATGCCTACTCGGAGTGCATTTTTCAACAGATAATGATTACTGTTTTTTACTTTCTCCATATACGTAGTATAGAGAAAGCATTGTTTTCATGAAAACACTCGAATTCGGGATTTCAAAGGAAATACATGTTTTGGGGTCCCTAGAACACGTTTTGACCATTTTCGGAATTATGTCAGTGTGTGTGTGTGTGGGTGATTGTGGGCACTCTAATGTAAAAACTATTATTCGTATCAATACCAAACTTCATAAATAGCAATGCGGTAGGTGCTGTCAGAGTTGATTAGTTTTTGGAGTAAATCGGTAAACCG
Organism: Sympetrum striolatum; assembly: GCA_947579665.1. Classification (NCBI taxonomy): domain Eukaryota; kingdom Metazoa; phylum Arthropoda; class Insecta; order Odonata; family Libellulidae; genus Sympetrum; species Sympetrum striolatum. The sequence continues at coordinate 18,618,704 of OX388347.1, read as the reverse complement.
GAAGTTGAGCTTTATTCTTCGAAGCAAATTTCCGTATTTGCAAAATATCTCCATAAATATGATATTTAGGTATATACTATTATTTATAAAAGTTTTAGAAAATGAAATTTACTATAACTTTTGTATGATACATATTTTTATCTCTGATTGTTCAGGAGTTATTTGTGTAATACTGATAAACCGGAAGATGCTGACTATGTACTTTGTGGGCGCTCTAACATGAAAACTATTTGTATCAACATTAAATTTTATTTATAGCACTTTGGTTGGTGTCGTTAGAGTTGATTAGTTTTTGGAGTAAATCGGTAAACCGGAATTCGAGCTTTATTTTTCGAAGCTCGCTTCCGTTTTTGTAAAATTCCTCCATTAATCTGATATTTAGGTATATACAGTTATCTACAAAAATTACAAAAATGTATTTGTATATATTTTCCAAGTTTAAATTGAATCTAGAGTTCGAAAATACTGTCGTAGATAAATATTTACATCTAATATATGGAGAAAGTCATGTGCTGGCCACTTCAGATTTTCAAAAATGTATCTTTATCAAAAATTTACGGCATATGTAACCTATGATATATCTTATTTTCTCTAACTAATCTAAATATTGGGTAATACGAGTGTAATAGTATAATAATACAAGTGTAATAGGTTCTAATGACGTTAAATATATATATTTAGGCCGTGAACAGGATTTCTATGCACCAACTATGAAAATATTTGATTTAGGTATAAAGAATCTTATTTTGCTGACATTCACATATAGCGGTAGAGTCTGGAAGTAATTAACCGCGATAAACGAGGGCCTAATTTGATAGGAACTTGAGTAGAAATCAGATTATAAAAATTTTGCACGATCTATATTAATTTGCCGCATTTATCTTGAACTGGTGGTATTTTAAATTTAATTGAGATGGGTTAACAAGAAAATTGCCTCAAGTGATTCCTGACTTGGCAAATTTCTCGATCCGGCCGACACATAATAGGGCCCTTTTTTGCATGTTTATTTTTTGCAAAAATTTGAAGAAGCGAGCAGTACAACATCTGCTACATTGATTACTTTCTTTCGGTATGAAAAATATATTCCAGAGATATCATCGGTGAGGAGAGAAATTGAGTTTTTTGTCTTTTATCTTTTTTATCGCTCGCTATCTCCTTTTAATTCAAGAAAATCTGCCATCATCAATGGATTAGATCTGTTGTGTACGCGGTGTATTTATTTTGGAATAGTAAACAACCAATACATCTCGTCGCATGTTATTTCCTTACTGTAACAACAAGCGATTATTTTGAATAAATATCCTTTTATTGCCAAGCTGCCTTATGGTAATAATACCTCAATAAACAGACTTAGTGAAGTATTATGCCAGTTTTAATAGTGGATAACGAAGGTCTAACAACTTATTATTTGTTCTATTTAACTCACTTATTGCATACATTGCTCAAATATGGCTTTTTTCGGGCCTGCATTCAAAGAACCTTAAAAACATGTTATTTTTTCCCTTTCATCTGCTATCCTCTGTATCCTTAACTTTAATTGATATCGAGTAGCATTTATTATAGTATGGTTTTTGTTTTTGCTGAATACAACGAACAATACATATTTCATTCATATTCATAACTGTGAATATTATGTTTTTAATAATTATCATTAATTTGATATTAAAGCGAAATTGTTTTGATTTTTTGTATTTCTCAATATTTATTTCCTTTTGGTGTGAGAAATTTTACCGCTTTATGGTTTTTTATTTTAATTTTTATATTGAATTATTGTCTCCTGTTTAAGTCACAGATATTCATTTCCTTTCAGTTACAAATTATTACTGTCATTAGTTTTTGCAGATTTTTCATACCATTCTTCTTGAGGCTGTTTTCCTGTAGTGAAGATTTTTCTCATAAGTACTTGACTTGGTTTTTCTGATTCACGTATCAGTTTTTTCCTTATATTCTCTTTTTTATTGCTTTATTTTATTCTATCCTTACCCGCTCACCACAAAGTAACAGATGGTTAGATGGAGGAGACTTAATGATGTCAGTCTCTCACATAGTTATTTAATATTCTACACTTTCTCTTACTACTTTATAACCTATTCAGCGAGAAGTATGTGAAACAAAAAATAAAGAATCATTACTTTTTCTTGAATTTTTCATTTCGTTTGCTCGTCACCAACCATAGAAAACGGGTGTTTTTTTTGTTAGTATCATACTTACATCGAAAGTATGAAGATTACGATGGTGGAAAGTGATGTGTACAGCTTACGGAGCTGGATTAATCCTGGAATCTTTCCTCTTGCGAGGGAATAATCCCCTCAAATCAGTTGGCGTCTCCTAGGATAAAAATCTACATGCATGATCGTCAACATTTTGTTAAGCAGCTGTAAGGCTTGAGATGATCTGGGCTAGTAAAGTTGAATACCAGCAGTATATTTAATTAAATATTTTATTTGCAAATAAATATGCTGAAAGATCTAAGCAGAGTAATGGAATAGTTTGCAAAATAGGGTGAGGGATTCTTGACGAGGGCCTCGAACTGATATTTGTGCTTCGGGCCCCTGATAGCCTTGTTCCTCCCCTGTTCGTACATTTTGGACCTTATGATACATTTCTACGTTTTCTTTGGTATATCTAATGAATCTTAAATCAGCATCAACTCTTCCCTTTCGTCACTGGAAAGACATCGGAATATTAATACATATTACCATTTATAGAGGCCCTAAAAAATCTGATGTGGCCAGCAAGTGAGTTTCTCCATATATAAGATGTAAATATTTATCTACGACAGTATTTTCGAACTCTATATTCAATCTAAACTTAGAAGATAAGTGATTAATTTATATCATATTATCTTTTACGTCACAAACTAGAAATAATGTTTTTCGGGACATTCTGGATGAAAAACGATGAGATTGGCCTTTCGCCCAGAGCGCCCACAGAGTATATAATCAGAAACTTTCGGTTTATCAGTATTTCACAAATAACTCCTAAACAATCAGAGATAAAAAATATGTTTTATACAAAAGTTATAGAAAATTTCATTTTCTAAAACTTTTATACATAATAGAATATACCTAAATATCATATTTATGGAGATATTTTGCAAACACGGAAGTTTGCTTCAAAGAATAAAGCTCGACTAACGGATAACCGATTAACTCCAAAAACTAATCAACTCTGACAGCTCCTACCACATTGCTATATATGAAGTTTGGTATTAATACAACTAATAGTTTTTACGTTAGAGCGCCCACAAATACAGACACACATACACACAGCCATCATTCCGAAAATTGTCAAAACTTTTTCTCTATACTACGTATATGGAGAAAGTAAAAAGGTATTTAGGTCGTAAACAGGTTTCTGTGCTCAATATTTCTTCCTATTATAAATGAAAAAATCCAACTTTGCGGAAATTCACCTATCGCAGTAGAGACTGAAACTGAACCGGGATAAACGACGGTCGACTGCATAGTAATATCAAAGAAATACTTGAAATATAAATTTTTTGACTACGAAAAAGTCACCAATAACTTAAGGCTCCAAATTAAAAAATCTCCTTGAAATGTTTACCTCCAGAATTAAAAATATTCCGATATTAATCACTTGCGAGGTGGCAACCCTATTTGAGATACTTCTATTTTACTTTCTCCCTATACGTAGTATAGAGAAAGTATTGTATTCGCAAAAAAATTCGACCTACAGATTTCGACGGAAATAGATGTTTTGGGGCCCATAGAATTCATTTTCGCTATTTTCCCGAACATGTCTGTCTCTGTCTGTGGTAAAAAAGTTTGTGTGCGCTCTATCTTAAAAAGCAATTATCTGATCATTTCCAAACTTCATATTTAGTATATAACTAACAATGCCAAAATTCGATTAGTTTTTGATGAATATCGCTTAACTGGAAGTTCCGTTTTAACCGGAACAAAATTTTGTTTCTTTAATATTTCTGTAAGAATGAAATGTAGGTATATACAATTACATACAAAAGTTATAGATAATGTACTTTACTACAACTTTTGTATGAAACATTTCTTCGTAACACTGATTGTTTAGGAGTTCTTCTTGAATAATGGTTAACCGGAAGTTGTTGTTTATCCAGAAATGGAGGTTTTTCATATATATCTCTGTCAGAATGCAATGTAGGTATATACAATTCTGTACCAAAGTTATAGATAATGTATTTTACTACAACTTTTGTATGAAACATTGTCCTGTAACACTCATTGTTTTGGAATTATTTATATATCTACATCTACATCTACATTAATACCCTACAAGCCGCCTTTCGGCGTGTGGCAGGGGGTGTAAACACCAGTTGAATCTAAATTACTTCCTTATTCGATTATTGTCACGTATTGTTCGCGGAAAGAATGAATCTCTGAAACGATTCGTCCTAGCATCTATATATTACCGGCATAGGCTTCTGTTTTCAATGAATATGGAGAAAGTCATGTGTTGGCCACATCAATTTTTTATTAATATCCTATTCCGTCTGGAATGGTTGAGACAGAATATAAAATAGGTTCACATGAACTTATATCTCCCACTGACAATATATTCCGCTATCTTTCGGTCGTTACGTAAGCCAATTCCAGAAAAATTCCCAAACAGCGGCGTCGCTGACCACCTCTAACACCTCACGCGCAAACTATTTCTCCCCCACTGCTGAAAGCGTTCCAACGGCGGCGTTTTATAGTTAGGCCTGTTTATCCTTCAGAAGCATTCGACCGTCAGGACCCAAGCTGGCACTCCCTCTGGAACCGTTTCGAGCCCTCCTGTTGATGATTCGAGCGATGACTTTAAGGATTTCCTCTTAATCCAGTACTCATAAAAGGACGCCACTTTTATCGCAAAAGGACAAAAAAGCCCCGACCGAAAAATTGTCATCCCAAGAGCCAGACATCGAGAGATGCACGTAAATTTCCTCCAGAAGTTTTTAGCGCTTCTTTCCCTCTCGGATATAAATAGAACCGAGGACGGGGACAAAGTTGTGAGCATGGGCGGGAGTATATCAAAGGCGGAGGAAGCATCGAGATACTATACCTCAGCGGTAGGCATTTACTTTGGGCTGTTCACCTTCCTTCGCCTGCAATCTCATTAGCGCGTACTTTTCGTTTGTCTGTGGGGTTTCCAGGTCAGATTCGGAAAGCAGGAAAAGATTCCCTCGAAAGATATATAAAGAAGACAGTTATGGGGTCGCAACTAATACTTTTTTTCGTTTGGAGGGATTTTTTGGCTCCTTCCGGGGGATTTAAAGACCCTACATCTCTACCTACATAATCCTTCTTCCATTATCAGGTATGGAACATTTTGGAAAGCTTTCCGCCGGGAATTGTGGAGGTTTGGCAATAATATGGCCACATCTGAGCTGGAAATGTAAATGAGGATTTCGACTCGACGAATATAAATTATGCTGCACTAGGTCGTTGGGAATGACAGATTTTAGTTATGTATATGATTCTTCAACTTCATTCGTTAATGTGCTCTAAAACTCGATCGTACTTTCCTATACCTCTTTATAACTTATTAAACTTATTAATAGTACCTAACATTGGTATTTATAAGTAATTTATACACTATTGGGGTTTAATAAAATTTACAGTTCCAACAAAAATATTCGGTTAATAGAAACAGGCTATCACGCAGTTTGTCACGGTGGTTGATAGCTGCCCTTGGAAATTCGTATGGCGACAAAGAGAGCCGTTATACAATTATAAGTAGAGCAATTAGTGAGGGGAAGATACGAACTGAAAGAGAATTGGAAATCTCTCTCATTTCATAATAGTGATCCATCTAATATTAACGATGATTTTTTCCTTTTTCCCTCCGGAAAGAAGTTTTTCAAAGTAATTGTGTTGGTCGTTTTCGCTTATCCATATCTGAGCGTTCTCAGAGAACTTACTTCTTTTCACTTCTCCGTAAATTCTTTCTTTTACTCCTATATATTTCTCCATTTCTTTTTTATTTTCTATTCTTATATATGTGTCGTATATTAACTTCCTTTCCTGTATCATTACTTTTTACATATTAAATAAAACTTCTTACCCTTCCTCGCTTTCACTTCGATGTAAACTGGTACCGTCCATTCCTTTCACTTTCTATTTACCTCTGAAGTTAATTTCCTTTCACTTCGCATTTACGTTTCAAGTTTTTCTTTCACATAAACATCTGTAGATGCCTTAGTTTCACTTCATTGTCTCTCCTGTACCTCATTTCCCTTCACTTTGCAAATTACCTTTCACTATACCAAATATCGACTCAATTCTGTTTCTCAATATTTAGCTATTTTTTCAGACTCCTTATCTTTTTTGGCGTTTTCCTACAGTGGATATTTTTATGTGATTAAAATAAATACAGTATTTCTTTTCTCCATACAACCATTCTTTCTTTCCATATTGTCTCTCTATTTCCACATTATTTAATAACAAACTGTACGTACTACTATTATGTTTTGATTTTATGTGTATTTATACTTTAATGCATATTAGACGAGAGATAAATGGAGATGGGACTTCTTAGTCCCAATTTCTTCCGAGAAAGACGTTTAGTATTGTATCGTATTTGGGTAATTCATAATTCAATGAAGGGGTTGTATGTTATATGGTTGTATGTACTACACAAGGAAAAAAACAAATACATCTTTAGGTCTGACACCATTGAAGACAATGCAATAATGACTTTTCCGGTTCTTCGTTCGATTCATGGTTGATGGTTGAAAGAAAAGACGGTCACAATTTCGTTCTTTTAATTAAAGGTTTCATTTTCGTTTCCTATCTAAATTTACACAAGCCTCATTTCGTTTCCTGTCAGCCTTTTTTCTCTCTTGTCTCTTTAGCGAATTTTTTTCTCCACCTCTCGCCACCTCTTTTTTCCATACGTACGCACCTTTGCTTTCAATTCTTTACCTTTTACTGAACTTTCCAATGAATGACTACGTGGAAGTATTGCTGTCAAGGTTGCCTCTATGATTGCAAGTTTTTCTCATCCTCCCATTTTTCGTTTTAACCTTCAAATAGAAGGTAAATAAGCGGAATTCTGCCGGCTTCTTCCTTCTCGATGTTCGTGATTACGAGGAAGGAGGAACTGCGAAATTGCCTATTTTCTCTTCATTAAAAATTGAATAAATTCGGAAAAGTGGTATCACATTGATTTCATTATCTTCCGGAACTTTAATCTCACTTTTAATGCTTTTATGGACTTTATTTTCGGTCTTTCGACGATTTATTGACGACTGGTTGAGATTTAGCGGTGTAAAGCAGCGGTTTTCTAAATTATTGCCTTACGATATTACAGATCGAGACTGAGTTTGATAGAAAAAAATATTTTGCGGTAGAAGCTGCCTTTTATTCCTTATTTTATATAGTAATACCAGCAAGCTTGTAGATTTGATAGTATTTTACACATTTACGCCATGTACTATTAAGAAAAACTTCGGTAAACTATGCAATTCCAGCTGCATTCTTTTACATTATGTAATTCAGTTTAATGAAAATACTCTTTCCACTGAGAATTCATGATTTGTTTTTGTGTATTGTCATTTTTCATTGATAAACTATTGTACTATAAACTAGAAGTATATGGCTATAACCTATTTGAATATATTGTCATTGTCATTCATGGTGCCTATGTTCTTGTCTTGGTGAAGCACCTCCTGACAAGTTCAGGAGAGCTTAGGAGGACCTCACCAGACACCTTGCAGCACAGCTTGGCTGGAGGAAAAAAAAATCCTCCTGATAGATTTTGCCAATATCAAATGCGGGGCACAAAAATCATTTCTTTGAGAATAATTATTGTATAGAAATTATATTCAGGGCTCTAAATTTTTTTACAGATTAAAAAAGAATTAACCAGGCTATCGAGTGAAGATCAGTTTCTTCGAGTTTATCTGGAATCAAGGAACATAATAAATATTTTTAGCGTATGAAGTCCCGTCTTTCGGTGCTGGTTTGGAGGGGGAATCTAACATTTTTCCACAACATTAATATTCACTTTCTTTCTCCTACTTAAAGAGAAACTAAGGCATATGTGGGCAAAGTTGAATATGAGAAAATTAGTTCTCCTAAAATCGTCCGTCTACCCCGTAGGATGTGAGCTGGCGCCTTATTAGATACACGTACCCCAGTTTGAGGACCGCTGAAGTAGATCATGTCCTTGCAACCTTACAGATGGACGCAGTCTACAACACGACCTTGCGGCGGTTCCCATCATGGTGAATCGGACATCTTCAATCACACCCTCTCCGACACCGAATCGAAATTCCTCACATTTTTAGCACGAGTACCATTTACCATCGGAGGATGTCGCCTTTCCGTTCGTCACGATCAATCCCTACCTTCGGTTTCCTCATCTTTTCCATTCTGCCCCCCCTCCCTCAAATTCGCGCGCATTCTCCTTTCCGACTTCCGTGAGCTTCACCCTTCCCTTCCGCGCTCTATTCTCGCCGCGCCTTCCCCGACCGCATCCGGCGCAGGGGGAGGAGCAGAAGGGGGAAGTAGCTGGTGGCGCCCTTAACATCGACGGAGCCAGAGCGCCGGCATACCCAGTGGCGTCCGCATACACTCCCCGTCTCTCTCGTCTCCCCTGCGTCGGCAAGCCCCCATTTTCCTCCCCGAGGAGCCCCATTCGACCGTAGGGCCGCGCAGGTAGTTCCAGCAGCTCCCCCCACGAAAATCCCCGATTCCACCCCGCCGCTGCCTCAGAAGCGGGGGCGGGGGGGTTGGCGCACCACCTCCGGCTTCGAAGGAGGGTCGCCCGAGTGCGGGGACCGCCCGATGACCCCGCGAGCGGCACATCGACGCAGTACCAGGCCGCTCCCCCTACGGAGCGGGTGCGGCGCGCCATAAAGGGGGAAATCCCCGCCGGTGCTGACTCCATCGCGGAAGGCGGCGATGAGGAGGCTCTGCTGAGCTGAGGACGGCGGAGAGAGTGGTGTTTTGTTCAGTTTTTTCCGTTTGACCATTCGCTGGTGATTCTTTGTTGGAGTGTGTTGGGTGGGTCCTAGGGGTTGCGATGGGTACCGCTACGAGTCGTGGAGAAGCCGAGGATGAGGAGGGAGGTGGAGGGAGGAGGGGTGGTGGAGGAGGAGGCGGAGGTGATGGTGATGAAGAGGATGGTGATGGGGCGGAGGAGGGTCTTACCATCACCTCTTTGAGGAACCGGCTCGCAGCTTTGGAACCGGTAAGTCACTCCAACTTTGACCCCTTCCGCAACGTGTCACTGTGAGGAAAAGTGCTTTTCCAGTAGCTCTCGACCTCCATGGAGTTATGCAATGTGGTTGTAATACAAGGGTCATCGATATCGAGGATATATCAAAGTTGCTTTTGCGGTGGGGTGGTGGGGAAATTCCCAGGTCGCCCTGTACCCAATCAATCTTTCGGTGACCTGTTTAGGACGTGGCCTTCCTCGGATTGATTTGAGGTTTATGAAGAACACTCAGTGGATTTGTTACTATAGAAGTGTGCATTTTTGAAATATATACCGAAACGGGGTCGCCGGTTGCTCTTCTTAACCTATACCCGGCATCGTACAGTGCTGTGCCCCTCCTGGTGTTGGGCATTCAAGTGTTTGGGGGACTTTCATTCCCGTTCAGTAGTAAAACATTACGAAAAGCGCTTATCTTATCTTTAATGAGTTACAGGGAAAGTTTTCTGTAGGAATTTTTGGAGAACTTTATTGTGATGGGGCGAATCGGTTTTATATGAAGGTCGTTTCAGCACAGTAACAGTGTAGTGTAACAGAAAATATTTCCTTCCCTCTTCGGAGCAAATACACAGTTGTGTTTTCAATCTTGTGTTCTCGGGAAAAATTCCTCGGCTATCATTATCTAGTATATATCTTTATTAGACGCAAAATCAAGAACTTCTGTCTTAAGATATAAGGTTTCCACGCTGATTTCGACAATATAAAATTATTTCCTCTGTAAATCATGAGCGTAGGGAAAATTTTGCCGAAGCCTTTTTTTTAAGTCGTAGGAAGTTGCATTTCTGAAAGAAGAAGAATTAGCACCAATTTAGAATGGCGAATAAAGTGGATAATTGAAGCCAGGCGGGAACTGTCATCTCAAAACAATTTCGTAAACATCATTACAGGAATGCGAAAGCAATCAGTGGCGGCTTCCATAAAACAGGTTCTCCTGGGGAAATGCCCGTCTCGAGAAGGTGGAATGTCGCGTATTTTGGTGCGGAAGAAAACAAAATTGAATTCTCCATGGAGACGGAAGAATAGAAGGCAATGCAAGCGTCTTAGGAATCGAAGACTCGGCTGGAAATGTACAGCGAACGGAATGGACTGATTTCCTGAATATTTGAAGGCTTCCCCTTCGCGATTAGGGGAGGCGAATGGGGTTAAGCCCCCCTGCTCTGCTTCCCCGTTCGGATGGAATTATTTGGCGAAAATATTTCGCCATTTTTAATGCCAAATAAAGGTAAACCAGCATGAATGAGGGCAAAATATTGATCAAAGCTGGAAAAACATAAACATCAAATCATTGACTCGTATCTGTATTGTTTACATTCACGCAACGGCCACTCCTGATGGCGGGAGGGACGGGGTTTACCTATTAGAGACACGACAGTCTTTCGTAAAAAATATTTCTTTTACGGGTATTAATTTGAAAATTCCTTAAGGAGAAGACCTATTTCGTTAATTTCGCGTCAAAATGGATCGCAATCTCGACGCTAACATTCCGCGTTGCGTTTTTCAATTCTTGTGCACCGGTTCTGAAGTCAGTTTGAGGAAGGTCGGCGTCGCTGAGCTCTTTTTTGGACGAGAGCTGTCACCGTGACTGTTGGAAGTGGTTACCCGGCCAACGGTTGCGACACGGAGTTCTCTTTTGTTAGGATTACTATTCCATTGAGAAAAGCTATCGGGTATTATATCTTATCGACGTCACCCAGCGCTGTCGTAATCTGTAGTTTTGTCCGAAATCTTCGAATAATTAAAATGAAAATGTTCAGGCCGGACGTTGTGGAATGCCATAGCAAATAAATTTAAAAAGTTCTTCGTATTTTCCACAATATTTATTCAATACGACCGGTTTCGACCATTACAGTCATCTTCAGGCAATTGATATTACAGAAATGACAGAATTTATAGGATACATGGGCTCCCGGATAGTCATGTGGACAGCGCGTTTGCCTTTGGTGAAAGCGGTCCCGGGTTCCATTCCCGGTGGGAGCCAATGTGCGAAATGACCTAAGCTGTCGAAGCACTTTTAACAATACTATTAATACTTATAGGATACGTTGCAGTTTTGGTGGGAGGGATCAAAACTGCAAAGTATCCTATAAATTCTGTCATTTCTGTGTTACTAATTGCGTGAAGATGACTGTAATAGTCGAAACCGGTCGCATTGAATAAATATTGTGGAAAATACGAAGAAATTTTCAAATTTATTTGCTTCGAATAATTCCTCTCGTTCGCATGGGTTGATGGAGTTGCAAATGGGTGTGAATTTTCTTAGTTCGGTTCCCCTCCGATGCAATACCGGAAGAAATGTGTGTAAACTTCAAGAGGTCGAAGAAGTGCGGGCGATTTGGCTGAAATTCCTTCCTTAAGAGAGGACTACGACTTTTTTCAATGGCGCCCTTGACCTCCGCTGCAATACGAAAATATCAACACAAGGTCGAGCTATTCCGAATCTCTTCCTACGTCGGTTTTAGACCCCAAAATGATGGATAGTCGTCGAGTTCACGGTCGGACGAAAATGTCCCACGAGCTGAATTCTGGGAAATTTGTATACTTTATGGATTTCGGCGATTCGATGAGGTTTCAAAATAGAAATCGCTCGCGAATTGGCCGCGGAGGAAGCCTGCGAGCGACTCGATTGACCGTTAAAAAACCGTGGCGAAGACACTTCGAGGATTTCCTTGAAATAAATCAAGTGAATAGCCATATAAGAATGTGGATCATATACCAACTTGGATAGAGTGTGCAATGAAAGCGTTAAACTGTAGCCCCACATCAATCCTAAAAATACTTAGCCTTTTAGCTATTCAGAAAGAGGGTATATGACCAATAAAGTCATCATCAACAAACTGGCGAGGGACTAGATTAACCTTTACGCGTACTGTTGACGAATCTATGAAATATTTTCTTGAAGTAATGCAGAATAGTTTAACAACCTATGTGTATCAGATGCTATTATGGATATTAAAATAATTTTGACTGTGTTATAGTAATCATGCTTTAATAGTATATTTTTGGGATTGTGTAATTTTAAGGCTTATTCCTAATGAATGTAAACGGTTATTACGAGGAGTAGGCTCGAATTGAAGCCTATTTACTGAAAATAATATATTGTTGACAGTGTATGTGATGTAACATGTTAACAATTTCTTTTAATAGAAGCTTTTAATTGTGATATTGGTAAAGAAAGTAAATTAGTAAATATTGTTGTTGAAATTAGATTATCATAAACACTAAATAAAATAACAATACCATTACAAAAAATTTAATGGTGATTGTTAAGAAATTAATAAGAAATCAATAATAGTAACATTTTTGTAATGGCCCTTGTTAATAATGGCACAATAATCATGTGTCATACACCAGCCCCTAGATTGTTGCCCGCGCCTTGTTGCGTTGTATCCCGTCCGGAGTCGGCACAGCGTTGTCTTCAGCCATGATCATTTTTTCCTTCATCAATGCTCTACTTGGCACATTCAAAAGTCGATGCGTTGTTTCCGGCGAGGGAGGCGTCTTGCTTCTTTGAGAGGCAGCTCCGCTCCGCCGAGTGGAAAACAGTCGCCGTCGCAGAATTCAGTTTCAGAAACTCGGTTAGCGCATCCTCCATTCGCTTGCGGGAGGTCTCGGGTTCGATATCGCTGTGGGTCGACTCGACGCCGCCGTGCGGTGTTTTTCCCTTTTGCCGGAATCGATCGCTGGAGAGGCGGGAAAAGTGTCCGCAATCGATACGCAATTAAAGTTCCGAGCGGCGCCGACGGAGGGCTTTTTACCGGAATATGGCTAATTTCGCCGATTTTCCTCGCTAAAGAGCTTCGAAGCATTATGAGAGACTTTAATTATAGCGAATTCGAGGCCAATAAGTCTCTTCTTACAGATAATCCTATGTCGTATAAAATTTCAAAGAAAGACTTGGTTTGAATAAAAGTGTATAGTAGGAAACTACTAGGTGGGTTTATAAACTTAAGTTTTCTCTTAGAAGTACAACTCGAGTATTACAGTAATAATGTAATAATCAGCTAAGAGTTATATATATATAACGGTACAAATCATAAAGGTGAGAGATCCATACCAATCCGACAAATATTTCTGTTTAATAAGCTTAAAGTTATCAAAAATTAATATTGATGAAACTCGGGATGTTTGATCCCCCTAACTGATTACTCTATTTGAAGGAGAAGTAATAATGTAATAGATAATATACAGAGGTAATAAATTAATTAGTAGAACTCGAATATTAAAATAAAAAAAATATTTTCAAAAATAATAAAAATATATTCTAAACATTTTGACGCATAATAAAAAATAATACAATAAAAACAAAGATTTGAAATTTGAAAAATTGTTTGAGAAAACTTTTATTTGTAATTTAAAGCATTCATACAATTTAATTACATTCAGCGAAACATTATAAGACAATTTATTTAACGTGGAGTTTTCATGGACGGTCTCGAAAGAGACTATTTTACGTATAATATAACACAATTTTTTACATAAAAGCAGCCTATCGTTAAGGGTGTATGGGAATTCAAATTTCAGAAAAAATTCTGACCTTATTCAGTCGACCAGGCTTAGTAAACCCATGTCATAGCGTACAACACAAATATACACACAATATTTAATATAGTAATAAATATCTCTTCGGAGTCTATGAAAAAGTACAGTGAAAATCATTGGTAAGAGCACATGTCATTTAGACAATATATTACAAATTTGAATTTTTTCAAGATTTTAGAGAGAATATACTAAAGGGTAGCGATGTGCAAATTGTTTGGGATAAACGTGCACAGCAGTTCACCCATTCCTCCGCAGAGGCAATTCATAGAATAATTGCCAAGACATTTGGCAAATCGCATCGTCTTTGAACGAGAGAAAGAGTGTGGCCGAATTTGTGTGACGCGAGCCCGCCACACAAATACGTCATAATGTGCGGGCCAATAAGAGGCGTGTATGGCATTCTTTAAAGGGGCTGCTGCCACTTGCTCCGTGGATGTGAATGAAGCTGCTGCGTAAACTTGAGAGGCCTATCGATCTCGAGACGTCAGGCTCCTGCTACTAGCAGCGCCGCGGATTCGGCAATTTACGCATTTTCGTAGGGTGCGTTGAACCCCATTTTACCACGTTACGCTTCGATTTGATCGCTTTAACTGAAAGCATATAGCATATGGAAGTTGAATCTCGCATCTATTACTGGATTGTACAAAGATGAGCTATCAACTTGAGTAGACCATTTCTGACACTTATATCGATAGATCAGTAGGTAAGAACTGCGCTAGGAAATGTTAATACGAGGTTCTAGGTGGTGATCATTTCAATAAAAAAATAATCAATTCCTTCTCTTCGTGATGTCGCGGATTTAAGGTTTTAGGCAAAAGTTTTTGACCATGAATACCTCGCAAATGATACTATAAAGCATCGGAGAATTCGAAGAAAGCCCAAATCAGTCCTGTAAATGATTATTAAATTGCAAGAACGTAGATGGATTGGAAGTGATTGGTTGGATTTGCAAGCGGCAGAACAACCATGATAATGTTATTCTGTGCTTAGTCCAGAAAGTTCAACCAATGCAGTTTGATAATTAATTATGCTCTGATCCTTACTCTGTTCTTCCGGCGATTTTAAATATTTTGTTGCAATAAGAGTTTGAGTGTATAGTACGGAGTCCTACGACCATATTTAGCGTTTGCGGGTTATTTTGTCCATATCAAGGTATTTTCGAAAAGGTGCTAACTCAAAGTGAAAATATCTCGGTCGTTTTTAACATTATTATTATTATTGTAAAAAATGCTACAAGTGGAATAATAGTCCGGTGGTAACACATATACATATATTACACATATTATTATAAATCCGATCTAAATTTTTGAATTACAAAAAAGTATATATTGGTTCACTGCACATGTACTCGTCAACGTCAAACTGACCCATCCTCAATAGTTTTACCCAATCTTTTTACAAACTCCCGATGATGTTTTGGGAAGGGCTCCAAGACTCCTGCAGGTAAATCATTCCAATCCTTAACAGCACGATTTAGAAAAGAGAATTTACTGATGTTTGTTCGCTGTTTTATTAATTTAACTTTGTATCTATGGTCTTTTCTGCCGTGAAATTTTGCCGTAGAGACTTTGTTTGACAAATCCTCAAACGATTTAACTCCTGTGTATACTTTAAAAAATATAGCTAGCCTTATCTCTCTTTAACATTAACTTTAGCGTTATAACAAAATTGTAAAGTTGGGTTGTTGCAACGTTTCCTTTAAGGATTGGTTCCTTATTAGTTTATCCTTGATGGAATACCGCATGGATACTCCCAGCTCCGCTGAATTTTTGGAAATATCTTAACGATAAAAATGAAATTGAATAACCGTGGATGTAAGCGTGCCTAGAAAGTTATGGACTTCATTTTTCTTAGTGAATAATTAAATTTAAAACAGATTGCGCAATTGTTTGCGCGCGTTTAACCCGATGCATTATGGGAGTAAATGTTTACCTGACTACGTATGTTGTTGAATAACAGTATTACAGTGTTGCAACGTAGCACTTTCTCTTGAGTTTTACCATATCTGCAAACAAGTGGAAATAATCAGCTCGAAAATTGGAGAAAACTACGGAGCACACATAGTTAATAATAATTTATCGTATTTACTTTAGGCGAGATTGGGACTAAAAGTCTCTTCTTCCATTTAAACCATCGTCATTAATTATAGAATAATTAAAGCAAAGGGAATTAATTGTACAAGGGAAAAAAACAGAAGAATCGTAGGTGTAAAAAAACTAAGAGATTCCTAGGAAAAAAATTATCCACTGCAGCACGATGGGTGGGTGTGAAAAACCTGCGCAAACCTACCGATAATAATAACTAAAGGATGAGAGAAAAGAACATTACAAAATAAGGAAATTCACTACCGGTAAGCGCATGCATGCGATACATCAATTTCAATATAGTTATAACCTAAACGAAGCCTTGAGGACCTCCGAAACTTATAAAGGAGGAAAGGTTTAATCAGTATCAGAGTAAGAGGACATTCGTACGCCATCCGGTATGAGCAACACATCCCGCACGATATGGCGAGATTGCGTAAAACGAAGTGGAAAAAACAGCTGAAGATTACGATGCGAAAGAAAAAAAATCTCCGAGCCAAAGAGCGTTAATCACTCTCTCATCCCGTTTCTAGGAGACGATATCAAAGCGGAGCGGATACACCGAGAGAAAGAGTAAAGTGTTCCTGAAAGTCTCCTTTTTTAGCTATAAATGATGTGAGAGAAGTTGCTAGGGCCAAGTTTAAATGGTAGCGAACGAGGCTACCCAACCTGGGTGCAGAGTCTGCAGTGCAGACATCACAGGGGAGTGTAGAGATTGGTATTAGGCAAACCAAACCAAAAAACAAAAAATATAACAGACATATTGATTAAAGCTGTACAAATGCCTTAGACTGGAAAATTTGAACTTTAGTTCATCGTAGAAATTGTTTTCTTAATTAATGCATTCAAGATATCCATGACCTACTATTTTGTGCATTAGATTAGTGTAAGAGCGCAGTAGACAGATCAGTAAGCGCTATAATGACCTTAAAAATGACGTGCTTCAGTGAGCGGTAACTATATTATACATACAATTTATTCATAAATTTATTGTAACAAATAAACTATACACATAAAGTTAAGATGTAAGTGTAAATGTGAATGCAGTATTAGTTTGCGTTAAGTAAACCTAAAGGGGTATGTTTGTTGGGTATGGGATCCTGCTGAAAATGATTGCATTGGTGAATATGAAAAAAATACAACGAGATACTATTCATATTTTAAACAATTGCTTTGTAAAATCACTGACAAGGGGAACCCACGGTCTGGGAAATGAAGTTCGGGATGAGGCTTTGCGTTGTAATAGCAGGGCCCGAAACTCATACTATGCTAAAGCCATAGGACCCCATAGGGCCCCAGTCCCGAGAAAAAGGGCCTCAAAGTTTTTACAACAATATAAATACTTAAAATTTTAATGCATTGTTTAACTGGCACGGCGGTCTAGGCGGTAGCAATCCTAACTGGCAAGTCTCCGTGTTCAAACCTCTGTTTGACCATTTTTTTTCCTTTTTTTTTTCATAAATTTTATTTTATATACATTTTCTTTTATATTCATTTTATTGTATATTCATTTTCTTTTATATTCATTTTATTTTATATTCATTTTATTTTGTATTCATTTTATTATATATTCATTTTATTTTTTAATTTATTTAATATTATAATGATAATCGTGCAAATATCGTCATGCATCGTAAGAATGAGTATGAGTTTCGGGCCCTGCTATTACCACGCAAAGCCTCATCCCGAACTTTATTTCCCAGACCGTGGGTTCCCCTTGTGAGAGTGAGACTAAGGTACTCCAGGACACAGAATGAGAATTATTTTGAGGATAAAAAATTTAAACAAAGACTTGCTATTCTTATTCCTCTGAATTTACTACTTAAGAAGAGGATGTTCTCAGAGGATGCCACCGATATTACCCATCCATCCTGTTAAATAGGCAATTCTACTTCTGGAAGAATTATCAGAAGTGCTAAAGCTATTCGCTTCACAAATTCAATTTCTCCTCGTACGGCACAGGAAAGTAGTTAATTAGAGAAGTACAGTCTTGATACATGTACCCCATGCCACACGCCGATAGACTGCTTGCAGGATACATATATCGATGCTTAATATCCTACTGTTAAGACAGTAGGCAAATACTGGCCGAGGGAAGCCACGTATCAGACACAGCTTGTAATGGGAATTGCATTGCTCACTGCACTTATTATATTATTCCATAAATTCCATAAATAATTATCGGAAAGTTCACAAATTTTGCTCATCAATACATTTTGAATTCCTGCATATAACATAATAAGCTCATTTACAAATCGAGTCAGATTCGGCATCAGATCTTACAAAAGACCTTCCTTAAGAATGACACGTAAAAATGGAATCGCTAGCTATACGAATGTATCTTCAGTAAAAAATGAGCATGACGTCAATACCATAAGGGATCGAAACATGTGTCGTTGGGAAGGAAATTCATCGAATATTTTTAATTTATATCTTCAACCGATGTTTACGTGCTGGATTCAGCGAAATCAGCGTCGATATGTTTTCAACAACAAGCTCAGTCACCTTGATGTTAACCACCTTGTTGATTCTGAGTTAATGATTTATTTCCCGCGTACTCATTGGGTGGAGTTGGAGGCAAGTAGGGGGGTAACGATGATAAACTTTAAATAACGGAGATTTAGAGCGATACTAATTTTACGATCGTACCCAGCATCACGAAATTCATTTACGAAATTTTCAATTATTGCTCGCGATCATATCGTAGGTTTTCAATCCACAATTTGCATTTTGAAGTAATTTTGCACCTCTTTTGGTTATTTTAATGTTCATTTTCTTGGAGTCTATATTTTGGCTTCGGGAAAACATTTACCTTGAAAAGAAGACCATTTATAAATAAGCCGGATATTTAATACAGGTAAGGCAATTTAAACACAATTTGAGCACCGAAATTAATGTAAATTGCTATGGCATTAGAGAGTATGGCCCCAGAAACTTGCAGTACTTCGAAATTAAAATGGAATGGTTATCAAAAAGGAGGACGTTTTATAACTAATAAGGTTCACAATCTAACGATAGTCTATGAGAAAAAAATCCGGCCTCGATGGTGAAATATTTAGCATGCTAAATACCAACACTATTGTCCCGGGTTCAAATCCCTTATTATCTTCAGAGCTGCGTTTGAACATTTGAGACAAATATTGTACTCAAAACTTTTCCAAAAACATTAATATAACTTTTTTTATTCGTGAAAAAGTTTCTTAAATATTCTTCAAAATCATCATATTGTTACGGGATTCCGCTTAAAGCTATTCAAGGGATTCTCTATCGATTTGCTAGAGAATTTATAAAACCGCAAAACATTCCTTTCGTTCTGAGCGATGTAAACAAAATGGCTCCATGGAAATTGTTTTTTTATGGAAAAAAACAGGAAGAGGTTTTCTAAGCTCGACCTGGAATCGAAACTCGCGGCTGTCTCAGAAGAATTAGGTTACACCAACTTTTCTTGGCACTCCATTTGTATTTGTAGTAATCCAGCTGTTTGGAGGCTATAGCTTTTCTCTTTCGTAAACCTCAAGGGAGCCATAGAGCTGCGTTTGTCAACTCATAATTTTACATGCTTTTTCGCATCGCCAAGAGCCATTTTTCGCCAGCTAATTTGAACTTTCATTCCCACTTAAAAATGTGATGAATGACGAGTATATTTGTAGTTATACGGCGAATATGATTCGAAATAATGTATGAAATATATGAAACATTAAATTAACCATCTCAGGATAATTTATTGCGGTGATTATATAGTTTAATTCAGGGGTGAACTCTCAAATCATAGCATTCTCGAATTACATAAATTACTTCTTGAAAGATATTTTGTTAATATATTTTATCTGTTGTTTATTTTATTGATTCTCAATACAGCTGCTCATTATGCAATCAGAGCTTTACATTAGGGTTACTGTTGCTTTCGCAGCTAAAACAGAAATTGCATGTTATAATACATAGTTTACATAGCCATACATACACAGCCCGAATATAACGCGATATTTTTCGACCGTTATTTTCGAAATTAAAACATCGTTAAAAAATCGAATCGCGCTAAATTCGGGGTTTAAGTAATGATAAACAAGGACATTTTCCTACAGAGGTTGAAAAAAGAGACTGAACGTTTTCAATGATTTAAATGGGATGGAAAATTACATTTTGTGGGAGACTGAAAGTGTGAATGGAAATACTGATGATACCGATGTGACATCAATGAGTTCTCATCCTGAAAACAGTTCATATTCTGAATTTACATTTCCGTTTTTTGTCGTTACTTACGTAATATTAATTTTGTTTACATCACTTAATTTTTTTGACATGAATGTAATCTGTGTTATTAGCTATAATCACCTAAATAAATGCTTATCTGATTGAATTTTACATTCTTTGAATTCTCTTATGAGTATAATTTTTTACTTTCTCCATATATGTAGTATAGAGAAAGTATTGTTTTCATGAAAAAAATCGACTTCGAGATTTCAACGGAAATGCATGTTTTGGGGTCCCTAGAACACGTTTTGACCATTTTCGGAATGATACCTGAGTGTGTGTATTTGTGTGTATGTGCTTGTGGGCTCTATAACGTAAAAATATTTGTTGTATCAACACCAAACCTCATATATAGCATTGTAGTTGGTGCTGTCAGAGTTGATTAGTTTTTGGAGTAAATCGGTCGACCGGAAGTTTTGATTTATTCTTCGAAGCAAATTTCCGTTATTGCAAAATATCTCCATGAATATGATAATTAGGTATATACAATTGTTTATAAAAGTTTTAGAAAATTTAGTTTTTTATAACTTTTGAATGAAATATATTTTTGTATCACTGATTGGTTAGGAGTTATTTGTAAAATACTGATAAACCGGAAGTTGCTGATTATGTACTTTGTGGGCGCTCTAACATGAAAACTATTTGTTGTATCAACACCAAATTTCATATGTAGCACTTTGGTTGGTGTTGTTAGAATTGATTAGTTTTTGGAGTAAATCGGTCAACCGGAAGTCGAGCTTTATTATTCGAAGCTCGTTTTTGCAAAATTTCTACATTAATCTGATGTTTAGGTATATACAATTATCTACAAAAATTACAAAAAATGTATTAAAAGTTTAGATTGAATATTGAGTTCGAAAATACTGTCGTAGATAAATATTTACATCTAATATATGGAGAAAGTCTTGTGCTGGCCACATCAGATTTTTTCTAAATATCTTTATGAAAATTTCGGAGTCGCGTTAGATTCGGGGTCGCTTTATATTCAAGCTAATACGGTAATAATTTTACCTTTGCAATCACTTTTTGCCAAAGGCGACAGTACATACTTGATGATATTTCAATCATAAGGATGACCATTAATGATAAAAAAACTCTTTTCTTTTAAGAATGCAAAAGTACTGTTTATCTTCATAGCAAGATCCGTTTGGCAATCACCATCTCGCTGAAATCCCAATCACGTACTCTTTGACACTTCCAACTTCGAATTGGAAACCGTCTTGAATTCGAAGTTTTTCGCTGTTCCGCAGCACTTTGTATCCAATCAATGTTAAAAATCGTGATTAATTCGAATATTGTTTTGGTCAATTAGAGCCTTTTACAGTAACAATGTCATTATATAATACAAACTTCCGGAAAACTAGCAGGGACATCAAAATTCTATTAATTTCCATGTGTAGTATAGTGGATGTATTTCTTTTTATTTAAAAACACACGAAACTTTATATTTTGAATGTGTTCGTTGGTTTTTCATTGTTTATGTTGTCGTTGTCATGTGGTTGTTGATAAAAGAGTGATTGTTGATTGAGATTTATTTGCCGCTGGCTAGAGAATAAAAAGTTTTTATGCGAAGTGATATAAATTCTTTAATTTAATCGCTACCAAGCATCATAGTGAATACACTTTCCAGTCATTAAATCAAATAGATTCATGTATTTGTACAGAGGGACTTGTGGTCGGGAATATACTAAGCAAGTAAAAATCTCTGTTTTTGAGCCTCCGTTAAAGTATTTTCTGTTTAAACTCACATACATACAATGTAGTTGGTGCAATTTAATTTATTTTATCGTTTAATGTAAGTAATCGTTTATCATTTTCAAAAATTCGATTTTCAGTAAAACATTTAAAACAAACAAGCTGTGTACTAAACATTAAAAATTATGTGTGTTTGCAATCGGCAATGCTGAATTTGATTTATTTATTGGATGCTGATTAGTTCCGTGGGTTACTAAAGAGACGTTGACAACAAAGTTAATTTTGTAATAGTTTTCAACACTCGTTAATGAAATGTCTATTTTTTCAACCATTACAAGGGAATTTCTTTAATTAGAAGTTTTGGATCATTCGAACTTTTTAACTTCTCCCTTCAGTTTTGAATTATCCTAGTCCCTCTGTATCACATACATATCTTGGGTAGTACAGCTTTCGTCCTTAAATCTCCATTTAGAGCAGCATGACTATTCTGCTTTGTTTATGATGGGAGAGGGTTGCTGTGGCAAACAAATAACTGTCATCCCAGAGAGTATGAATAACGTCATTACCAGACGCATCTTAACTGTACCATTTCCTGGGTTTTGATGTCAAGGTTCGCGCATAAGAAGCACAAGAATGGAAGCTATCAATATTCCTTGCATCGGAGTTGGCTGTTTACCACAGCGTCGTTTGGCTTCCTCACAAGCGCACGGATTTGCGAATGTTAACCCTCCTCTCCGTTCTTCCTTCCAGTTTTCTTACCTTCCTCTCATGCCTAACGCAGCCTTAGGTTTATCTATCCGCCTCTATAAAAAAACAAAGGGTCTCATATTTGGATTAAAGGTTGGCCTTGGAGAGACCTAATGGAAAAGAGTGAATTAAAAAAGATTAACGAATTAGAGGTTTTTATATCTCCAATATCTGTCTTTGGCGGCGTTTCTCGCCTCATTCTCTGATATTCCTATACACTAGGAAAGAATCGCCGATCTTTTTAGGAAGACCAAATGGTATCCGGACGTTTCACCCAAATAGTTTCGCCCAATGGTACATTTCACTCAAAGACGTTTCAACCAAAAGGCGGTTCGCCCAGAAGCGTTTCACCCAAGGACTTTCCGCCCAAAAGTTAGTTCACCAAATAGATATTTCGCCCAAAGGATATTTTAATATGTCAGCCGTGACATCTTCACCGTACGGTATTTTTAAAGCGAGTAAAGCATGTAACTCGGTTATTCGTAAATAATTCTTGAATATTCTGGTCGTTGATGATATTTAATTACTGGAATTCAGAAGTTAATTGGCTGTGAAGCCTCAGTGACTCGATTTTGTACTTATATCAACATCGGATCTGCAAAACAGAGAGAAGAAAAAGAAACGTCACAACCCAAGCAAAATTATTTTAGGCACAAATCACAAAAATCAATACATAATCATTCCCATCGAATATATGGTTGGGTTGGGTTCATGGGAGCGACTCTCCATAAGGTGGGGGCGGGACGGATTATTTTTTGCCGAAGCTTAACAGATGGCCTGTACATTGTACTAGGCGAATATACTATTATATAATATGTATTGTATTTGGCATATTGTAACTACTCCAGGCCCGTGCGCACGGGGGGGGGGTGGGGGTTCGAACCCATGAGGATCCTTCATTCAAAAAGTTCCACGAATGATGAATTGAAGATAGGATAAAATGAAATTATTTCATTTAATGTTTCATTTAGTAAACTTTTTCTTCCTAAATTTAGTGCCTCTTTCAACTTTCATGTTAACGTCCGTCAGGACTCCTCCTTTCCTCTCGGTGAGTCACACTTTCGCGCTAAAAACCACTCCCACGAGCAAATCCTGCGCACGGCCCTGATCTACTCTATTACAGTTTAAACCGTTTAAACAAACACTTCCTCGTTTCTTTGTAAAATGAATTTAAAAATCAGCATCAATTTATAATTTTAATTAATTGCAAAACATCACCTCAGACACTGATACCGTGGTGTAATGGATAGTTTCTCCCGCTATGAAGCAGAAGTTTGCTGGTTCGATTCCACTCTGTTTCTATTTTTTTCGCATCTCTTTTTCGGTCACGAAATTACTGTTTTTAGTAAATACTTTATCAATTTCAACGCCACAGTCAGGAATAACTATCTGCTGGTTTTACTCGTCATTTCATTTTGCTGAATAATACATATAATTTTTCCGGAAGAAAAATTTTTCGTCGACGGGAATATTTTCAACGCAGTCTCACAAATGTACGCTGCTATTTGAAAGCACTTACCCACGTTCTAACGACCGTAGACGAACATCATGCACAGTGGAAATACAAAATTGGCTGTTTTTCGAGAGGCCTAAACACCTCTTCATTGCTACTATTGGCTCCAGTGGCGTCCTTCCCTCGGTGCGGGAAAAGGCTGCGGAGGACAGAACTATGACAAATGAACGCTTGTCATGGCCCTGGTTGGGTTCACCGTAAGGTGAAAATGTCATGCCTAACATACTCATCGAGTGAAACATCCTTTGGGCGAGATATCTATATCTGAACCGACTCTTGGGTGAAAAGTCTTTGGGTGAAAAGTCTTGGGTGAAACGTCATGGAACCGACCGAATACACATTCCGAAAGCGATGCTTTCATCTTCAGGGGTAATATAGTACGTCTTTCTAAAAAGAGGCGATTCTTTCGTGGTTTCTCCGAATACGACTGAATGAGGCGAAGAAAGTCGACAAAGACGGCTACCGTATATTTTAAAGAGTTATGACTTTCACCTTCATGGATATATAAATGTATAGTTCAATAACGATACATATAATACATCGTTATTGAACTTGCTCTAGCTATTGGATACTGCATATTTTCGTGGATTACTAAAGGTTCTGTAACTACTTCAGGTTGTAGGAAATATGTTCTATAGTCTTCCTTCAACAAATTCATTAGTCTTTTTTAAATATTTGGAATCATTATCACCATATCAAATAAACTTATTGAGGAAGCCGTCACTTGGTAATACTCCATTATTATAATAACAGTAGAAATAACTTAGTTAAAATTTAACAAAATTTATTTATTGCGTCAGTTTTCAAAAAAATGATAGTCATGATCAGGTCGCAACCGACATACTAAAACACTTATGTCCGTTGTTGCCTGATGATGACAATAAGTAGTTAAAACCGGTCGCAATAAAGAAATATTGTGAAATTTTAACTTTGTCATTTCTCCGTTATTATGACCATGTCAAACGTTTTACAGGAACATTTTCTTAAACTTTTGTGTCCTCCTGAACCGCAGAATAGCTCAGAAGGTCCCCATTGAACAATTTATAGGAAGTAAGCTACGAAGAGAAGGCAAACATCCCATATGGACGTATTTAAAACACAATTAGGCTGTAATTTACCTTAATTTCTGCTTTTCGGTCCTTGAATTTGTCAAGGTAATCCATGGCGGAAAATGATCATCCAAGTTTCCGCCCAAAGGAAATTATTAAAGTTCCTCATCTAATTCTCCTCGTTATTTAGAGTCTTGTACAGTTGGTTGCAGTGTCGGTCCAAGCTATTTTAGGAGTGAGCAAATTTTCATTTGGTCTCCACTATTGAGAAATGAACCGGTAATAACCCAGGAAATACGTATGGGAGAGTTGCGTAAATGAGCTCTTGCACTTAGGATAAGCAGTACCCTTGAATTATATCAGAAAAAGATTGATTTATTATTCCTCCGAGAAAAATAACATTAGCTGGAGTAATATTTGCAGCCTGTTACATACGCAGCCAAAGCCTTGGACCATCTGTGCTTTGCTGTTTTTCATCATAAAAAAACAATGTTTAGTAACATCAACTGTCTTGGTTGGTGACTTTTTAATGTAAGATTATTCATTGATTCACAAACTAAAAGCTGTTTTGTCAGTGTAACCATTCTATTTTCATTTCTACTGCTCTTTTAATCCTTGCTCCTACCTATTTAAAATAGTCATTCCTTGGTTTACTCTTTCCTTCCTTTCTCAGTTTTTTCGTTTCCTTCTTTTCAAATATATACTCGTAAATTAGAAAGGCACTTGAACTTATACATCTACTTGTACAAAGCCCTATGAATTTAATTTTCCTATTTTATATTTCACTTAATAAGTTCCTTCCCTCATCCTCTTCCTTTAATTTCTCCACCTCTGTTCTCGTCTCTTTTCATTTATTTCTTGTCATCTTCCGCAAAATCCACATTTCTGCTGCCTCGATCCTCGTTTATATTCCGTCAGTTATCATCCCTCATTATCACTCGGTATCAGCCCATATCGACGATTTTGTTAAGGCAGGATTGTATCATCTTTTCTTGAATCGAAATCATAGGACGGTATCTACGGACTACCTATATTTCAGATAACTTCTCAATAATAGAATGTGGATATTTACCCAAGTAGCCTCGAATAGTAAGGTTCGAATTGGTTCCGCCGAGTCCACCTCCCAAATAGATTCTTAAGGTACATACCATCCTGTATAACTTAGGTATTTATAGTTGTTGTAGAAGATCTCAACAATTTCAGGATCTTCAATAAGAGAAATGTTTAAGATTACCGTGTTTCCGAGTGGGCTGAATTTGCGAAATTTCGCGGGATTTCCGACTTCTTAAGTGTATCCCGTTTGAAGGAATTAAGGAATTACTTGCTCAGTCGTTATAAAAGGACATTTTTAAATTCCAGTTGGAGCTTAAAATCTTTCTCTTAATCCTAAGTGCAAACCAATCTTGAGAAGTCTTGAGTTGGAAGTTTAGGAGAATCTTTTTTCATATTTCAGGTATTTCTTGCAGCAATCTAGGATATTAATCAGTGTAGCTATGGTCTCGACGAGAATTTTATTTTTACATTCTCCCTATACGTAGTATAGAGAAAGTATTGTATTCGCAAAAATATTCGACCTCCAGATTTCGACGGAAATAGATGTTTTGGGGCCCATAGAGTTCGTTTTCGCTATTTTCCCGAACATGTCTGCCTTTGTGTGTGTCTGTCTGTGGTAAAAACATTTGTGTGCACTCTATCTTAAAAAGTAATTATCCGATCATTTACGAAATTCATATTTAGTATATTCCTAACAATGCCAACAGTTGATTAGTTTTTGGTAAATATCGCTTTACCGGAAGTTGTGGTTTATTCGGAAAAATATTTTGTTTCTTAAATATCTCTGTCAGAATGCAATTTAGGTATAAACAATTTTTTACAAAAGTTATAGATAATGTACTTTACTACAACTTTTGTATAAAACATTTTTTCGTAACAATGATTGTTTAGGAGTTATTCTTGAATAATGGTTAACCGGAAGTTGTTGTTTATCCAGAAATGAATGATTTTCATACATATCTCTGTCAGAATGCAATGTAGGTGGTTACAATTACATACCAAAGTTATAGATAATGTATTTTACTACAAATGTTGTACGAAACATTTTCCTGTAACACTCATTGTTTTGGAGTTATTTATACATATATTCCCGGCATAGGCTTCTGTTTTCAATAAATATGGAGAAAGTAATGTGTTGGCCACTTCAGATTTTTTAATATGGGTTATTGTTAGTAGATGATGTATTTAATCTAATTTTCTCTGGGTAAACCGTCAGATATCCTTAAAGTCCATTTTGGCGAGTATCGGACGCTTAAGCCAACCCAACCTTCGAAATCCAAACTAGATTAATCCTTGTCTCTGCGAAACACATCGTTGAAGAAAGCACCATGACACTCAGGTAATGGCACACGGCTATCCCCATTGCCTTTCAAACGGCCAGTTTGGTAATCGATTTATGGCTGACCTTACAAAAAAAAGAAAAGTAGTTTTCAGGAGAGTTAAAGAGGACGGAAGAGGGGTGTCTTGACACCATTTCTATTGGGCGACATGAGGTGTATTTTAATCAGCAGTAATTAAATAACCTCTTCTTCTCGGATTATTGAGGTGATATATCCTTTTCTTAGTATACTCTGTTGGAATTTAGGGAAAAAATTCAATTTTTTATTGTCATATTGTAAGGCTTTGAAGAATTCTGCTTAGGTAATTTTCAAAATTGAGGAATTGATAGAGGAAAATTTAAGAGCTAAGGTCTCGTAAAGGTCACGTAATTAAGATCGTGGCTAAGATTAGATGTGTTCAATCGAAGAAGAATTTCAGCCTGGATATAATCGTGCGAAATTTATTTTTTTTTAATTCTACGCACAAATACAATATAATATAAAACAAACTCCACTCCAAACATCATCAAAAAACTTACAAAGTGGCTATACGAATTATATAACATAACCATCAGCAGCCGCCCTGCTTTATTCTACATACAAATGATACGGTGGCGTAAAGTCCTTCAGATCAGATGTCACAGTGAGAAAAGCCAGAGTAAAACATATTTTTTGGAACACTTCATTTCTACAAAAATGACTGGAATATGCATTTGCCCTGAATATGTCTTTATCGACGCTGAAAATTATTCGGTTTCGCATCAAAGATGTCAGTCCCCTCGTAACGAAATTTACGGAATATTTTACACTTTCTGTTGTTCTTAATTTATAACAGTCATACGACAGCTTAGACCATTTGGTGATCCTGCTAAGAAACGAACCCGGGGCTGTTTTCACCAGAACCGAACGCGCTGCTCACTTGGCTGTCCGGGAGCCTTCTCTAATATTTCGCAGGGGGTCTTTCCTCAGCGACTAAACTTGATTGCATCCATACTAATATATCCACATGCATCTCGGTAAAGACTTGTGCCAGATGATCTTATATTTTATAGGCATTTATCGTGTTTAGTCCTTCCCAGGCCCTCGGGAGTATTAACCTCGACTTGCTTCCCGATCCTTCGATGCCTCCAGTTACAGCCAGCATGGGTTTGTTGCTATTTGGAGTGGGATGACGAACATCTGAATGACTTCACCCGAGGCTTTCCTTCCAACGCTCACCTCCCCCTTGAACTCGGGCCAGTTTCCCTAGACCTCTATTAATTACCTCTTTTTAAAGCGATCCCTGGAGACTCCTACTGCAGTAGTGCTCGCGGAAGTTGCTAGGCGACGAATTATTGAGTACTTTTGTTCCCACGTGGATTGTGCGCAGGATAACTCTATGTAATTATCCAACTTTTTACCATTGCGAGTTGCGAGAGGCTTGGGTAATTTTCTTCGCTTGCATAAGTGGGTTCTTACCAGGATAATTCGCGACATAATATTAGGTTAGGAGTATTAATTTTTTATTCATCCCTTAGATACTCAAATTATAGATTGCATATAAATAGATACATTTGCTACCCTCTTCGCGTATTTGTAGCGAATTTGCAGAAACCCAAAATGTTGATTAGGAAAATAAAATTCTATTACGAGCGCAAATTTTCTATCTTTCACTAAGTTCGTGTACTGGAGCATTCCCTATGCAATGCCATTTCTTTAGTTTTTTTGGGTGCTTACTGGGGTGGGTCGTTTTTCCACTTTTCTCTGAGTGAAATGTAATACCCGGCAAAAGTGGCCCACACACATAGAATTAACAGATGTAATTTTATTTCGAAGTCAAATAATGTCTTCTCTAAGCTTCCTTTGACCCACTCTAGTTCATACACCACCCTTAATATAATCTATTATAAAAAACGAAACCATCTCAGGGTTCCCATTGTGGTATTTCTTAATTTGTAAAAAATTCATGGTAACAACTTTTACTAGACCACTAAATGTGTGTATATATTCGGAAGTGTGTTTTACTTGTCACCTGATGATGTAGCGACGCTACGAAACCTAGGTCGTGTTTTTTCAGATATTTAGTGGTCTAATAAAAGTTGTTACCACGAATTTTTTATAATCTATTATCTTCTGCTTTTGCTTTTTCCTCTGTATTTTCCTTTTATTCTACCCTCAATTACTTTCTTTAGCAATCTCTCTCTTCTACATATTTGACTCGCCGTTTCCTCTATAGATACTTCAATACTACAGTTAAAACTTCTCCTACCTAACCATTTTCAGCACCTCCGTGTTTGTTTACCTATCGACCCAACGTATTTTTCCAATCTACATCAGATCCACATTTTGAAGGCCTCCAATCTTTCTAATATCTCTTTTCTTATGGTTCATGTTTTTCACCCATACAGCGAAGCACTGCACACCAAGGATTACCAAACTTTTCCTGATTCCTTTATCAAAACCTCTAGTCATCAGTTCCCTTTGCTTCATGTAGGTTTCTTTGGCGAAAGCTATTCTTACGCGAACTTCATCTTTGCCTCTTCCGCCCGAAGAAAGAGTACTACCAAAGAGAAATTATCCATCTGCTCTAGTTTTACCCCTTCCACCCTAATCGCTAACTTAGCTTTTTCATTTCTTAGGTAAAACTCATGGCTTCAGTTTGAATTACGTAAATTTTCATCCCAAATACCCTTATTTATCGTTTCGAGTATTAACAGAATATTTGAGATCCTTTTGGAATCTCTCTCAATAGCTTTGTCCTCTGCATACCTTACTGACTTCATTACATCCCCGCCAACTTTCACTCCTTGATCTCTTTACTACCTAGCTCCTTCGGCCATTTCCTCTCTTTCTACAATTGAAAAGCGATGGTGAACAAGGACCTTAACCCAGACCTCAAAAAAAGACGATATAGAAATATTCGAGTCTTTCGCATTAGCATTATTTAATCATGAGGGCAAATTAAATTAATTTTCGTTGTAGCGGGCTGTTTATGAACTAACTGCAGTCATTGCTCCGTACGAGGTCCTTGACGCTTGATACCAATTTCGAGAGCTTTGGAAAAATATGGCGAGCAATTAAAAGCTTGAATTTCGCGCATTCGACCCGTTTCCGCGGAGAATCGCACTTTGGACATCTCTTATCTCATACAAAAACGCGCACAGCAGTTTTAGAGTTCATAGGTTTGCATCGTCTCGAGTAAAGTCCACGCCTTACTTGGAGAATCATTTTTCATCCAATTTCTCGCTCGGTTGATGTCGTTGAGCGGCGGTCATTCTGGAACGATATTTTCCTCTTGGAAACACAGCACAATTTACTGAAACCTCTTCTTCGTTTTCAACAGCCGGAGTCAGTGTTTTAATTTCACACAAAAGGAAAAATTTGGAGCGGCTGTTAATGAATTAAAGTTTAAAAAAATTTCTAATAGCCGTCTTTGTCGGCGTTCCTCGTCTCATTCACCGGTATTCGGAGAAACCAGGAAAGAATCGCCTCTCTTTTTATAAACACGCCATGCACATTTCGAATGCGATAATTTCATCTTCAGGGTTATATGCGAAATGTGCATGGGGTGTTTCTGAAAAGAGCAGCGATCCCTTCTCGGTTTCTCGGAATACCGGTGAATGAGGCGAGGAACGCCGACAAAGACGGCTATTGGAGATTTTAAACCTCTAATGTATGTACGCACGATCAAAATGGGTAGTTTTGATATAATTGGCGTCCGTAGAATCATTTACTTATGATTGGAATATTTTTTATTTGTATTTTGGTATAGAGGGGAGGAAAATCATTTTTATTTACTTTTGTCTCTCTTGGTTACGTTTTTGATTATATAAATGGTTTTGAGGCATGAGTTAAGCAGAGTAATTTCATCCATTAAGGTGGCTCCTTGAGTGCTCTGATGAGTACAAGTATACACATAAACAAGGAGAAGGGAAACTAGTTCATTCATTTCCTTATGTTACAAGCATCCTCATTCCCTATTCAAACCCCTTGGTAGCTTATGGTACGAGATTTGAGTAACTACAACGGTGGTGGTAGTATAATTATTGTGAAAAGTGCTCCGACAGCTAAGGTTATTTTGCATACGCCCTCACCGGTAGTCAAACCTAGGACTGCTCTCATTAAAGGCGTACGCGACACCCATTAGGCTATCCGGAAGCTCCCGGCCTTTGAGACTAGATAACTTACGAGCTGGTGACCAATCTGCAATCCTTTTCATTTTTATGTTTCACGAAATATATATCTAACAGTGTAAATAATGTCTGTGTGAAATTTGAGTAATTCCCTTTGAAAGCCCTTAAGGTAGTTAAATGGAATTTTCTGTTGCTTGAGGAATTATAATTGTTTGTAATTTTCTTCCGGCAATCATGACATTGTTTCTTTCAAAGGATTTGATTAGTAATCTTCTCTAGTCGTTTCGCAGAATGTAATCAAAGAAAAATCTTGATCGTGGGGCAGAGAAGGCATAATTTAATTAAAAACAGAAGGAAATGCAGAATTCCAAGGAACTGTTTATAAATTCGCTTCGAGAAAACTTCTGCGGATTGCAGGTCCTTAATTCTAATGTATATAAATATTTATTTAGCTTTGATCGATTTACACAGCGATGAAGAGAACTAGTAATTACTGGAGTAGAGCAGTACCTTCTGACGTATCAAACCTTTCTAATTAATTTCTCTCGTAGAAAATAGGAAACATTTACTGGCATTCATCCATTGCTGGTAATATTATAGCATCAATTGCTTCTGGATTGCTTGCGTCAAAGTTCTAATTAGTGCTGGATTGCTTCTTTCTTTGCATGCAAATGATACTCCTTATCTTGGGAATTTAAACTAATGAAGTAGTCGAAGAATTCATTAACGCTTAAGTTAACAAAACAGATTCTAACTGACCACTCGATTCGATCGTTTGTTTTGATACTTTGTTTACTCTCTTTCTTTTCTATTGTTTCATCCGTTCGCTGCTACTGTCATACAGCTGGTATTACTGTTGTAATCGGTGCTTTAAAATGAAGCACATTAAAATGTATAATTAAAAAAGTAATCGTCTATTTAAAAAACATTGTAAATGAACAATCATTGCCATCACAAGGATAAAGAGTTTCGTAAGTTCCTACGTTAATATCAAAATCTACTGTACGTAGCAATAATTGTTATCTTTCCAATACTTACGAGATTTTATAAGCCTAACTACAGTTACTGAGGATATTACAATATTCCGGAAAGATGGGGAATGTATAAAAGATTCATAAATTAATCTATCAGACGGAATACTAGCATGTATAACAATAAAAACAAACCGTTGAGAACGTAACAATGAAAATATCAATAATATATAGACGTCACAATGAACATTGTAACGTTAGAATTCCCAACAATAGTTATTTGTTAACGGACTGGAAAACAAGAAGTATTTATACTAATATTTACGCAATAAGAACTAATTCGTTGGCTTTGATTTGATGACGAAATCGGAGCTCTTGTGAAAATGTTTGTCTTTTAGATACCTATAGATGCTTTTGTTACAATATATGCTATCTTTTCCATTTAAAAGTCACACGGTAGGGGGATGACATAGAAAAATAAGATCCAAATCTGTAAACTATCCATAAAACCACCTCACTGGCAAGGTAACCTGTGCCAAAAGTATTTTTAATGCGATTAAAGGCACGTGGTCGCTTTTTCATCGCCGTCTTAATGCAAAAGAGCATTAAGTTAGTATGTCGAGGTAAGATAAAATCGTCATAGTCTCCTTAGCTCCTTAATTATGCCTATCCTTTACTTTTTTATGCTCATTTTTCGAGCTGAGAGCGGCGAATGTAGATTAGTTCCAGCAATCTCCGTGTTTACTCGAGAAAAAATAACGAAAGACCGCAGTGCTGCTGAGAATGCCAACTGGCGCTATCGGAGCCACTCTCAAGTTTCATAGTTTGGACTCGACTGCAGGTGCGATGCCATGGAATTTTTAATTGGTTCACATAGCTTTGCGGCGGTAGTAATTCAAGCTATATCTCCAGAATAATAATAGCCTTTCCTTACTTCTGTGGCATATTGCAAAAGAAGGCAGACGATCTTTGTTTCTCGTTGCTAAGGAACTTCCGTTGTTTATTAAATATACTTTTGTATTCCCAGAGCTCTGATACAATCAGTTCTGTCCGCACCGCTGAAGGTATAACATGGGAAAAATATGATAAATGACATTAATCATTTTTTATATAAAAATCGAATAATTTGTAAATTGTACGGGGAACATTACAGAAAAGAAATATATGATGCTAAATCATGTACGGGGAACATTACAGAAGAGAAATATAATGCTAAATATTACGCTCAAGTATTGATTATGTAGAACGAAACACAAAAATATTAAGATTGCCTACTTCAGAGTTATTAACTGTAGTTAGTACGCTAGGCCCGTATGAGGGCGACTTAAACTGTGCATTCAAATTACCTGCTGCAAAATATGGTCCTAATCTTCTGCAGAATTGAAAAATAATTTCTTAGAGGTATGTCAGTGCCCAATAGCCGTTTTGTCAGCTCTCCATACCTCGTTGTCGCCGGTTTTTGGAAACAACAGAAAAGACGGATTACCGACCTTCTGGGAAACACCCAATGTACATATATTTCAATGGACGTGATATCATTTTCTACCCCATAGACGACTATTGGAGAATTTTAAACCTCTAGCTAAATAAAGACCTTGTTCCATTTTTCTATCCTTACAAAATAATTTCTTGCCATAAGTTATACACGTATATAGCTACACCACGAAGAAGTATATTGTTTTCCTCTTTTTCAAGAGCTCTTGCTTGTAAACTCTCCTGAGATTTCGATGATGAGAATCGTAAGAAAACGTCACAATAATTATCATGAAGAAAAGTGTTAATAATGTATTTGCACATAAAGGCGTGCGTCCAGCATACTCTCAAGGGAAAACATACGTGAAAAAAGTCAGACCGGGACTCGACCCCGGATCGATTGTCGGTAAACTTATTCCATCCAATGAGCCATCCGGCCATCCGTGGTGGCGGAGTGGTTAACGTGCTAGCGTGTTAACGCTCCAACCTCACGGTCCCGGGTTCGAATCCCGGCTAATCGGATTTTTCTGGTTAGGGAATGGCTGTCTGTGTATGTTGTGTGTGTATGTGTGAGAAATATTAATTAAAAAGTGCAAAAAAAGGAATAAAAATAATAAAAAGGGGTTAATTGGAGGAATAGCCTTCCCAGGCTAAAATTCGCCCAAAAAATAAGACGGCATTATTATTATTATTATTATTATTATTATTCTAAGAAAAAAATAGGCGATGACGCACTGTCGGAGGAATCCACACACCCTTGCCTACAAAGTAAGCCGAACGGCATTTTAGAATAGACGGACCGGCAATTTGGAGATATAGGTTCGAGTCCCGGTTCTGTCCGACCCTTTTCATGTCCGTTCCTGCTTTGGAGGTAGTTCTCTAGTCTAGTTTGGAAGTAGTCCTCATTGTTACGTTGAACTTGCAAAATTACTTCGAAAATCGATGTTCTCGAAAGAGGTAGTAAATAGAGGTAGTAGAGTTAATTCATTTCTTCTGCAGTAAATCAGTGTCAGGTAACCCGTAAAACCAAGATAAAAGATGGTAGGACAGGTCGATTCAAAAAATTTAATTCTTCATTCTAAAAATAAAACTGAGAAATACCTGCTGAATATGTTCAATAGTTTATTTACCCTCTACCAAAAGCTGAAATTGGCTATTCGGGCAGAAATAGGGATATACATGATTTCTGTGTTCTTTAGCTTTAGCTAAGCCAAAATGTCTCTCAGTGTTGGCAGACCCAAATTCAGACAAATGTCCTCCCGAAAGCTTCAGGTATTAAGGCCAGCTTTGGTGCGAGCATAATTGAAACGAACGCGAAAGTGTTAGTTTGCAAGTTATTTATACAACGAATCTTTTACACCGGTGACTTCTTGTAGATTAAAAGCGTTCCCCGACGTCATCGGATGTCAGTGATTCCATTATTTTCAATTTAATGGATCTGTGAAAAGATCTTTTAATTATTTCACGATTTTCAATTTCCAGAAGGAAGATTCATTAGACGTGATCAAATGCTTTGGCGTATGGATTATTTTAACGACACAAATAAGTTAGAATAAAATACTGAAAGTCCATTTGCATCCACTAAATTTTACGAATTATTTAGACATTTTATAGGACAAATTTAATTGGACCATTTTTCTAGAGTCCTCTTTAAATCCATGAAAGAGCTTAGGGAGTAAAGATAAAGAGCTTAACGCTATCTTAGAATTAAAATAGGTCTAGTGCCAATAAATTAATAGAAATAAGGTAATTAAGGAAAGTTACTTTGACCGTCCCTAAAGTCGGACCCCCAGGAAGCATTTGCTTCACTTTCGACTGTCTTTATATAACCTTGAGAATTTTCTTATAAACAAGTCATTTTCCCTTATTCCAATTTAATTTACCTCGCTTCCTGGATTGTGTTCCGCGATTTAACATTTTTTCGATTCTTCGGGTGTTTGCGCAAAATATTGGAAACATTACCGCAGTAAGCTAGGGAAACTAATACTCCTAGCATCAACTCAACGTCAACCTTATTTTATTAAACTTTTGAATGAACACACTGTCGGAACAAAATAGTTTTCCCTTGAAATCATTCACGAATGTTAACGAGTGATTGCTGATATGAACGGTCTAATTTTACATCTTCGTTATTGACGCTGTTCGATATATTTGGATGATTTCGATATTTTACCTTTGGTAGACACCAAACTATTGTTTACTCTGCAGATAATATTACGTATTTTTATGCCATAATCAGTTAGATATTTTTAATTAACAATAAAACAAGGATATTTTTTAAGAGAGAAGGGACATATATATTCCCATAGTGAAACATTTCAGAAACCATGATACTATTGTTTGCTATGCTCAGTTTTCTCTGTAGATAATATTACGTATTTTTTATGCCATAATTAGTTAGATATTTTTTAATTAATAATATAAGGAGGATATTTTTTTAGAGGAGATACGTATAAATTCACATAAGTAAAACCGATTCCAAAATCATGGCTTAATTATGCAAGGCTTATTATAATATTTACTTACATATTTATCGCAACAAATTGGTAAAAACCAAGAAGCTTTTTCTGAATGATACTAAGTTTACACTCAATGATTAAAATTACGTCAAAGAGTGAACTAATGAATGAGCTAATAAAACGATGCATGAAAAGAATTCAAAATTGAAAGTAGTGAAAAAAAATTGTTTATCCTTATATCCTTTATACTGGTATCCTTTTATTAAATTAGCCAATTTATTTGTTTCCCGCATGGTCCGGATTGATACCCCATAAATCTTGAAATGCCCTACATTGTGAACACATGGCTGCTTTCAAACAGCTCTGCATTCACAGTTCGCACGCCACGCGGCCATGTTCGTCTCGCACTCCCGTTGCATCACACCATTTCGTCTATCAGGGGTGTGGTGCACGCATGGGATTCCTTGGTGCAGTTGCTCGGAATTCCCTCTCGGTGTTTGATTGAGGGTTTGCCAACTCTCTTGGCGGAAGGCTTCTTTGAAGGGGAGGCTGTCTAACGTGTCTTCACGTCCCCCCCCCCAGCTTTAATACCTACCTCATCTCGTCTAAATCCAGTTTTTCCCTTTCTCAGGGCTTTAATTTCCGTGTTTCTCCACTTTAAGACGTCGACGTGAATATCAGAAGGACTTTTGATATTTCGGTGGGAATGAGGGAGTCGAATACACGCTACGTGTTCGTCTTATGTTTTTCATTCGGAATTCGATCGATAGGGGGCTATAGGTTTGGCTATCTATGAATGAATTTCTTTCGTTTTTCGAGTCTTTTTCTAATAGTTTTCTATACATTCTCGTAATGTATTTATTATAAAGTCCTGTTTTGAGTATATTTCCATTTCTCCACCTCTGTTAGGTGCCTATATATACCCTGTTTTACAAAAAGGGATTTTCTGATTTTGAAAAGTTTTCCTGTTGAAAAAACGAAACGGAATCAGGCGTAACTTTGTGGTAGTTATTAATAATATCAAAATCCATATTGAGAAAACTTTTACTAGACCACAGAGAAGGTACACAAGCGACCATGGTTTCGCAGCATGGCTGCATCATCTGTTGAGTTTAATCTCATTCATTTTGGTTTGCGTTATTAATGATATATTGCAATCTATGAGAAACTTTGCTCTGACATTAATGATAATAATAATAGTGCCGGCTTTTTTATGAGCGAATTTTAGCCTTTGAAGGCCATTCTTCCAATTAACTTTTTTTAAGTTCATTCCATTTAACAATCACACTTCACCCCCCCATATGTGTCAGACCTTTGTTTTTGGCATAAAATTTTAACTATGCAAATTATTGGAAATAAAATGTAAGATTTTAGGCACAAGAATATTCATTAGAAGCGATTATCTGGCGGAGAAGCAGACTTCCTATTTATATACTTTTAGTAGATATTCACTTCCGGAAAAAATGTAAAGATTTTACAAATCACTCGAAAATTTTCTTGGGGTTAATGAAAATTCATCTTTTCATTTCTTTTTGTTGGAGACTTACCGCAAAGTCACGGCCTGAGCAGTGGATTCTAGATATTCATTTAATTATTTTCAAACTGCTTACATTGGTGCCGTCTAGGTTTTCATCTGAAAATTCGTTCATTTATCGTGAATTTATTCGCGAATTTTAATTCAGCTCTGCTGTGAATGCTCCACTTTCATCATTATCGCTTTAAATGGAAATATAACTGAACAAGCAGAATATGCATCGAAGAAGGTATGATATGATATTACTGCACTCAACGTTATTTTATGGAAATGCTGCGAACTATTATAAATACGCGACGCGGCAGTTACTAAGGACAATAATGGTCGCGAGAGAAAAATAAATAAACAGTTTGAGTGTGTTTGGTGTTGAGCGTGTTGATGAAGTAAAGTTTCTGTTTTGATTACGATCGGGAATAAAGTGTTATTTTTTCGGATTACGAGAGTTGAGTAAATTATCCCGAACCCCACGGATCGTAACAATATTATTAGGGTATTATAATAATATATCTATTATATATAGATGCTTCTCCGGATTCATTCATGTATATAGATAGATAGATGGAGAGGATACTAATTCACAGTCTAAACCACAAGTGTCATTGACATGAAATTTTTACGACATATTGGCCATAACGTGTAACCGCCAGAAAAATTGCGATTTTGAACCTCAGTGTCATGGGTTCGATTCCAGAGGGCACCAAAGTCCCGATTTTTCCCGTTTAAATATATAATACATTGGGGTAGCATTTCATTATTTTTTGATGCATTTATCGATATGAAAGGGAAGTTCTAGCTTTGATAGAAGATGTATATTAAGTCTTGGTTTATGAAAAAAATTAGATAAGATCATGCTGTTTCTGGGTTCGATGCCAGAGCACATTAAAAATTCTCACATAAGGAATATATGGGAAAAGTAGGACGTCGTTTGAGGCTGTTGCAGCCAATATTTCTGCTGGAATTTACACAAATAGTTAGAGTCGGTGATCCTTTGTTGTTCCGCATAGTAATTATCACCATGAAGACCCGGGTTCGATGCCGGATGGGGAAATTGCAGCGAATTTTATGAATATTTCAATATTTTTCCTACTTTTGATGACCCTCTCGATATGATGTCGACTTGAAATTTGAGTTATCAACATACTTGCAGAATGCAAGCAACATTTTACTCGTATTTTATAAACGTGCTACATATTTCGTTACAAGTCGCCGCACGAAACTTTCCCCTGCAAAAGAACTCAAATTCAGTGTTAATGGTTTAAATCCGTTATTTCAAAATAACATATTTCAATGATTCCTTTCCTTCTTGATCTACTTGCATCGTCAGAGACTCTAATCTAGACCCTAAGAAATGAAATACCCCTGTCTTGCAGAGGAGTTTCCCCCTCGGTTTATATTTAAGGGTGTGTATCTGCTTCTCTTTGGCGGGGGCGGATCTGGGAACTTCCCCAAGGGATCGATTCCCGTAGGCCAAAAGCCGAATTCCGAGGAGGAAAACATATTACGGGTTTCCCAGGCAACAGCAAACAGCGATATGTGGAGCGAATTCTGTGGATGAAGAAAATTCGTTGAACGTGGACGTCTTGACGCTTGGAAATGTCGCTTGAGTGACCTGTTTTTTAATTATATATGTCAGTTATTTTTCATTGCACGAAGTTCTAAATTGAAATCGATTGAATTGGAGATGAGTTACGAGCCATAACTACTCGGCAATCGTCCAAATTTAGCTTATTTAACTGCATCAGTTCAACAAACAAGCAGGTATCCTCGTATGATACAAATCATAATTGAATTCCCTTACTTAGCTGAACTATGTCAATCCAAATTTTAATACACTATATCATATAGTATCAATATTGGCTTTCTCAATCGAACTTTATATTTCGCGACGTTTAAAATCTAAGATCATAGTTAGTCTGAATAATGTCGTATATTGATTGAAATATATTATACTGTTTCTTTCAGTAAAATTAAATGTCCACAAAACCTCGACCACCTCTGTGGACCGTAATTATTATTTCTTGGAAATTGAATGCCGATTTGTGTATCATTATTATTTCTAGTACTCATGATAAGTAATGTTACAACGCGTTGATCAACATTATAGAAATATTGCATATCTTAACATTTAATTATTTTATGGAGAATTAAAGTTACTTTGATAGAGAAAACATTAATAAGGAAAATTGGTAACCCTTAACGCATTGCCCCCATCGTCTCCCGAATAGATTGAGAGAATGTTCCGGCGAGATAGCTCAACGGTCAGAGCACCTGACCGGGAGACCCGGGTTCGATTCCCAGTCCCGTCGGACTTTTTTCCAGTCTATTCTTCCTTGGGAAAACATTAATAATTGATGCAACCAAAATTATAAATAAAAATTAAAAGATGTGTGTTTTAATAATACTGTAAATTACGATTGCATGAATAATTTATGCATTTTCACAAATATATTAGTTTCACAATACAAATTTTAAATTAATAGTTCAAGTTGTCGTTTTCTTACGGAAAATACCTAGGTTATTTAAGAAAACGTAATTCCATGTAGAAATTAGATTCAATGAAACAAAATCTGATTACGTCCACAGAAAACAAAAATAAAATTTTATGGGAAAAAAATGTTTAATTGAAATAGCGTGAATAAGTTCCCACATGTATCGCCAGAGTTAATAAATAATCCATGGAGATAGTTAATTTTTTCTATCGCCTTCTTCACCTTTTCCTTGTATAATTGAGTAACAAATTTCTTTCCATAAATATAGTTTAATTTGAAAGTTTGAAAGAAAAAATTAACTGCAGAAGTCGTCAAACTTTCAGAATCTTTAATGTTCAGAAATCAGACCTGATGGGGAACCTTTAAGCTTATATCCTTTAAGAGAGACATTGAAAATGGATGTGCGTCCTTCCCTGTATTTAAATCCACTTTCATGAATGTCTAATGCCTCTCAAATCTTTCAATCATTTCGAAGATGACTTTATCCATGCCCATACATCACTGTCCTTCGCATTTGACTTTTAAATATCTGTCTGTGACACGTTGATGTTACATCGAACGAATCGTGGCGTTGGTTGGCGTCAGTTTTATCGATTTTTGCTTCCAGAAACATTGCAGTGTAAATTCAAGGATATATAGAATATTATTGCACAAAAATTCAGCGAGTAACATTCCCTTGTGCTAATTAGTCAATTCCGGCGATATTTATTGGAACTTATCCATAATCAGTAGAAGAAAAAGCACACAATGTCCACAATTTATTGAAAAAATAGACGACCAGTTTCCTGAAGCATGAAGATGAGGAAGCCTAATAGAAAAACCGGTCGCCTTAAATATTTTTTCAATAAATTGGGTGCATAGTCAGATTGTGTGTTTTTATTATACTGATTTCCTAGTGTTTTGAAATACGGAAGAAAATTTGTTTCATTTAGCTACTTTTCAGTAACTGGAAAGTTTTAGTAGAATCAACCGCTAAATTTTTGATCTATCGTAGATGAATGTAGGTTTCTCTTTTTTATTCCATAATTATCTAAATTCATTATTCTTTCCATTTTCTCGATCATGGTTCATTTTTAAGAATAAAGTATTATTTCCCCAGCTAACGGATTTCACCATTTTCGACTTCCTGAATCCTTAAATACAACACCATAGCTTAATTTTCCCTGCAAAACTTCTTTTGCCGTTTTTCTATACATTTACCTAAACATTCGACGAAATTAATCCTTATACATTTTATTTATTTATTAAACAATTCATTCTTAACTATTTTATATCTTTCAGTAGTATACCAAATTCATTTATTCTCTTTGCGGTTATACAAGGAAAATGGATCGTCTTAGAATGTGGCTTCTTTTAGATTCGTGCATCTACAATGTGTTATTTACTTTTTGAAATTTTACAATGTAAACTTCGCCGATTGATTCCCTTTTTCTTTCCGTCTATAATTTGGTAGAAAGTTTAAAATGATATTTCAAGTCCATATCAAAGAGATACCTTTCAATTTTAAGTGGAAAAATGTCAAGGAAATCATTACCATATTTTACGGACCATAAGACGCAACCTAATAAAAAAATCCATCACAATAAAAATCACATGAAAAATGAAAAAAATCAAGAGTTTGCAATTGTGAATTAAGTCCTCCCGGAATAGATAGAGATAGGTTTCCCACTGCATAGACTAGATGGGCATTTTTAAAACTTGCGGGAATTTTAAATCAAACACGGAGCATTTTTATATCAATTTCGAGTATAAGACGCACCTGAGTTTTGGAGGTAAATTATTTGGTGGAAAAAGTGCGCCTTATAGTCCGTCAAATACGGTAATAGTATTTAACATATATACAACAGAAGGCAGCTCGTGTTTGATCAATGAGGTTCGAGCAAATGTTACAAAAATATATATTTATAATCGAGGAAAGTAATCGACTAGCTTCGGAATCACCAGCTCCACTTTTAAATTTGAAAATATCCAAAATCCATACCTTAAATATTAAACTTTATTAAATAACATGGATTCGGAACGTGTTCGTTGCGGATGGACTTATCACACGAGAATTTTGTTCTTGTTCGTTACAATTTGCCTCTGTGAAGGGAAATATAACTTCCTGGAATGGCGTCATATCTTCATCTGGTTCTTATCGCCTTTATTACTGGAAGTGATGGTTATTTCGTAATCTTAGAAGTCATTGTTCCTGCGAGCTCTTCATTTGGGTATTTTATCACTATTATTATCATGGTATTCTTTGGTTAGTTGCAATCTTTTTCCTGACAGTTCCATAAATTATGCACGCCTATCTTATTATGTTTACATTATTAAAGCGAAATGTAAATACGAGTTCCTCATACTTTATCCCAAATACGTCAGTTTCGACAGAAACCTCGTTTGATATATTATTTCAGCCAAGAAATCATTAGTTTCCGATCGGTTTATGTTCAGCCTGTTGTGGAAGACTTGAAAAAAAAACACGTATTAGTGCTATTTAGTACCTGCTGGGAGGTATTATATTCATTTCATACATTTTATCACATATAGCCACTCACAATAGCCTTATTGCCTCTCTTACTTTATCCTGACAGCATAGGAATTTCATCGTAAAAATAGCGACGACTGAGGAATTTTTGGAACTCGGAAAATCTTGCGTTCCGTGCTGCTTACAGATGGTTTCGGACGCGTGATGACTCCAATGCAGCTGATGCGAGGCACGAATTCATGGCAGAAGTGAATTCGCATCCCCCGTAAATCTCCTTCCCTATTGCTGCAGTACGTGGAGGAACTGAGAGAATAGAAATCCATGCTTTTCCTGCGTGAGATAGAAAGGTCTTATCAAAGTTAAACTTCCTTCGCAACCTTATCTCTTATTGGCATAATATAGCTTGTGCATCATGCTGGTCCATTACGTAT
Organism: Sympetrum striolatum; assembly: GCA_947579665.1. Taxonomy (NCBI): domain Eukaryota; kingdom Metazoa; phylum Arthropoda; class Insecta; order Odonata; family Libellulidae; genus Sympetrum; species Sympetrum striolatum. The sequence continues at coordinate 18,575,314 of OX388347.1, read as the reverse complement.
TTACCGAAAAATGTACTTCAAAATCCACTATCTTCGGAAATCGTCGATAAACTTTCTAGTTAATCCTCATTCGTATATTTAGAGACATACTTATATACTCAATGCTTTAAATATCAAAGTAAATACGAAGTTTTTTAGCAAAAAATAAAATTCTATGGTTGCGGCAATATAACGGTGATCGTATTCGTAAGAATAGACATACTTCGGTGCTTTGGTGTTGTAGACAGAGAAAGGGTAATTTTTGATCCAAATCAGAGAAATTCCGTCAAATATATTTGTGAGGTTCTGTTAAATTAATTAAATATGTTTATTTGTAAAAAAATTGTAAAAATTTCGTAAAACAGTGCCTTAACATATCACATTAGTTTCAGATATGAATAATTATTTCGCGCTAGAAAAATAATTATCCTCAATAACACAGACCAATACCAATTCTAAGTTTACAAGTTTCCTCGCAGTGCCTTTGCCGTTATATTCCTTGGCTTTTAATTTACCTCGTAGAATCATCAACTTGCTTAAGTGAGTAGCGAGTTCTCATTCTCAAAGTCGAGAAGTTATGATCTCTTTGTTGACTGTGTGAACTTCAATATCGTTACGCGTGGTTGCTAGAAAACCGCCCTGTCCTTCTAACGTTACTCGGCCTATCTGCATTCTATTTGTCTCCATAAAACCGCACTGTGTTATGCAATTTATTTCTTTCCTTGGTGTGCGTCGCTGCTTTACCTTTCAAACTACTGCTGGTCAAATGATTCAGCAATTTTGGCAGATATCCTCAGAGTTAGTGTGATTTTTGCAATGATTTTTTTTTGCGATTTAGTATGGGAAAACTTTCCCGCTTGAAAATTTCGTCATTCTTACTTTAGATTTTGTTTTAAAGTATTGGATTTAAGTTTTAAACATTGGGGTGAAATTAAATCCATAGGAGATAAAATGGAGGTAACGGAATCAGTAATGTACACAAGGAAATATTAAAGTGATCTCTATTATATTAATAATACATCGGACCCAAGAGTAATCAATTTAAGAATCGTGAAAAATATTCTACACGGGGAACAAGTCCAAGTACATTGTGACACGCAATGACTCTACGAATAATATTTGTCTTAGAATTATATAAGGATATAAGATACCTTAATTAGTGTAGTTATTCATTATTACTCAACGCCTAGTTTCTTTCATTTCGACATACTGACTAACCAGACCAAAAGAAAGAGCGAATGAATGATAATCTGAATCAAGAGACAAATTAAACATATTTTATTCATTTTATAGTATCAATAACCGTGAGAATGTAAGGTAATACAATAACTATCTATATAACTGAGATTGAAAAGGTTTTATGTAATATATAAGAAGGGCTTTGAGCGGAAACGGGAAGTATAAAATCTCTACTTTCAATCACTCATAGGGAACCTTTACTCGTAAGTGAACGTTAAAAGAACTAAAGTGAGGCATTAAAAACGTACCATGTAATGTGTCATACAATCAATATTACCAGAATTTTTTGGTGATATTAAAATATCATCTTGCCTTTTCCTTAGGTAAGTTAGATTTTTTCACATAGTAAGGCGACCTCTAGGTGTCTACACATTGAATGCCATCATTATATTTTTTCCTTTAGATAATAAATAATATTCTTATCACTTGTTAATTCGGTAGCTTCATCTAGCATTACAAATGTATTTATTTTATAATTTATTTTCATCTTTTTCTTACCGAATACCAGATCTCGCTCTTTTTTGAAGAAAATGGAAATGAAGCGATTTTATATACGGGCTATGCTAGCAGGAATATTGAGCTAGAAATTTCTCATGTTTGGCCAACAATTAACTGCATCTCTCGTGGAGGAAATGCAGTTATCGTGGTGCACTTCCGTGCACGTGCGTGAAGTGACTCTCCGGCCTTCATTGCTTTATTAAAATAGCAACTCTTACGTCAGAGAAGTAATCGCACGGCGGAAAAAGTGTTCGAATAACAGGAAACTTCGCTTGATAGTATATCTAAGTGGGAATTGAAGAGAGTAAAATCGACGCTTCGGATGTGAAGAAATATGTTTTGTTGCATCTAAAAGATTTTATGTCGAGGTAAAATTTATTGAGTATTGAGTAACGATTCGAGATGTAATGGGTCAAAAGTTGTGACCCTTGAGCTCTCGTTATGGAAAATTTTCTGTCGGATTTAATAGCAGGAAGACGTAATAGAATTTTCTTAGCGCTCGTTAAATTTAGAAAACAAGTTGACATCAATTTTCCGTTTTAGTAATATCATAAAAGGATTGCTAACTTTTGAAAGAGAAAATGTAACTTATTAGTCAAGCTCGAGAAAATATGGTTCAATGAGAATTAGTTGAATTTTTAATCGTAATTTTATGCCAAGAATTCTGACTGAAGTAAGTTTTAAGGTCACATTAAACGTTTTTGTGACAGATTGAATCGATTTTCTTATACAGAATCACTTAATATCGAAAACTGCGACGTTATCGTCACAGTATTAAAGCAATATAATGTCTTAATTAACTTTTAAATCTTACTCAATCTTTACAAAACGCATCCTAAAATTCTTCTCTAAAAAAGTATTTAGTAATTTTTTATTTATCAAGTATGGAAAAACAAGGAATCGACTCAGTCAAAACATGTTCAAACAACTTGAAAAAATCATTTCATACTGAGATTTTCGTAAAAAGATTTTTTGATGCATTAATTCAAGTCTACAATTTAATTGATCACTTTACTTATGCTATTTAGATCTACATTTCCTTTATATCTTAATCTAACTCCGCAGCATTTTCTGAATGGGAGGTCACAGCCTTTCACGAAACAATGAGCAAATTATGTCATAATCCAGACTACGTGCCAACAAGCTTTTAGTTTGAGGTGCATCACCAACAAATATTTATCTCGAGAATTCCGCTGATGGCTGAGGAAAGAGTCACAGAATACTCCAAACACCATCAAAAATGATGAATCAGTAGTATTCTGCAGTATCAGGAGTATTCTGTGACTCTTTCCTCAGCAATTATTTACTTTTGGGAGAATTAGAGAAAACTTATCCTGTAAAAGTGTCATTATGGACCTCGGAGGTACTTTTTGTCTTCTATGAGGAAAATGACTCTTTAAAACTTTCTCTAACTACGATTTCTCTGTTTAAGTATGTACATCAACGTAATCGAAGATTGCATCTTTTTTATTTACGTGCATTTTGAAATTAGTCCTGAAATCATAAATTTTCATTGCTTGAGTTATTTTCAGAAGAGAGATTTTTGTTCATTAACACGTTCCGTTCGGTGTCGATTTCGGTGGTTGCTATCCTATGGCTGAATACTTTTATTATAATATATAGATTTAATTAAATAATAATATAATAATAAAATGTATAAATAATATTTCAATTATTCATAGAATGTTAGCTCTATATGCTGCAATAAGTTTTTTTTAAATAATGCTAACATTTATCGTTTTTTTTATATTTATGTTGTGATAACTCAGCCACAGGATAGGACCAACGTGAGCGGCATCTCTCCGCACGGAATGTGTTAAATATATTTTGAATTGAGCTTGTTTTGCCACTTTACACCTAACGTAAAGTTTTTACTTGTCAACAGGCGAGGAAAGAGATAAAATTCAAATTATTTATTTTTAATTTTATCACCCAAACGTCATACTATAAATTTTATTAACGCATGTATATACAACTTAACAGTACTATTCCCATCAGTAAGGTATGCACAAGCAGATTAATATGAAAGGAAGCTGTAATAGGAATGTCAAACTTCTACCGCTATATGGACCATTTTTAATTTTTTCTCTTCCCTTTGACCCGGAAGTCTCAAATAGGAAAATAAGAATGTCGCAGATTTCCGCAAGTATAGAAATAAGTTTGAAATAACAACTGAAATTCTCAAATTTGCATTTTAGCGTAAATGGCTATTGTTTCGAGATTAGATCAGGAAATTTAGTTTATTCTCAACACCTTTGCATTCTTAAATTGTGATATGCAAGAGCAGATTGATTCCAAAGATGTATGTCGAATTCGATGCCAGTTGTGTATAGCTTCATATTTGTAGGTAATTACTCCTTTGATACGAAATTATGTTTTTTATTATGGATTGACATGTTGAGATGTGAAAATGTTTGGTATGTCTATGGCTTTATTGTAGCTTTATGGACTTTACTGTTGTCTGCTCCATAATTCGATTTTGAAATCTGGAAACCCAATTCATATGTATTATCGCTATACAGATAAAAAAACTCAAAATTAGTGGAACATTAGCTCTTAGCTTAATTGTGAATTAAATGAAAATATTTCTGAGACCGTTAATTGAATTACGTCGACCCAACGCCCGGCATAATTTCCTTTAATCTTTTCGGAATAAAATATCAAATTCAAATAATCAGTGTCTACGCGGATGGTATGAGTAAACCTGGTCGTTCATCACTCCTCTCATAGAGGGCAATAGCGGCTTCCTTCTTGAGCTGCAGTATCTCAGCATCACAGCATAGAGACCGCTTCGAGGATGGCTCCGTTGGGATGAAAAAAGGGTCTTTTTTATTCCTCTGGTGACAAGTGAGCGTCGCTCGGACCCCGGCATTGTGGACGGATGCCTTTTGGGAAAAGGAGGACAGACCCCTGTCCGTGCATTTCCTCCCAGGAGAGGTTGAAGTTCAGGGACTGTATACGGCGAATCCTAGATTAAATGTTCCTATTGTAGTCTCTTTTCCCCGCGAGATGTCGTTGTTTCACCCTTTTTCAGTGCGAATATTATGGAACGGAACTGCTCAATTGGGGATTTCATTCATATTTTCATGTGTATCGTTGTCTAGAAAGGAAATAGGCTGGTCAGTGTCACTTCTTTCCATGGAATATTTATAAACTACTGGTTAACTCGATTTTTAGGGTATGATAAGGCTTAATTATTTTATATTATTGTTTAACCCTTTATTAAGTCCTTTAGTCCGAATGCTTTCATGAGTATCGCTGCTGAGACCCGTAGATATATTGTTAAATTCCGCTTTCAATTCACGATGTAGAATGTGAACTGAGCACTTTGCTCGTGAAAAATCTAAATTCAAATCCTCTACTGATTGTAATCAAAATAGTGTTGGGGTTTGATGTGCTTATTTAATTCCGTTGATTTATTTATGAGCTCCATTATTTTTATAATATTATATGTATATTGGTCATGCATGCATCATGCTCGCGTAATGTCCATGAGCTAGAAATCACAAACCTTTAAAGCTTTGAAAGTACGTAAATTAAGATAATTGTGTATGCAAATTTGTTGTATATATTAAGTGTATTGCGATGTATACATTATCAGTACTATCATTACTTTGTATACGTTAAGTGCACGAAAATATGTGGTAAAATTATGTTAAATCCTCCACAACCTCACATAAAAATAGCCGTTCACCTCTATTTGCTGCTTTGTGATGAAGGATTAATTTTATCTTTAAACCCTAACCCCAAAAAATATTTTCGCTCCCCTATTTTAAGGACCATATAAACCCTGTTTTGAGGCTTTACAATCTTAGGAATATCCTTAATATTCCACCCAAAATACTCAGAAAATTTCGCGAGGACTTACATGTAAGATTAGGAAGAAAGAAATAATAAAATTAGTTAATACGCTGCAGTTCAATTTAAATATGGCCTTAAAATTGGATAATCATGAATATAATTTTGAAAAAAAATTGTAAATTAAAGGATGTATGATTAATAATAATTAATCATACAATATAAGTATCGGAATCAATACATATCTAATCGGAAAATGTAAGATTTACAGGAGTGTTTAAGAATATATTAACAATGTAATTGTAAATACCTTTACAGTACTTCAATCCTTCTGGTAATTCTACAATAATACATGCATCGAATTGATTTAAGAGTTGAAATTTTAATTTTGAAGTGATATTGAAGTTTTTGAACTGCCCTTTACTTGAATAGCTGGAAGATCCAATATAAAATTGTCCAAAATAATGCTTCTTATACGGTTTTTATTTAATCATATATAACATTTCATAATACAAGTTAAACCCATGAAGAAAATTGCAACTCCTCACATTGCCTAGTAAACCTCATTCCCCTCTATTAGCAATTGGTGAGTAACCTTAGAGAGGGAAGTTTCCAAGTGGTCTTCTGGCAGAATACTTAGCAGACAGATATTGGGAGTAGGGACTCGATGTATTAGGGTCTTTACAACCCCACGAATGCCACCGTACAGCTCAACGTAGTGAGGTTTACGACCTGAAAGGATTGGCCGAAAGATTGATGCGGAGGACCCTCCAAAGGACCGGGGAAAGGGTCTCGAATTTGGCCCATAAAATCGAAGTTTCTGACCCAAAGTCGAGGATGGCAGTGGACGGCAAAATTACCCACGGAGATTCATTATTCACGAAATTTCTGACGCATCTGCCTCAAAGCTGTTCTCGGGATGAAAAATAAAACTTCTATCACCGGAAAGGTTTAGGTGATGATTGAAAATCCGTTTCATCGTGAATGTTTCTGCTAACATATCTTGATGAATACTATGACTTTCAGCTATCTTTGGTACGAGATTAAGAATTTTTTTCAAACGCGCTCCTTTAATGGTTGCAGTAACACGAAAGCTACCGGGGTATAACTTATTCTGCAAAATGGCATTCCTTTTGTCCTCTCTTCATTGAATGCTGTGAATAATGTTATATATAGGATCATTATTCTATACTGACATGGATTTTTCGCTCTCTTAGAATTATAGCATAAGAACGAGTTTATAAAGGTTGAGACTTTCCATTCTCATCTTACTAATAACCCTGTTTCATAAAATATTTCACAAAAGAGATTTTAGGGATAAAACGAAAGAAATGAAGGAAAGAGTTAAATATTTTGCAAATTTACAAAAAAAAACAAGTTAGCACTTAGGAAAACAGTAAAAGCTCTGTAATAAAACGCCTTAGGTTAAGGAAGGGTGAACAACTTCCGAAACATACCTAACGTTACGAATAATATTGAAAAGATATAGAGAAATGAGAAAATAAAAAAATGAAAGTTTCGGTAACGAGCCTGGAATAAAAGATTAAAACATAAATATATTCAATTATCATAGATATTTAGTAGGATAAAATATTAGAAGGAAACAATAAGATAAAAACGAAAATAATGACAAGTCTGAAAAATAAAATAATTACATAGTAATTTAAAAATACTGCCAGAGGTACCGTTAATTTCTAAATTTAAAGAAAGATGAGAAAAATATAAGCACAAAATTATTATTGATCATTGAGGCATATAATGACAACCAATCTCACTCCTCATATGGCATATGAAGCCTTCATTCTGTCTCCAGAATTTTGGTAGAAGATGGCATAGATCGGATATGGGAAACCTATTCCAATTAGTGGCCGCATTTACCATTCGCATAAGAAAATCTGCGTCATCAGAAACTGATCTGTTGGTTTCACATGTGGCCATTGTGTCTATTCCAAGAGCTGCTCGTTTTTTAAATATTTAGTCGTTATTCAAAGCTATAAATCTTTCGCATTAGTATTAGTTGTCCAAATTTTTCGCAGTCCGAACTGTAAGTTACCCGATCTCCACTGTGTTGTTAGGGAGGCATTTAAAGTGTCTTGTGTTAGCACCTCGTTGTTATCGAAGGAACCAGATGTGGTTTTACGTAACGTGGACTTAATTGGAAGAGGAGGCGTGGCTCAATTATTTATCAGAATTTATGGGTTGTGATGAAAGGGGTGAGAACAAATGGGATTAAGGGGAGCTCAGGTCGTCGAACCTCGGAGGAATATTATTTTTTTCTGGTAGGTCAGGCGAACTTGTTTGCTGCGACTTTTGAGAGGTGGGCGGGAAAAGTTGCGCTGATGCTTTCTATCAATGGTGGTTTTGCGGGAGTCACCTCTTTGATGGACTTAAAAATTTCCAGTACTGGAAGCCATATCTAAAAATGAATCCTAACAATTGATATTGATTACTTCTAAGGTAATTCCGGTAGAAATGCCCCAGCTAAGGAAAAGACTTCATAAGAATGACTTCAGTGATAACAAGAATGTAAAACTGCGTGATTGAATGTAACATTTATTGGTTATTAACAATGTATAAACAAATTTTCTTTAAAACCATTTTCACCCTAAATATTAAACTTTTTCTGCATCCATGCAATTGCCCATCTCTCCCGAGTGTCCGGGTGAGACGCCCCACCTCTGTGAGAGAGACGTCCCATTAGCTTAAACTGAATTTAATCTGGAAAGTGCTTGTTATATAACAAAATTGTTAAATTTAAACTTTAAATTAGGATATGACTAAAATTTTAAGTTAAATTTAAAACCTAACTGGAAGTTTCATTTGCAAAAATTTAGCCAAAAATTGCAGTTCTTTTAGAGAACATATCCAATGAAATTTGCAATTGGTATGAATAGGGGATAAATAAAACACAAAATACTGTCGTTTTAACCGAAAAAAAATCCGTCAGTAATGGTTTTCCTTAAAAATACTGCGACTGGGGTATCTCTCCCGGAATTACCATAGTTAATTTAACATAGAATATGTTGCTTTTCAAACAATAAAATTGCATGATATCGCGAATCTTCAATTACAGGATCCAATAACACCCGATATCAGGTTATTACATGATAATTACTACATTTTACGATTTTATGGTATTCAAGCGAAACTAGCTCACAGTTATATTTACATACATTAATTTGCTTAATTTGTTAAAGAAGTGAATGGCATATTTAAAAATTAGACGTTATAGGTGATAATTCCCCAAAATACTGAAGCAGTATTTAGTTAATTTTAATCCTACACAGTTTCTCGAAATATTCGTTATAAATTTTAATTAATTGCTCCAGTTGATAGATCGATGGAAAAATTAATTAATATAATCGTTATCAGGAGTCCATGACTGGTGGTGTCTAGCTTTATGCAACGGTTTTTCATAGCAGCTAGACAAATATGAAAAGGAATTTAATTATATATTAATTATACATCGATACTGGTCTTATAACGTTCACTCTGGGTCAATTGCCGTTAACCTTGCTTTTGGGAGTAAAAAATTAAATCATTTTCCTTTCCAACCTTGACTTATCAGAACTTGTCGAAAGTAAAGCTAACAGAGTTGCCGAGGGATCACAATACTTTTCCTTCGTCTGCGCTGGGTTTGATGTCATAGAAAAAAGGACTTTCTGCATCTGCTGGAAGGGTTCCCTCCATTCCTTTGCGGATTCACTGCATCATCTGTGGTGTCCCCGAAGTGTTTATCACTCTTTCACACCATTTCAAAGGGAAAGTCATTAATACACCGAACAAAGCCGCATCGACCAACTGCTGCAGAGAAAGGTGAAGATTGTTCAGGCGCTGGGTCCAGCGATGTTGTCATGGAGATCGAAGAAATACGCTTAACAAATAATCTCATTTAATGAAGGAGTACGTCAGCAAAAGAATTTTGTACGGACAGTGCAATTTAATTTGAGAGATGGACCTAATTCTTTTGTATTCTCTCAGTCCCTGATTACGTTTGTTTTTAACGATCTTCCGAGGTAATGTGTGTGTGAGATAGCAATTTTATTAGTTTGAGAATCGTTGAAATTGTACATACTTGAACAGAATAATCAGCAGCTTCTTTTTAAATCCTTACATTATATGGCATAAGTCTGGGTCAATGTGCACATTATCTATTGTGTAAATAGGACCCTAGTTACCGCTTGCAGGAGTCTGGAAAATTATGATACCGTTAGAAAATTAGAAGCGAGTTTGATACAACGTAGGCTATGCTATTACATATTAAGCAATTATACTTTCTACTTTTTATCTTAATGGATAGGAAATAATGCATATATATTTCATTTCCTTTTTTGAGTTGATTGATGAGTTGATTTGAGTTGATTTTATTAAAAGAGGAGAAATAGTATTGAAAAATATCGAAGATTACGTTGTAGTATCTGGAAAGGTTTTAATGGTCAATAATAGTAGTAATTGTAGGTCAACTCAGAACCTACGTGCGGTATCAGTTAAGGCGCGCCTCTGTTGCTTACAATAATTTTAACGTAAACATTCGATACATTTTTAAATGCAATCAAATTCAAGGGATGAGATTTATTGTAATACAAATACAACCTTTTCATCGAATAGGAAAAAAGGAAGCTGAATTCTCAAGTCCCCATTCTTTCGGTCATCTCCTGTTTTCACTTTCTCTCGGATGGATTAAATTGAGGCTTCCATGAGAGCGTGCTGTATAATAGCCGGGTGTTTGCGTGCTTGCCATCTCATAAATGGGAGGAGTCGCTAATATGAAAACTGGGTCATGTGTGACTGTACAAAGGGTTCCTTCCTCCAATGAATTATTGCCACTTTTTCAGCTAATGTTATTCCCCAATTCTCTTCAACGTAAGTAAAATGTGGTAAAACAAGAATTAATATTTTACGTATATAGTGTTAATACTTAATAATATATCGGACGTAATATTTTCGGTATATCAAATATATCTTCCTTATTCATCTTAAAATATAATATATTATTATATTGTATATTAATATATTGCATTGGATTCAATTTATCACGTCTGTTTTTAACAGAATAAAAGGCTTGTAAAGTTGAAGCACAGATAAAATTATTACCATGTAATTCATAAAAAGGGCGTTATTTTGTGGATATCCATCACACACATCTAAGTAAGTTTTCCAAATAAAATCGTAGAAAAAGTACGTTCTTGTATCTACATTTACTGGATCGAATGACTATTTATTTGTATAATGTAAATTAAAATTAATTTACTGCAAACTTGGCGGAATTTGTTAGAAACCTTTTCAATGTTTATTTCTTTCTTATGTTCACGATGTTTCTTGAATTCTTAATCTTACTCCTCAATACTTGCATTTGGATCTACGATAATGCCAAGGCTCAAAGTTAATTGAAAATATTTAATCCCGAAAATTACGATATCTAAAAGATCGTATTTTAAAAATTAGATTCAGCTTTACTTCTGTCTCAATACTGACTTGCTTTCCTTAAACCAAAATGTTACTGGAAAATTAATTAGAATTTTCTCCAAGGCCTTCCCCAATATTTCCTCTCGAGACATAATGAATGAGAACGGAATTAAATTATACGGAAATCGAATTTTCGTTCAAACGAAATCAGAGCATGAATTATACTTTACGCAAACGAAAGAAAACGTTTGAGAATGATATGTTATGCTCCAAATCTACACATATTACGAAGTTAATAACTTGTTCGGAAAGTCAGTATTTCAACGACTGAATTTTATGATCGTGGAAAAGAGTTGGAAGAAGCAGTCTTGGTTATTAATTGGAATCGCGCTATATTAAGTAGTTCTAAGCATTTCTGACTCACCAAATTTTCCTGGAATCGCTCCTTGTGAAATAATCATTTTGTAGATGTCTCCTCGTTCCCTGTCACCAACTCACTTTCATATCACGTTCAAAACTAGCGGGATGAAGTTGCGGTTTCATTAAATGAATTCGGAGCCCTCAGAATGACTTTCATTCTGAGAATCACTAATTGGGGTCTTGAGGAAGAAACAACCAACTAATCTGCGGTGAATGATTACATCACTTCCTCTCTCTCTGAAATTTGCTCTGCGTTGAATCGGGTTCAAATCATTATTTTATTTAGAATTATGATATGTTACATCCCGAGCGTAGGTATAAACCTATAGGTTACTAGGCTATACCAACATGTCCGCGGGCCGGAAAGTGACATATTGAAGGGTACATAGCGACCTGCCAATCTTCTGGAAGTTTGATAAGTGTCGATCTCAGAAACTTTCAACATTCTTTGACTTGCCTTTCCTTAGGGTATGACGAGGAGTCCAAATTGGGTTCTAATAGCAAATCATTCCTTATATAATTGAGCTTTCTTTTTAACAATCGAGAAAATACAGTTTCTGCAGTTATGCTGGAAAGAAATAAGGCAAAAGTTGTAAGGTTGAGGAACTTTCGTTCTTCTTTGACGTTCCTTTCGTTAGGGTATGATGTAGAGTATGAATTGGGTTATAATAAAAAATAGTTTCCTAGATGATCGAGGATTTTATTGATTTAAGCTAGAAAATATATTTTCGGCAGTAATTATTTTGCAGAAAGGTAAGGTCCTATAGTTATATCTAAATTTTATGATTGCATGAGTGTTAATTTTTACCCAGTGTAATAGAAATGTATAACTATCTTATCTACTTTGGGAACAGTATCAGCTAAGAAAGAAGTACGGAGTTTACGTTTGATATAGTGATCGTGTCAACAAAGTGCACAAAAACAGTGATGCATTAGTTAGCAATGTGAGGAAATTTGCGGATGACTCGGTTATATATAAGGAAATAACAAACGAGGAAGACCGAACATCTCTCTCAAACGATTTAGTCCTCATCCAAAGGTGGCGCGAAAAAATGGGAATTAGATATTAACGTAGGTAAATGCTCCGTAGTTAATTTCTTCGAAAGAAAAAATTGTGTCGAAATCACCCGTACATAATTAATGGAATTAATATAAAAGTAGTAGATTCAGTTGAATATCTCGGAATCAACATTACTAATAACTTATATTGGAGCACGCATATTCGAAAAATCTGCGACAAAGCAAATAAAAGGCTTTGTAAAGCGCATTGTCGGTAAAGGCGATGAAAAGGTAAGAGAGCGATGTTATTTTACCTTGGTCAGACCCCTTCTGGAAAATGCGGCAAGTAAGTGCAGCGTAAATCGGTTCGTTTTGTTAAGAAATGCTACGATAAAAAAGCAAGCGTTACAAAAATGCTCTCCGACGTAGGTTGATAATCCTTGAAAGAAAGGAGATTGGAAGCTAGGCTGCGATTGCTCAATAAATTCAGGGAAACTACATTTTCGGAAGATACAATCGGTATCATGCAACCCCCCTGCTACCTCGGCCAATCCGATAATGACCGTAAGTTAAGAGAAATAGATGCTAGGATGAATGTTTTAAAAATTCATTCTTTCCGCGAACGATACGTGACAATAACCGATCAAGGAAGTAGTTTAGATTCAGTTGGTGTTTACACCCCCTGCCACACGCCGAAAGGCGGTATGTAGGGTATTAATGTAGATGTAGATGCGTGGAACGGTACTTCTACCTTTCGGTAGCTTCATGTGCCCTTCAAATCCCTATTCAAGGCCGTTTCCTTCGTCTCTCAGTAGCTTAACCCATCCCTTATGCCATCTTACATCTTCTGCATTTTTCTTCTCCCTTTTTTTCCTTTTCATTCTCCCCTAAATTATTTTCTTCAGCAGCTTCTCTTCTCTCAATATTTAACTCATCCCTTTTATCTTTCAATGCTGAATAACCGTATATATATTCGTGTATTGGCTGTGTTTATCAGCACGTTTTTTATGCTGAAAAAAATCCCTTGGCTTATTCTCGAACGAACTTACCTGGTCTTCGGTTAAAAAATATTCCGTAGCCGGAAATCTGTTTGTAAATTCCTCACTTGCTTAATTAATAACTTTTCGTCAATTTTTGCCTCAATTCCGTTCCGTCCGTACTTGATATAAATTTAATGTTTTTTTATTATTTTGAAATTTACCAGTAGTCTCTACATATCCCGCCCTTGCCTTGTATTCGATTCAATTATTTTTCTCAGTTTTGTTACAAAATTAGGTGCATCGGCTTATATTCATTTCGGCTTATGCTCGAGCATATACGGTACTTCAATTGAAACTGTGAAACGGTACATCAGTTGAAATTAGATGAACATCCTTCGAAATGAGTTTGAATAGCTTTATCTGTGATTTTCAGTAATACGTATATCTTTGGAATATGTTGAGTTTGGAGGTTGAGTCTAATGATAAAATTCCGGCAATCCCCCCTCGAGATAGCTCCTCGGTGTCCTGTAAATTAATCAATAAGTGTACTGCCTTTAACCTGCTGGAGTGGCTCACTTTCACTTCCCTAGATGCACTTCACTTTCTTTCTCTCTCTCCCCGGGAGAGATTGATTTCCTCGGCCGTCTGCAGAGCGGCCTTGGAGGAGATGCGCCCCCTGCAATCCCTCTTTTCTCGTAACGAATTCCCAATCATTCGATCTCTCCTCTGTTTTTATTTCGACCGCTGTCAGTTTTCCAGACCTCACTTTTCTCCCCCGCTTTTTGTTAAGCCTCCATTTTCTTTCCTCAAGTTCCTCTCAAACAGTTTTCTCATTATTTTTGGAAGAAGATCAGAAGAGGATTTTCTTCTGGATGTGCAAGAGATTTTTCCGCTGCCTTTCACTTTCCTTTCCTTTCACTTTGCAACCAGCCTTTCACTTTTCTCCCCTCATCCATTGCATCTTTTAGACTATTTTTGTGAATCCAAAAGATCTTCTTTGCGGAGAGGAGGAATTTAAATTTTTTTAATCATCTTCACTTGAATGTGCAGGATCTTTTTCTGCATCCTTCCCACCTTTCACTTTCCTTTTGTTCGATACCTTTCACTAAGCATCCCACCGTTCACTTCTCTATTCCCATCCAAAGAATTTTCTTTTCGGCTATTACCCTGAGTTTATTAGACATCTTTATAAGAAAACCGTGCACTGCTTGGTGTTTCCCCTTTTCATTTACGTACGTTCTCTTTTCAATGCGACTACTTACTCGTACGTAGTCTGTGACAAGTTGATTTATTTCTTTGATGAACAAAATCGTATATAATTGGATGAATTGTCCTATTCAATTACCTCCTGTATCCCATTCGCTAATATTCATACAATTAATATTACGATTAATTTCCTTTAATATATGATTAACTCACCAATGATGCGGAAGTTCTCATTACGGCGTTAATTTAACATTCCCATTCGTATTTTCTACATTTCTCCGTCATCTTTATAGGAAATCTAACTGCACCTTTTCTGTCTGATTTCTCCTTTTCACTCTCTCATCTTTATTTTAGTCTTTGCCACCTATCGGAGGTTTCCTCTGCATCCCTCGTAATTTTTCAAAATTAAAATTTGTGTTTATTAATTGCATAATACCACCGCCGTTAGTGTTAGTTGTCAATACCGCCGCAAGAACAGGTGGTGGCGTTAACTCTTACCATAAGCGATTCAAGCAATATCTCGAAAAACTATGTATTAATACAATATTACGACTGCATAAATTTTAGATTTAGCCTATGCTTATGTAAGAATCTACAAGCACTACCAGCAGCATCATTATTTAATAATAATTTCAGGAATTTGTAAAAACTTTAAGTATAAGTAAAAATGCACATTAAAAACGGCATTGCTAATCAACTGCATCAGATATAAACATACATAAATACGCAAATATAGCAACGAAATACATATATACATTATTATAAAAATATTCCGCGCTGTGTTCTTGTGGACCTTTAAGAACCTTTAAATGCTTTAGTACTATATTTTTCATTTTCTGTTCCATATCTTTTAAGTTGGCTAATAGCCTACCTTTGTCAGTTATTAATAATTGATATCATTGAATATCACTCTGTATTATTATTTAGTTTACTTAGTT
Source organism: Sympetrum striolatum (assembly GCA_947579665.1). Classification (NCBI taxonomy): domain Eukaryota; kingdom Metazoa; phylum Arthropoda; class Insecta; order Odonata; family Libellulidae; genus Sympetrum; species Sympetrum striolatum. The sequence continues at coordinate 18,559,851 of OX388347.1, read as the reverse complement.
ATATTATGTTTATTATTAATAAATAATACAAATGATGATAAAGCAATATATGTAAGTATTAATCTTCATAAGAACTTCACTTCCTCTGAAAGGGAAAGTAAACATCTTTTGACCCTCTCCATTCTTCCCGTCTCTTTCAATCCCACTCAATCCATTTTCCCTTTTTCTCACCATCCCTTTACCCCGTCCATATCCCAGACTATTTCATTTGGGCTGCCTTCCGAACTTCTCGAACCTTCCATTAGCCGAAACTTCCCTGGCACGTCGATAAGTTGACGCAGTACATTAATAGAATGATTGGAGCATCGCGATCGACTTCCGTTTACTTTTGTGAAGACGAAATATGAAGTGCTATCAAACTTGCGGGAGTAAGCGGAGGAGGAAAACTCACCGCAAGAAATGGAAACTCAAATTATTTCTGAAGAATGTAACCAAATCAACAAAATTGACAGAATTATACTTTTTTACATAACATTCTACTCGAGTTTCAGTTCAATGTTCTCTTCGCCTTGTTCGCTTCTTTGAATTCGTTCACTTCGCTTACCCTGTGCATGGGTATTAATTGTCATTATCAATCAACTGTGATATATAATAATAATTATTTTGTGATTGAAGCTTATACCATCAATAGATCCAAGCATTTAAAATAAAATTTCTCCAAAATTCTGGATTCCATTCCCTAAAGTCTTAGATGGAACATCTATTATCAACGAGTGCATGAAAAAGCATTAAGTTAGCGTTAATTTACAAAATTTGATAGTTGAATAAAATTTTGCTGGGAAATAGTTAGCTTAGCCCGTTGTATTTTAAGATGCAGTAAAAATAGTGACCAATATATAAAAAAACTCTTATGATAGAATTTTTATGCTTTAATTTGCGCGGAATTTCACTCTTATTTTTCCTGTGAATTTCATGCGTCACTTTTGGCGGATGCGATATAAGCTGGCCTAGTTCAGCACATCCACTCATATGACAGTATAAATGATAAGATTTGAAATAAAAGGAAAATTAGAGGTTTCCTGGATGATAATTTCAGTTGGTACTCAAATCTTAAATTTTATTAACTTATAAGAGAGAACATGAGATAGCATTTACATTCAATAAAAACTCCTAATGTCGCTCTTCAACAGCTTTTTCATATTTTACATCAAAAGAATGAATGAATAGTCTCCGCTGAACTAATTGTAAGATGTGATTTCAATTATCTTATCTCTGTGTTTTAGTCCTTTTTCGCTTCTCTTCCTGTTTGGCCTTTTTCTTGCGTCGTTAGATTTCATCCATTAAACTTCGGATGAGGAAATGTTCCAACATCCCAAATCTTTCCTTGTTTGTTTGAGAGAATTTGCTAGACATAAGTTATTTATATTTTTGTATTCTACTGTACTGTTACACTACTTTACTATAGTACTCTGAACACGGGAAAAGTACTGGCAGCCAGTAAAATTGTCGGTAAATGAGCCTACACAAGAGGACAGTAGCGACTAGTTCAGGTCGCCAGTCTTGCGATGAAATATTATACGTAAGAAATTCACGTAGAGTTCCTTTTCAGCGTTTGCAGGCTTCATTTCATTTGGAGAATTAAATTAGAAATAATGCCCCTACGAAGTCGAGACGAATAACAAAAGACGGGAAATTAATTAAGGATTCTTATTTTGGTCGTGTTATATCGTTGTGAATGCTAAATAACGAGCATTCGAAGAAATGGGACAGTATTTGCATGGTTTTGCTGTTATAAACAGCCAGTTCCCCTGACGACTAATATAAGGCTATTGTTGAACTCGACTCTCATACGATTGGCTGTCAATAGGTCACGTGACCATTTTATTGGCTTACTGGCGTCCAATAAACTCAAACATGCTTGAGTTTACTGGGCGCCAGTAGTCTACTGGACGTTGAAGCGGTAGAAACCTTGCACACAGGGACAATAGAAAGATAACTACTCGCTGCCAGTACAAGCTACTTCTACTAGTACTGACCCAGTGTGCAGAGGGTCGATGGAATGATTTCAGAGTTGTGAGAAAGGCACAAGGCTCAATCGCCATACGAGAGAAATAAATATAATATATATTTTAGTGATCCCAAATACAGTTTTCGCGTATTTTAATACGTTTTCGCGGGTATAGCAAATCGCATTACGTGCGAAAGGATGCAGGAAGTACCGCTTTATCGGCAGTGTTAACATCAAAGCGTGTACCTGTCTTCTCCTCGGAACAAAGGAACTGCAATTTCTTCTCTCGAGAGATTTATTACGCAACGATAAAAGGGGGCTTAAGGATGTCCTTGAGGTTCAGCCGCACTCTAAAACAAGAGAGTATCGTTTGTTGTCCGAAGGTTTTGATCGCCACTTAAGACCTTATTACGTAGAGAGAACACATCGACCTAGTTAATTCAATCACGATCAGGTGTTCCCTCCTTATCTGCAGATGACGATCTTATCCTTCGCGATCTGACAACACGTTATCTTTGCATGGAACAACATCTTGAGAGATCTCGCAAGTTTTCACCAAACGCGAATATTTTATATTGGCACTGATTCTGATTTTATTGTAATCAACATTTCTAATAAGTGTTATATCAAATTTTCTTCTCCTTGATCTTCGACTCAACATAAGGAACCTTTAGTAGAGAAATATTAAATGAGAGAAATGTTTAAACTAATTGGAATAGTAGATGAATGATATATATATATATATATATGAAAATAATATTTCACGTATATAACTATCTTCATTTTTGAGCTGACTAGCTACTTTGTTTGAGCTGACAGCAATGAAAGAGTATTTAATTAGGAATTGCAGCTGTGTTCATATTACCTCCGTTATTTTTTATTCGTTTATATGTTGAGGAAGTATTAGTATGCTGCGATCCAGCTTTTTTAGTCGGTATGATAACCTCTAACTGTAGTTAAAATCTTCCGATGTAAGCAGTAAATCGTAATTTCAATCTTCAGATGAAAATAACACCGCATAGAGGCGTTCTCGAGTGAGGATATGCTCGTAGCGTGGAGAAAAATATATAAGAATTCATTCCCATATAATCCATCATTACTGAATAGAAAATCAGGAGCGCATTATAGTAATCAGCAGCTAATCATGATTACGTTATTGTTTTTAACCGTTACGTGTTTGTGTAAAAAAGAATCAGGGGTGTTTTTGAACCTCAAAGAGAAGACTCACAACAACGGCAATGTAATAATATGAAGTATTATAATGTTTTTAGAGTATAGTGGTCCACTGATGGCAAAGTATAATGAATTGATGAAATAAAAAACCATCTAAAACTTGATTGAACAGAATGCGTATTTCATTCTTCAAGAGAAAACCATCAGGGACAGAGACTTCGAAAAGGGTATATTTCTTTCTCGTTTTTAACTTATTTTGTACCAATTTTTATTCCATTAAGTGAACTGGATGTGAAATTTCACACATCTTATATATTATGCTTCCTAATATCGCGGAAACCATGAAGATGACGAATTTCACTCAAATTGTCGGTTAGTTTATCGAAGAATCCCTCGCAAACCATTTCCGGATTTACTTCCTTGTAATATAGATATTAATTTCCTTTCAGCTATCACTCCTAACTCCGATAAAACTTATTCGCGAGCATTGGGAGAGAGCTTGGAAGCCCTCCTGTCTTTGGAAGGTTTCTCTATTTCCCAAATGGAATTAATTTCCGACGGAAACTCTCGCTCCCCCCCGCAGAGAACATTTTCTTACGCCAAAGGGAAGAACTTGGGGTGAAGGACGTCGAGGGCTATGACCTCACGTCATCCGAATAATAGAAGGGAAATTACTTAGCTATCGTAAAAGATTGATTATTATTCCGTTGATGGAATAATTTGTTAGATCGATTCTCACATCTCTGTCATTTAATTCGCGAATGAAATGCACAATTCTGCAAAATTGCCACGCATTTTTATAAGAAAGAAATTTTACAGATATGCTTTTTTCCAATCAATGATTTACTGTCGGGAATAGGTATGTCGCAATAAGTTAATTATAGTAAATACATTTATTTATGATTTGTATCAACACGCTCCTTTGGGTTAGAATTGAGTGGTGTCTTCCTACATAAATATATGATTAATACCTCTTTAGCACTGTCGTAGTTTGAGAACAAGATGCGAGTTAATTGGAGTCCTTCTCAAGCATTGAAATTAGTTATTTTTCTTGGAGATTCAGACGCATATTTTGGGGTTTTGCGACTTAAACGAAGTGGCTATCAGTCTGATTAATATCATTGTGGAATTGTCTTCGTTTTCATTACGAAGCTGATAAAATTTAGGGGCGCTGGACTAATTGCTTTGTTCTTAAATTATCTTTCAATCTTTTAGTCCCACTACCGATCTTCGTTGTTCCTAATCTACAATGTCGAATCTTTCATTTGGGTTATAACAGCTGACGCAGTTCAATGGCAATGAGATATTTTCGCGAAGGAGTCTAAAATGAATCAGGTTCTAACTTATCGGAGTGATAATTTTAAGGCGCTCGAAGGACGAGGGGTTTGATACGGTGAAGGCACGTAGATTCGACGTGGGACAATTTCGAAATGTCGTCTTATTCAAAGGCAAAAGAATTCAAGGAAAATACCGAAGGATTTTATGAAAAAAAATTTTTAATCAATCGAAAGACGTTCACAATGAAATATCTAATTCTTGATTTATACTTAGGTTTAATTTTGGCTTTTTGTTTCTATTCGTATTTTTGCTGTTTAGTTATGAACCTTAAGGCTGATTGGATCCTCATCCCTCTCCTTTATTAGCTGCAAATATCTTTCGAGAGGGAATTAGGTATATAAAGAAAGAAGGGGAGTGAAGTAGTTTACTGTGGCGTATTACTCCATAAACTAGTCGAGGTTAAGTAAATGGAAGACACCATTATCCCTATCCTGTACGTAAAGACAAATTAATAAATTCTTTTTATACAAGGTTCGGCAGCAGATAGAAATTTCGAAATGAGTACACCATCAATTGAATTTATTTTAAGGATGAACAGATTTGAGAAACAGCTTTGAATATTCAGGAAAACAGTTACAAATATTAGTTATTATTCATGTATTATTTAGTTTTAAATTGATGTTATACGTGTATCTCATTCTCTGGGCATTTAAGTATACTATGTATGTACATATTTTATATTAATTATGTTATAACTGGTACAAATGTATTTATATAGGAAAAAACTGCCACTAGGCTTACAGCATACCTGCAGTTGGTACTATGATTTATTTATTTAGTTATTAATACAATAAGAACATGTTAGTTCCATCGGGAAAACGCCTGTCGATGGAACGAGGATGAAAGTTAAAACTTAAACACGGTTAAATAGTTGTTACAATGCAGTTCAGTTTTGGCGAAAAGAACAGATAAAATTACATTTCGAGTAGCATTTGTTTTAAAACAAGATATTTTATAACATTCTTACGACATATTGTGCTGCTTAATTGAGATACTAAACTATGCACATTATATTTATTCGTGAGTTTCGGGACTTTAAACATTAATTGTCTTTCACGAAACATATTATTTACCTTTGGAACAACATAGTAATTTTGTCTAGTATTATAAATTGTGTTAATAATAATAATTATATAATATTTTGATGGAACTAAGTGAAATTAAAATTTTTCTACTCAAATATTTTCAATGGTAAAACAGAGAACGTATAGAAAAAATAAAAATTACAAATTACAAATTTAATGCGTCCCATTCAATCATGATAATAGTATTTGATCGATCGATTGATTCATTTGAAAACATTTCCCTACTCTTTCCGGTGATTTGCGGCACTTCGCAAATCCGAGATGCTTCCATTGGAAGCCGAAGTCGACCTATTTTCCGACAGCTGAAAGATTCCTCGTCCAGGGTAAATGTCAACCTCGTGCATGGGTCGCGTGACCTCTACAAACACACTTATTGCTCTATACTTCCTCGTCCGCTCCATTCAGTTTATATGCGCTAATCCGTTACGGTTGACAGTACGATGCACCTGCACGGTAGGATGTTTATCTTCTGGATCGAATATTTCTTCTCTTTCCAATGTCATCCTTTATCACAGTGCTCCACAATACGAGTATTTTAACCTTGCCACACTAGCTTCCCCTGCCACAAGCCGAAAGGTGGCTTTCAGGGTCCATGGATAGATGAAATCGATATTCGAAGACATGACATACCAGAATTAAAAGAAACTTATTAGACACTATCTCCATGTGGATAATTAGTGAGTGTATTTTAATTCCTCCTGCCATAGGCGTACCTTTGCGGCTCGCGCGCATCAAACTTCGCGGAACACTAAGCCAGAGTCATCCAACCCCGCGTTTTCCGGTCTGCAGACAAGGGCGTCGAAAAGATGCAATGGAGCATGAATGCAAAAATTTTCATATTTCAATTTCAATATTTAAATTAGTGTATCCTCCTTCCCTAATCGATGACTTTCACGTATCGTTCGTGGAAAAGAAATTAATTTTTTATATTTATATTTCTCTTTGCATTGAGGATCAACATTTTCTTCATTTCATGTTTGCAATTCTGCTTCATGGATAAGATTTTATGATGTTTCTTTTTCATCCACAACCTCTAGAACAAATATTTTATACTCAAGTGGCAGAATCACCCTTTTTTACGTATATACATAATTTAAATGCCATACCCACGCTCATTAAAAATAAATTAAACTATGTCTAACGCCGTTTTTATCTTTTGATCAGATGATTGATGATTGATTCTTCGGGTATCTGTGGAAGCATCTAGAGTAAATATTTAAAGTACTTTTTTCGCCGAAATTGCTCTGATTTTGTTTCTTTCTAAGCAACTATTTCTCTGATCTCCTCCCCGGTGTCTTAACGGCCTAAATAAGAGACTGGGCGCGTGATATCGACTGCATCTTCTGAGAATGTGCTTTCTCAGAATGTATTGAGTAAATTAAACATTATCTTTTACTTCTATTTCCTAAAGATTTTGCGTTCTGAGCATATGGGTAACGTTCACTGCTTCTTTTTACAATTAGCAATTGAGCAAATGTAAAAATCCAACTATTTCTCTGATCTCCTCCCCGGTGTCTTAACGGCCTAAATAAGAGACTGGGCGCGTGATATCGACTGCATCTTCTGAGAATGTGCTTTCTCAGAATGTATTGAGTAAATTAAACATTATCTTTTACTTCTATTTCCTAAAGATTTTGCGTTCTGAGCATATGGGTAACGTTCACTGCTTCTTTTTACAATTAGCAATTGAGCAAATGTAAAAATCCAAGTTCTAGAGTTGCGAAGTGTTTTATTTTATCATTTCTAAGCAAATGTATTTTTCATCAATTACGGAATCTATTTCCATTTGTTGTACTTTTGAAAATTAACAAATACAACAAATTTTTTTGACTAAAGTTCACGAAATATACACATTTTTAAATCTGTTTCAGGGGATACATTAATGACATTTAGTTCATCAGGTTATGGTATGAAATCTCAAAGGAAAACGGACTTGTAAAAAGTTTGACGGAACATTGAAAGTAATGAAGTTTAAACTTTTCAGAGATGAATTTTCTCTCTTTTCCGAACTTCTCCTTTAATTCAACGTGCCCTTAGGGTGGCACCCTTGTTTCTTGTTCAAATAAACCGGATGTGGGCGGGATCGTGATCACGGGCGGGTTGACGGCTTAATTCGCTGAAATCGATTCATCGATACGCAGTAGATCGAGACGAAAAGTAATACGGGCTTTACTCCCCTCTCTTTCGAATATTTTAAAGGATTCGAAGGATTTCTCAATATTTCTTTATTTAATTTTCGCATTATCGCTCAAAATTTATCTGTCGAGTTTGGGGTCAATTATAATTGTTTGGAAATTAGAGCGTATTCTGCAACATGTGTGACTTTTCTGTGAAGGAATGCCATTGGCATTATTCACCATTTAGTTGGCGGAATGAAATCGTTCCTTTCTCATTACTTATTTTATTAAACAGGGATATAGAATTTAATAAAATCTGATGTGGCCAGCGCATGACTTTCTCCGTATTTATTGATAACAGAAGCCTATGCCGGTAATATATAAATAACTCCAAAACAATGAGTGTTACAGGAAAATGTTTCATACAAAAGTTGTAGTAAAACACATTATCTATAACTTTGGTACATAATTGTATATACCTACATTGCATTTTGACAGAGATAAGTATGAAAAACTTAAATTTCTGGATAAACAACAACTTCCGGTTAAGCATTATTGAAGAATAACTCCTAAACAATCAGTGTTACGAAAAAATGTTTCAAACAAAAGTTGTAGTAAAATACACTATCTATAACTTTTGTATGTAATTGTATATACCTTTATTGCATTCTGACAGAGATATGTATGAAAAACTTCCATTTATACCATACTACGTATAGGGAGAAAGTAATAATAATAATAATAATAATAATAAATCGTCTTTATTTGGGCGAGATTGAGACTTAAAAGTCTCTTCTTCCATCTAAACCATCGTCATTAAGTATAATATAAGAAGTAGAAAACATTAGAAGAATTGTGGAGGTAAAAAACCTAAGAGATTCTTAGGAAAAAAAAATCCACTGCAGGAAAACACCCACAGTGTGGGTGTGGGATCTAATAAAGGAATAAGTTGAGGTGTTTGTTTTTCGCAATCAACGATAAAACCTACAAATAACGCGAATTTTGGCCGATTTAGCGAAACAACGCTAATTTCGGCAGTTTTCATAAGCAGCACGGATTTTAGTGAATTTCGCTTCATTTGTCGATTTTAAGAGAGGAAAATGTAATTTTGGTATGATTTAAATAAATTTACTATATATATTTGTATTATTTAAGTATCTATTCTCATATTTTTGATCACTCATGACATCATTGCTTTCGCGAATTCAGCTTGAATCTTTTACAGTAAATTCACAAAACTAAACACTGTCTAAAATACATGTTCGTCAAGGCGCTGGCTATCGGTAGTTTTTGTGTAATTTACAGTTAATAATATTTCCAATGCTTTTAAAGTTTATGCCAAAGTGTGCATAATATTATTCCTTTGCTTACATGAGACTCTGTGAAAATTAGTAACACCAAATTTAGGAAACAAAATAAAAACACAAAACACCACCATTTAGTTTTCAAATCAACAAATTTCAGAAAAAATAAAAACATTTTCAAACACCTCTAGGAATAAGTAATTATGGTAGTAATTTCTAAAAAAACAGTCAGTCATACTTAATAAAGTGAAGGATTAATTAATTCTTTATTGTTTTCAAGTAAACCAAAATGTACCCTCGGAATTATATACGAATTTTAAATATTTACCTAACCAGAATGACCAACCGTACAAAACCACATTCCTTAGAGAATATTTTATCACATTCCGTTTATAATGTATTGTGAAGCTGAGTATTTCGGGAAAAACCGGCCTGTTTACCAACGAATGTCATATTCTGACAAAGTTAATCTCTGGAATATAAATCAAGAATAAATGTTATGATTTTTGAATTTAGGTCGGATCAGTTTAAGACTATAAAATATTTTTGGATTATGTTATAGAAAATTTTGGGTTCGGAACTCAAAAAAATAGATCATAATCATAGATGTGGATCAAATATGGTTTCAGTGGATTTCCCCGTTTCTTGTTAGAGATCATAAACACATTCGGGGGCTTCCCTTAGCACTTCTGAGAAAATTGATAATTTGCAAACGCCTTGAAGAATGAAATAGAAGTATAAAGATCTCCAATAACAATAGTTACTGCTATTGGAGATACTGCTACCTCGTACCCCTAAAATAATGGAATCGTTACTGAAATATATGTACATTAGGCTTTTACTTAGAAAGTTTGTACCGGTCTTTTCTGGTAATTAAGAAAATCGGTGGCAACGAGGAGTGAAACGTTTAGAAAGACAGCTACTGGAGTCTTTTCAACCTCATACATATTAACAGTCATTTTCCAATTTCCTTTCCTTGCCTTGTAGAATGTTCTGCGAATGTTTCAAATACATTTATCGTCTCGATATGAAGCTATATTCATCATGTCACGTTTGTAGTTAATCAGGATTAATCATAATTATAATTCACGAAGTTATCACCGAGTCCTTTTGCAGTTTTTTATTCCTTTAATGGTGGCCCATCAAGATCTTTCCACCAGCAGCACCTAAATACGTGTAGCCGGTTTCGCTTCCAAGCATGAAAACACACAAAAACTAGATAAAAAATTTTATGGTTGAACCCACCTCCCATCTCGATTCTGCGAACAGACGTCCATCCGATTCAACATGGCGTCCTCAATAAAACATCGTCCCACTTTTTCCTCCAAGGGATCTCATAAAAAACTTTTGCCCTGACGAAATATCCCTCTCCTCCTTCCATTTCGCGGCATGTGGACCATTCTTCCCATAGTTTCTTTAATTATTCACTTTGTTCGTGCCGGATCGGCCCCATTTGACCGCAACATGTCTTCCGCGGCCCATTTGATTCGTTTAGCCAATCCCGTCGTTTGTGATGAAGCGTAATTTTTTAATGGGCGAGACCTCATTCCGGAAAAGGGTTTCTCAGTTTCCTTATTTATTTTCGCCCCGAATCCGATGGAATTTTACTGACCAAGGGGTCAATTCTGTTTTCATGTTCTACTCCATTAATTCCATCATCGCTGGGCCAGATGCTGTAACAGGTCGATTCGGTTCCCTCAGTTGTACCGCGATATGATTTATACCAGACCCTCATTATGTTTGCGGAGCGGCGTTCCGAGTAACGAATTTGTTGGTTAAAGAAAGAAATATGATTGTTGAATTTTATCTCGGATAACCAATGGAATTCGGCAATAGGATAAACAAAGAAAATGTAGCCAATCCCCTTTTATTGGTTTAGAGCAGTTTCCGAAACTGTGCTCCGCGATAATATTAACTACAAAATAATATTTGTACTATTACTAGATACTATTTGTACTATTAACTCAATATTATTGCGATCTAAACAAGTGCATGACAACCATGTCAACATCAATAATGTCTATCAACGAACTAAATTATTTACATATTTAAGTTATGAGTCTAAGTTATGAGTCTTTTAAACTTACATACATGGCTAAATTAACAATTTTACGTCAATGACATGATGAGAAACTAGATAATTTTCCCTTTCTTTCCTAATATCAGGATATGCTATCAGAAACAATTATAAACAGCGAAAATCATTACTGATTAGGTACACAGACCGACGTCGCATAGAGTATGCCTCTCGTATTTCATTAACTTACTTCCTCGTGTCAAACGCTAATTTCGCCTGACGCTGATCGACCACGCGTATTGATTGGCTAATTCGCCGCTGTGCCGAACGGTAGTGCTGCGGCAAAGGCACCGCTCTTGTTTGATGTGCGATATCACATTACACTCAATTTTCCGCCTTGCCTCACAAGCAGGAATAATTGAATTCAAGAGCATAAATCGGTTTGTTATTCTAATAATTATGATCATCAGGTTAGCATAATTGAAATCCATGTTTGTAGTCAGCGTAATCAACGGAAAACTCGAAAATTATTTATTCAAAAATGCTGCATTGGTGTTTTACTAGGTAATGATGTGATGGATTCGTCTTCTTGGAAACAAATTGATTGAAAATCAAGCTGGGAATTTGTAAAATATATAATTTCCGCAAAAGAACTTGCTGCCAAAGAAGAATTTTGCGAATTAAGATGTAATTCATCTCTCAACGGCTGAAGTAAAGAGTACATTTAGGGCAGCAGCTCTCGAGTTCATAGCCATATGACACTTACCCGTTCTTTTCGAGATCCTGTTGATTCTTATCGGTCTATGAACCTCTTCATATGATATAGTTTGAGTGATTTCATCTTCTGCTGTACCCTTTTAATTAGCTATTTCCTCACTTTCAAGCTTTTAAGGAGTATTAGAACTTCTAACCAATCCGTTCTTGCATTATGTTCCATGTAGTACTTCTTCACCTCACATATCGGACCTGTTGTGGCAGACGCGAGAGCAGGATTTGGTTACGATTTGGGAGGTGACGTAATCCCGCGTTGTGTGGAAGCGTAGGGTTCTTTTGGGGCTTGACAGAGCGAAGAAGTAACGGATGGATACCTCTGCAAGGAAGAGCTCCTCCTGATTGTTACATTCGTTCCTTTAATGCGTTGAGCGAGGCAAAAAGACTGCGCTTAGGTAAATGAGAGCGTAAATAGAAAGCGATAGAAATACCGATTTTGGAAAGGATGATGTCGGAGATAACTCATTCAAGTAGCAATGTCGACATTCATATAGGCTTTGCTATTTTTAATTATACTGTACAATACGAATATATACCGTGAAATACAAGACTGAAAAGTTCCATCCTCCAATTAACTCTTGTCATAATCTGATAAAAACACATAATGCTGATTATTTGACATAATAATACACATCTTAAAATATCTTTTTTTGTTTTTCGTTTCATAAATTTTCATTATGTATATGGAATGGAAGATTACGTATGCTGGTCATGTTATAAATGAACGGAATAATTATTTTTATTTACGCATTAATTTTCAAGTATAAGTAGGGGTGAGAAAGTTTTGATCACTGCTATCTTCTGAAGCAGCAGATGTTTAATAGAGTAGCGAAAGAATGGATGTGACTAATTCTATCATATTATTACTATAGTCATCTCTACCGTCGCTTTAGGAACTTTGATAAAGTGCGAATTGAATAAATCATGTATTTATGTATATATATACATAAATATATATACATATTATATATATGTATTTGTAAAATCCATGATGGATTTCTATTTTGGGCAAAAGAATGTGCTGGGCGAACCCAATTGCTCAGTAAATCGACACCATACTTTAATACAATAAATAAATATTTGGCGATCTATTATATTAAGCAATGAAAGATCAACTTGAGGGGAAGTTATGCACTGAGGATGACAATATTTTTTGCATGAAGCAGATGGACAATTCAAGATGTGAAGATTATTTCATTAACCCTCCAAGGCTGGAATTATTTTTTTGTAATTATATTAAATTCCTTACGTATTTCTCTTTGTGATTGTCTGAAAACAATACCCATAAAATATTACGCCCAACGTATTTATAAAACCAGCCAAACAAATACAAAATTGCAGCATTGTCATCGAGCTCTCCTATTCTGTGATACAAAATGAAATAATAGTAGGTGTCGGATGATGCCATGTGGCATCCGTAGTCCGTCGATGGTTAACGTAGTTTTAATCTTAAGATGGTGTACCTTCTAAGCTCAGATGTATCTATATTATTTGCATCTGAAGATAGAGAAAGACGGTATGTTAAATTTATATTGCGATGGTCCAGATAGATAGTGACTGTTATTCAAGGAAACTTCCCGATAAAGTTAAAGTTCGACACGTTCCTTTCGATTTGGGAATAAGATAACTGAGTCAAGATAATGGATTGATTGAAAAAAATGTTTGTATCCAGTATTAAATTTGCCAGCCTTGATTTCAAATCTTCATGTCAACGGCGATTTTTCCTTCGATATCACATAGAAGGACAATTTTTATTTTAGCATCGCGTCCACATTAAATTTCGCCCCAATTCTTTTGAAAGATAGAGATAAAGATATCTTCTTTTCAAAGGTTGGAAAATACGTTTTTAGCATCTTAATTATGTATTTTTGAATGAAGCTCAACCGTTGATAGAGCGAGAGTTTTGATTTAAGGTGTAGTTGCAATAAAATAAAAATATAATACTTTCAGCGATAGAAAAGTATTCCAGAATTTGAGAGGTATAGTGACCTGCATATTTCGGCGTTCAGCTGGTTCGTTAGGTCCTAACATTCTTATATTCACACCAATAATAAATCAGTCAATCGGGAATAAACGAATATTTTAATCTTTTGATTTTGACCTTTGAGAAATAATTTTTTTTTAGAGACCAACATCCTGCTATGTTATAATTAGCGTGGTTTATAATATATTTGAGGTGTCTGTAGCTGGGATGAATACGACAAAACGGTGGTGAAAACGAAGACAAAAGGGTTAAGTTAATATAAGAGAAAGGAATATTTATCAAGAAGTAAAGGACTCACTTTAACAAGAATTTTCTGGGCGTAAAAACCTAAGTAGTGGGTGATGAATTTAATACATCTAAATGTTCTTCAGACGTATTAAGCCAGAAATTATAGTGAAAAGATTTTCTCCTTCCCAAAATTATTATAAAGGCTATCGTTAGGGTTTCCAATTCCCGTTGAATTTATGAGTGTTTTGTCTCCCATTCGGAACTGATATTCAGCTGCTTCTTTCCGGCACATTATTAATAAACAATCAGTCTAATTCTTGTTTCGTGCTGCTTACGATATCAGCTTTAGACCATAAAGGAATGTAATTAATATACATCTACATCTACATTAATACCCTACAAGCCGATTTACGGCGTGTGGCAGGGGGTGTAAACACTAGTTGAATCTAAACTACTTCCTTAATCGGTTATTGTCGCATATCGCTCGCGGAAAGAATGAATTTTTAAAACGATTCGTCCTAGCATCTGATTCTCTTAACTTACGGTCATTATCGGATCGACCGAGGTAGCAGGAGGTTGCATGATACCGATTGTATCTTCCGCAAATGTAGTTTCCCTGAATTTATTAAGCAATCGCAGCCTAGCTTCCAATCTCCTTTATTTCAAGGATTCCCAACCTACGTCTGAGAGCATTTTTGTTACGCTTGCTTTTTTATCGTAGCATTTCTTAACAAAACGAACCGCTTTACGCTGCACTTTCTCGAGTTCGCGAGTACACGTTTCATCCGCCGGATCCCATATACTTGCCGCATATTCCAGAAGGGGTCTGACCAAGGTAAAATAACATCGCTCTCTCACCTTCTCATCGCATTTACCAACAATACGCTTTACAAAGCCAAGCCTTTTACTTGCTTTGCCGCAGATTTTTCGAATATGCGTGCTCCAATTTGAGTTATTAGTAATGTTGATCCCGAGATATTCAACTGAATCTACTACTTTGATATTAATTCCATTAATTTTGTACGGGTTATTTGGATTAATGTTCATTATGGATTCCAAACAATGATTTTGAGAGCTATCCAAGTATTTGAATATGTTATGAAAACCACGAATTCTGCCTCGTTTCAGTATACTTTTAACTCTAAAAAAGTGGGTTCGTAATAAATTGTTTACTTGAACACAGTTATATCACGTTAGGTTATCAGCTTTAATGGACCTCATTTATATAGTGCAGCCGTTTTGTGTGATTGAATACCACGAAGTAACCTGAGTCTGTATTGTTTTCTCTCTCATTTTAGAGATGCAATGCTCGCCATGGGAATCCTTCTTTGTATTCCAGCACGTCGTATGTTTGCACCAATTATCCCTCGCAAATGAGGAATACCCATGACGTACGCGGTGATTTCCAGACTTCCAAAGTTCCATTTCCCATCGCTTCCTCCGTCAGGTAGCAAGACGCCGCCGCGATGACGTACAACAAAAAACGGCGCTCAGGCTACCTTCGAGTTGCAATGTTTTTAAAACCTGTTCTGCGCCATCTTCCCTCTGTGATTATCCATCTCGTGGCCAGCTGTCGCTCTGCTTCGTTACCTCATCTCCTCGAAATGCGGAGGCGTCGCTGCGATTTTTCCTCCTTCGAAACTCTCCTTTCTTCCTCATCTCGCAGAGGCGTTGTTAGGGTTTCCGTAACGTTTATTTGAAATCCTCCTCTCGATTCTGTTTGTTGCGATGCTTTATTAGATGTGAAAGCGAGCTTTCAGTAAAATTTTCATTTGCGCAGGATTTCCACTCAGAATTCAACCATTTGCGAACCAAATTCAGCCACCTACTAATAAATTTCTACGTATTATTATTATTATAGTTCATACATTAAACACAACGAATAAGTAAAACAAAACAGCTGGCATTGTTCGGCACAATGCAAATATTATGGTCAATGATTGCGATTATATATAAAAAGAATAACAAGCAAAACATCTGAATCAATATAAAAAAACTCGATTAAAAATTCATTGGCCTTTAAATGCAAATATAACTGTTGTGAATTTTCCATTTAATTTATTATATCAGTTATTCTACAGAATTGTGAATGATATTAAACTTTTTCAAATGAATTGCCCTCTTCACAAATTAGATCTTTCCAAGAATATTTTGAAGATAAGATGCTGATAAAACTTTAATTTGATAGTAATTAAAGATTGAAATGGCGAGAAAAATCTTTAGATCCCTCACTAATTGGGCAATATGGCGAATACAAAAGTATACAATTTTTATTTCCTAATTGTTTCGTAGGGGTAATAATATGAATTTTGACAGTTAACTCTTTTTCCTGTCAATCATTTTTGACCAATGCAAGTAACTTTTTCCTTTTTTTTTAAACCCCATTAACATCAATTCATAGTAAAAATACAGCGAGCGATGTAGGCCAACATATCCGGTTGTTCTCTAACCATGTAAAATTCACTTATACGATCCCCAAATCTTGGCCTTGGCATTGGTAGCTTGGATCCGACTATGCCAACCATTCCATTGGCGGCTAAAATCACCATTCTCATTTTCAAGTTCGTTGGGCGAGTCTTGCATGTGCTTCCAGAATGGCGTCCTTCTGAAAAACTCAGTAAATTTGGGTCCGGAACTGATCCCAAGAAGTGGACTTTTGCTCGTTTCAATCTTCGACCCCGAGGTCTCCACTTTCCTCATTTTTCTCCTCACGAAGTAAAGCATCCCTCCTCCCTCTCCATCACTTCGGAACCTCGTGAGCGAAATGACTGTTCAGGGAAACATTGGCTTCGCAGTCGGAATGATCCTCTTCAGAGAAAGGCCATCCGATCTCTTAGCTGCGTGACTTGGGAAGGCAAAATGCTTCGAATCGTGGATATTCCGCAGTCGTCGGAGGGAAGAATGAGAGAGAAGGGCAATCGCTGGCGAGATTCGTGTTCTCTCGGAAGGGAAAGAAAGAGCTATTTGTCCTTAAAGGTAATCTTTGATGAGGAGCCGATCTTTAGAAACGGTCGGAAAGCTCAAAGTCTCGTGATTAGCGAGATTTTGTATGGGAACATTTCAACCGGTAAGGGATTTAGGAATAGCTTTGCACGAAGAGTAGTTTTCGTGGGAAAATGCAGAGAATAAGTAAATTTCGTAAAAACAATATGCGGATTCTATTCTTGGTTTAGATTTAACCATTATCTTACGATATTCTCTCGGAAATTGAAAGAATCGGTTCGTGCCCCGGTCACATATAGTATTCTCATTTTTATTTGTTCCTTTTGAATAATTCAACGTACGTATAAACTACGTTACAGGATACCTAACTAACTTCAGGTGTTTCTGAGCTAGTGTTTTATAAAGCTGGTATTTTGCCACCGAAATTTTTAAACTGAATAAATACCTACTCTCTCAATACTTTTTATCTTTAGATTTTTTTACTTCGGTCCATTATAAAACATGAACATTTACAGTACAATCAAATATGGGTAAAATCGAGTCATTTGAATCCACAACTTCGCTCACCTATAGATTTCTTTGAGGTACTCTGCTTAAAAATGATGGAATGAAGTTTTAACACAAGAAAGCGTGCAACTTAACCCAACCGAGGTCTCCCACTTTCCGGGCAGGTATTCCTACCAACTAAACTTTAGTTGGTAAGAACACCTGCCCGGAAAGCGCGTTCGATTCCCAGCCAAGCCACTATTTTTCACTTCTTCTACTCTGCTCAGTTTTATGACGAATACCTCTCGTGAATGTGTTCCTTTTCGTGAAAGTGGAAAGTTTTATTAAGTTCAAAAATGTTTGGGCAACGCTGTTGACTTCGTCGCTATTTATACCTCCGTATCTCATTTACGATTCTGTTATCTGAGCGAAATCATATGATGCGTTCCAAATTTCAAGATCCGACCGATTTTAGAGTATTCTGAGAAAGGAACGTTATTTTTTTATTCTTCGGATGAACGAGATCTAATGACACGCTGAAGGCAGTTACAGAAAAAATCTCAAAGGGTTACTAAATTTTATTCATGTCTGCTTTGATGTGCGGATGATTTCTGCATTTATCAGGTCCTCTCAATATGTAGCAGATATTTTCCGAATTATGATGCTTCTTACCATTACCTTAAACTATATCTTAGCCTTTAATCTTAGAGTTTAATCTGTCATGTATAAATTTCGTAATCACGTGGGAATTCCATTCATTTAGCGTTACCTATCATTGAAAAGCACAAACTGTGGCCCGTTGGCCGTATCCGGGCGACCACAGCCTTTTCTATATTTCATTCAGAGGCCGAATGAAGACGATAAATGAAACATTTACGAAGAATATCTCACGTTCTTGAAATTTGTAGATATAGACCCGCAAATAGCGGTTTGTTTTAACCCACAAATAGACAAGTATGAATTAACTGATAAATTATTGCACGATGTTTAAGCGAACCTTTATGTAACAAAACTTAATATTAAAATAATTAAAATATCAAATAATGGTATTCTAGTTCGTATTCCCATAAAATAAAAGAGAGAAGAGTAGAAATAAACGATACAACGACAAAAGCTGTTTGATGGATATAAGGTCAGAATAGGTAATCAAGCGTTTAAGGTAAGGGTAAATGCAAAGAATTTTAGTGAACGTAAAAACTGGTTTGTATGAAACTATAATTATTTGTATAGAAAATCAAAAAAGGGAGAAAAATTCAATTCCGAATTATGATACACCTCAACATTTCCACATCATGGATTGTGAAGTAACGCAACAAATCCTTACCGTATCATCTGTTCTTCAGGTAGCTTTTTTATCTGTTCTCATCCACCTGTTTACTGCAGTTTCATTATCATTTATCTCGGATTCCTGACCTTCATCCCATATCAATCGACTTCCATTATGAAGAATCGTAATGGATAACAAAGAGGAATTTAATCTCATCGGTTCCTTTCAGATAACGAAGGAAAAATGTGTTGCAGTATTTCTATCTTTGTGATTCTTTTAGCAGGAACGCGACAGACCCAAAGTGCTACTGAAGCTATCTAGTCGCTCTAACAGGCTTGCCATTTTTACTAGATTTCCGCTTTTCAATGGTTGCGAAAAGAAGGGTTTTATTATCAATCGTAAAATGTGTGAACTTGTTAAATTTTCGAATAATTGATTTGTTTTACTGCCCCAAAGCTTCAAAGAAGTGATCGTTTATTGTTAGCAGAAGTAAGCTGGCAGAAACGGAAAAAGGAGCGTACTAGAGAATATTTGTGATTAATGAAAAAATAAAATGTAATATGTATTAACATTTCGAATATTTCGTTATATTTCATTATCAAAGTTTGACAGCGTAACCATTTCGTCTGTTATTATTTCCAGTATTCACAGACTTTTATTTTCGTATATACTTTGGGCTCCTTTATGGAAAATAGGTTCCAATGGAATTAATAAAAATATATATTTTAGCTATGCTAAAATTAGAACATATTAAAGCAAGAAAACATTCCTTGAAATACTACTTACTTAAATAGTATTGATTCTATTCATCCTTAAATAAATTTTAAAATATATTTTATTTTACTGTTAAATATTCATCGATATTTACAAATTAGCTTCCGAAAATCCTTTCTATAGCGCATATTATGATTATTATTAATGAACCACTCCTGTATAAAACAAACCGGTACTTAATTTATCGTCTTTAAAATTTTCCACCTCTTTCATTACAGTTCTCGCAATTTCAAATCGAAAGCGATACTGAACGACAATAATTAGAAGTTTTGTTCCTCCTAATTTTGGAACTTGCCGCAATTTCTTAAGAAAACTTTTACTTATTTAATTTGCATGTAGATCAAAGGCTGCAATTGATCAAGTCGAACCAAGGATCCTTTATGTAAAAGAAATATCTTTATGTAATAATCCATTGGCCCTCAAATGAATCCTTAAAGTTCACAGCTCTATCTAAACTCTGTCTCAAACGAAAGTGCTAGAAATTAATTTTCACAAATGACTTCAATGCAATTCTCATGGGAAGTTATTGGCGTGGAGTAAATAAATATATTTATGTATACACGAAGGCGATTATTATAGAAGATTATGCTTACACATCGACTAGGTTCTTAGTGAAAATAAACAATAGTTTTAATAACATCGATGCTTCACAATATTGCCAACGATACCGAAAAGCAATACTTTTTGCAGGGGCGATAAATCAAATTACAGAGAGCCACTCAAGAAATAAAGCCGTTTACATTTGGAGCCAATCTCGGAACGAATCGCAATTATGGGCACTCCTCCAAGATTTAATGAGGCCTCTCCGAAGTGGCAGAATCCGCATCGAAAACACGTTTCGCGTATTCAGCCCTCGGGCATGAATTCAGCAACGCTCATTTCGAACCTTTGATTCATAGATAAGGCATCGAAGCTCAGGTGTTGTTGAGCTCACCCAGGGTGGGAAACCTATGGTCTTTTTAATTTCTTCCTCTCATCACTTCCCGAAACGAACGCATGTTTTTAAATATTGTTGTTTATCTGCCTCGATTATAACTCAAAGTGAAAATTAAAATTAAAATAATCTACTTAGGTTTTTACAATACTTAGTGACTTAGTGAAGTAAGTTTTGCTCTTATTTAAACAACGAATTTCTTCCGGTCAAGATTGGTTATACAACCAACATTAGTAGTGTTCTTACTATTTGTCTCTCAATTGATACAAAAATAAAGTGAGCTACATAATTATCAAGAATTTTATTTTTTACGCAATTTTCACACTATTCTGAACAGGAAGCATTTTCCAATTAGAGATTAAGTTTTAAGTAAGTGATATTAATCCTATAAGTATTATCTATCTCAATTGTAATAAAAAATCAAGTTAACTACATTAAAAATTCTCGCATTTACGCGATATTTACTTAACATGATTATTTTGAAATCTAGATGATCAGGCGTTAATTTTTCTCTATGATTATTTTGTATATTAAAAAATTATCTCTATAAATATGCCCTTTAAATTTCATTTTCATGTATTTATGTATTCTTTTCTACTCGCAACGTATATTGTAATTTTTTGACATTCCTCAAATGAGATACGAGCAATGGGCGTGACTCCCTATATTTTAGTTATATCACATTTTTTTATTTTTCGCTGATTTACTACCGCGGGGTACAGTAATTTTCCACAGATGGCGAGAGCTACGAACGGTGTTTGATATATTCAGGTTCCAATTTCTCGGTTACTCAGTTCCCACGTCTTTCAAAATTCCGGTTATCTGCCAGATTTTGAAATTTAAGAGAAACCTTTACCCTCTACCGCAGGTGGTGTAAATCTTCTGGGACTTCTGCTGATTTTTCCCTTGCTAATTGAAGTTAACATGTTTTTGGGTATCTTTTATTTCAAAACAATCTTGGAATAGATTTAAATTTATATTTAGCATCATAAGCGGCACTGGTAGAGGTTATAAAAAGCAGTAAAATGCAATAATTCACAGTGATAAATATTATTTTATTAATATTCCGTTGCGGTTGTTAATATTTATTGGAAGAAATACATATCAGATTACATTAAAGACGAGATGATAACCAAATTAATTGCGCAAATTTTCATAGCTTCCTGTTTATAATTTATTAATTGCTAATTAATACATTGAAAATTTCATTTATAAAGTTTAAATGATAAGCAAAGAACCAGTTTATTAATTTATATTTACTCTCATTTTATGAATCAAATAAATAGATATTATGTAATTATGTTAATTAACCAAATTGAATTAATATTAATAAATATTCGGTTGATTTTATCAGTCTAATTCTATGGTTACACCCTTTTTTATAGCTATCCAAACACACGTAGATGAAAATGCCACTGAACAACTCACACACGAAGTTACTATGAACGTGTAGTTTGCGATAGGAATCTAAGATAAGTTCTGACAAGAAAAAGGGGAAATAATTGGTTTTTAATCAAAAGGCAAGAAAATGTCCTCTGGGATATCCCAGACTTGCGCAAGTCTCCCGAATTGAAGAATTCGCTAGGTATCAATCCTCCGCGTCTCGGAATCTATTTATATGGGTGTGAGACGCCTACGTGCAGTGCATAGGTGCATTGCGGATTGCATAACGTCGCCGCCTTTGAAATGACAACCTCCATTTTTTTGTCACGAGAGAAAGTGCTGATAAGAACGCTGAGCCAAAATTAAACCGACAGCCAAAGCGTAATAATTTCTCGACCTGACAAATCTATTCACGGACCCTTATTTATCTTCAATCAGAAGATTGATTGCCTTCGAGGGCGTGGCGTAGAATAGAAAATAATAAGTTGGAATGATATAAAAACGAACACTATTGTTTAGGAAGGGAGGATTTTAATTGAGGTTATTAATTGTCTGCAGAGGAAACGGTGGGTCCAAAACATAGAACAGAAGGACTGCTAAAGAAAGTAATTGAGAGTATAATGCAATGGTAGATATAGAATGTAAGTACTAAGGAAAAGGATGTTAGTTGACGTAATAGTTGGGGTAAGTCACCAAGAAACGAAATAAATAGCATTGAATAGGGAATATTTAAGGCACATGAACCTACTGAATGGTGGAATACTTAGGTCATGCATTTATATTCATTCAAATATCCGATCTGCTAAGTTTTGGAGGTTCGATGCAATCTCGACTCGATTTGTACAATACCCATGCTTTTAAAGTTTCTCATTTAATATTATTTATTCAAATTATTTTCATTCTGAGGAGTAATAAGTATTTTATATTTTTGTTTATCTGTAGACCTTCTATTGCTGGCATATTCCAGCATAGATGGATTTTTCTCATCTTCAGTTCTCTTCAGGGATTTTTACTCACCCTTCAACCATTATCATTTCCGTTTTTCCCTTTCACTTATCTGATTAAAGTAAAATTAGTAAATGAGGTTAGACGTAGAAAAGGCAGCTCTGGCGTAACATTGCCATAAAATGGATGATAAATAGTAATAAACAGTTACTTTATAATTACGTACTGTCTCTCCTAGCAACGGCTACGTTTGGCAGATTATTCTTTCTCTATGTTGCCAAGTATTGGCGAGGAATACTCGCCATAAAACACTCTCTTACTCTCTCTCTCTATCTCTCTCCAACCTTATCTCTCTGCCAGATGCACTCTCCCTTTCTGAAATAAACTCCTGGAAAGTGTATTGTTTGCTCTCAGATAAGGAGCAGGGAGATGGGATCAAAGTTGCCTCACTCGCCATATTCGAAAAGCAAGGTGTCCAGACATCCTTGCTTTCCGGGAATTTCGCCTGTTAAAATCACTTTTCATCGAAATGCTTTTTGGTGTCGGAAATGTTTACTTATTTCGAAGTAATGAATAAACAGAATCTAAATCTGATGTGATAAAGCTCAATTTTGTTGAAGTGAGTCATATTAAATAAACGAAAGAAACATATTAACTTCTACAGAAATATTTTTAATGGCGACTAGTTTCGTAGATACATCGACAGCCCGGTGATGTTGATTTATCTAAAAAAAACTAGCCTATTAGAACCATTAATAATATTTCTGCGGAAGTTGCTAAGTGTCTTTCGTTTTATTTTGTTATAGAATCCACTTCTGGAATCACTATTTTGTTTCTTCTTATATATTTTAATCAGTAAACCTATCTTAAGGAGTGTATTCAAATTTTATTTTACTCAGTTTACGGAATTACCTTGTGTGAAAATTCGTTAATTCCTGCTACCATATTTTTGCGTATGGTGTTATATTGACTTGTCTTTTGGATCTTTCATTCACTTTTGTCTGGGACTTAGTAACAGCTGTAATGAGATAGCAACTACTGAGATATGATCTATGGCGTACATAAGGTCTCTCCGTATTGAATGCTAAGGAAGGTGCTTTTTGCATGGACATTGGGCAGATTTTGCATGGACCTTTGCCGGTTACAGCATCCTGGATGGATGAGAAAAATAAAAGCACCTCACTCCTCATCCTGTATTGCTGTCTCATTCCCTCTCCAACGGTTGAAGGGTTTAGGGTGCAATCAGTCTTCGTTTTAATACAATAGAATACAAGCGTCTTTGAGAGGGAAATAGTAAAAGATCTTTGATGAATTCATAGATTGAAAATCCAATAAGTATAGGATTTAAACCCTCTTACACTAAACAGTATAATTAATTTAATACAACTACATTTATTACAACTTATATTTGACTTTGAGGATTATTCGTGTTAGGAGAAGTATAAGAACTGGCGGATACCAACGGTTAATATTTTCCTCCTGTATGGACGTTATTCTAACGTAATTGTCGTACCTTCCCATCCAGCAGAAACGATGTATCCTTCCAATTTACTCTTCTTCTCTTTCAATCTACTCTCCAAAATTGATAATCCACATGAAAGGTTGTGTTTGAGGCGGTGCGAATTTGCTCGAAAACACGGAAGGTGTGAATGAGGGACAAACGAAAAGCTGAAGGGTAACACCGTGACCTTCACGTCGCTATAGTGATGCAAATCGTTACTGTACATAATTAGAGCACCAAACGGACGCGCGCGGACGCTCTGTGAATCGCTGACATTATTACACTGCGTTTGGTTCCAGGAGCGTGGCAGACAAGTGGTCGAAAAGAAATCTCTGCTACAGCTGAGTCAGAATAAAACGAAAATTATACTGGTCGATTCTTTATGTAATGGAGAAGTAGTTGATTGGATAAGATGTCGTTGTGGTATGCAATTGCATGTTTTATGAATATTAACACAGAATTCCTAAACTAACCTAACTAATATAACTGTATTTGGCTTGATCAGTGGCCTAGTTGCTGGTTATATCACTGATCCTAATTTATAAATGTTTACTATTGTGATTTTGCTTGCTCAAATGACCTGAATTTCATTCGCGTAGGCAGAAAATACTTTGGTGTTCATTAGGATTAATTGTAAGTATTAATCTATCAAGATCCCTGAGATTTATATGGAACTTATGTAAAATATAATATTTTATAAAATTAAGGAAAAACAATTTGGCGTATCTATCTCCAGATGTATGATATTGAATATTATTTGCAGCCTGATATTGAATTTCATTGGCTTATCTGCGAGGATAATGAAAATTATGAATACCTTATGATGCCCACTGATTCTTATAAGACTTCCCTTTCGAATATGAGATACATTGTGTGGATCGGGAGAAACCGTGAAGACCAGTTATTACTTGCGTGCGTGATGACGCTTCGTTGATTCTATTAGATGTTTCACGTTTGTAAAGGGTGCCCTATGTATGGCATGACGCAAAATGTAGAACATGAATGGACAAGAGTTCTTACAAGGGCATTGACCCCTGACCTCAAATGAAGACTACTATTCACTCATTAGGGGTGACCTGGTGGCGAACGATTAATACAACGTACTCTTTTAATGGAAATCAATATGTTACAAAAAAAATTGGTTTAGTAATTTCTAGGCCCTAAGGCATAAATGCAATTAATTTCCTTACAGGATGAACTCCAAGGTGATGTTTCTATAAATACCTAGAATGTACAGCCTAGCCATCGTCTATAAGTCGGTAAACGGTTTTAGAGTAATTAACAATTCTCTCACCATTACGTAACTGATTGATTGTTGCCCTCATTAAATAGCATTCGCTTCTCTCAGAATGACTTGCTCTATTTTCAGTAATTAGCGTGTTATTATCAATATCCATTGACGTTAATGTATAGTTATGCATCAATAGTGTTATGCTAGTGTGTTAATTAGTTGATACGTTGGATACGATTCTTATCTGCTTAAAGGCGATTAAATATACTACTCAATTAATATGAATCTGTTGACTCACCATCCGATTCACAATTTTAAACGACTTCTTTCACATCAAAGCAAGAATCAATAACGTAGATGAGAATGATCATTAAATTTGTAAAATATTGTTCTTTTTACAGGTCGCAGATTATTTATACCCGCTCGATTCTAAAATAAATTGGAAATATAACTAATCTTTCCGTCCTTGTAATCAGAATAAAGAAGAAGAAAAATGCATGTTAGATTTCCTCTATTCTGTACTAATAAAAACGCATCTTTCACTCATTTATTTCTAAAAATATCTGCTATAATTTGAAATTTTATTGTTAAATATAGCATTCGACATGCTAAGAAGAAATCGTCAAATCCAAAGTAAAAATCGTTTCAAATTTTGCCATATTAGACCTACTCTATATTTTACTTTATTTATTATTGTAAATATGCTATGCAAAAGGTTTAGCGTGGAAATGTAGTAGTGATTAACTATTATGTATTTTTCGGTGTGATATACATACATACATGCATAAAGGGGACTTTATTTCGCGAAATTGGGACTGTTATTGATATGGATGTTGTAATTAATAATTGTAGTTGACGTAAGTATGTTCGAAGAAGTAACTGAAACTATGTGTGACGAGTTACAATCCAAAGATTTTGTAGGGGATTTCCTCCCGATTAGGATTAGTACCAGGTAAAAAAATGTTTCCACCTCACAAAAGTCAACTTATTTTGACTATGATATTGGAATTGTATTGGTGTTGTGTTTTTTTTTAATTTTATTATTTTAGGCTTTTTGGATTGAATGTCTACGGTAGCAGATCCCAAATTGCAACATATTCAATAATGAAAATTATGAATACCATTTTAGTTTAGTTTTTGTGAACCTGAGAATGATATTGTATCGAAACCGATAATTCGGAAATCAATTTTATGTGGAAAAGTACAAGTATCTTTCAATAATTACGACTTTCCACAACATCACGGCCGCATCCATCAATTGTATGACAAATACCAATTTAGCGATTGAATACAACTGCCGTTACAGCTACGCAGCATCCCAAAGAGGAAGAGAAATGGACCCAAATATTTAAAGGAGCATTCCCAGATAAGCAAAAACATTCATCTTCGATTAGTCATCTCGCTCAGGGCAAAGGTTGGTCCAGTTCTCAATCGAGGGAAGGGAGGTCAACTGAGAAGCCTAAACCGTCCAGTTCGACCTCACTCATGCATTGAATTATTTATCCGATCTCTCCTTATCCCCTTGAGCTTTTGTTTCGCTCGGATGACCCAATTAGGGACGAATCCCATTGGCTCGGCTCGGTGCAAAAGCAGTTGGGATTGCCATATAAATCATTGGACGAAGAAGGTAAAGATCTTAGCACAGGAGAATGGAGGGTGTGTAGAAAAAACTAGGCAAAATGGGAAAAGTGCAAGTTCTACTTGAGCTTTAATATATGGCGGTTTTTAATTGGCAGTATCTCGCCGATCGCATTACTAATCGATACCTATAAAGGGGGGCATGGAATTGTCTAGTAGCCTTCGCAAGGTCCAATTAAGTGTGCTTCAAGGAAAAGACGTATGCCTTTACCACAACTTTGATCGATTTGTAGTATTCCCCACAAACATTTTTTTGTTTTTTATAGAGGCGAACTGGTCCCCCAATCCCCAGTGCATAAAGGTGTATAGGAGAAGTGAGGGCCCCAGTTGTTTTCTTTACAGGGGTTGCATATTGTTTTCTGTAGAAAAGTTCCGAGATATACCTTTATGCCACTGCTGATTGTTCGTAATGAAGACATATCTTAAACTGCTCCTTAATCGCTTGATCTTATTACACTGAACAGGAATATCGTAAAATTGATCGTAAATGTTAGTAGAAAATTCAACAATTAAGAGTTTACAATTGACTGCTTGCGGAAGTCTAAAACCAATCACAAAAACGGTGCTTTTTGCGTTTCATGATATATTTTCTTGGGTGAAATTCTTTAATAAAATTTTGAGTACAAAAAAGTCCAATGAATCAATCGATGTTAACATACAACAACCGATGGTTGCTAAGGTTCATTCACTTTTTAATCACTTTTATCAAATTTCAATATGAAGATAATGTTTCTGATGACCATCATTTGAGCAATGATAATGTTAGAACATTAAATAAAAATGATATCGGATTAATCACAGTTGCAAATATTAGCTTTATAAAATAAGGCTAGTTGCGAAATATTTCCAAGTATTTATTTAAAAGTGACTGCTACATATCACGTAGCTCGGGGCGCCAATACACTTTGGACCTGCTTATTCATACCAAAAGTTTCCAGCGATGTTTTTCATCGTCGTTTGCAAACAAGGTATTGCTCCATTTATTTCTTAAGACTTTGTTGATGGATATCATAATTAGATACCACTAGTGGTAGCGGACGACTACATGGATGGTTTTTAACTTTGCAATTACTCCAGTTTTCTTCAAGGACCTCGATAGTCGCTCCCGTTACATAATAAGGAACTGGCATGACATTAAGCCTGATTGAGTGGTCATTAGCAAATTTTATAAGGAGCTTGAGGACTTTATGCCTATTCGCATTAGTACGAATATATAAAAACCTTCAATGTGATACCATTTAATTACAAACGCGCTTTTTAAAGTGGCACTTAATGGTCTAACATTTCCTTATTTTTAGACACTTGATTCGATAGAGAGTCTTTGATCCAAGAAGATTTCTAGGTCATGCTAAGTGCTCTTTGCTTGGGGCTCTTTCCGATCGCTATTTACAGAGTCCCTTTCTGCTCTTAATTAAGGAGCCTGTTCACTTAGATGGGCTTGCTCTATCTAGAAATCGTTTCCTACGAACATTTCTCGAGATTTTTCCCATGTTTACCTATGAACAGACTACTTGGCGTAAAGTAATCTTCGGTTCGGTAGTTTTTCTTTCGTGGACAAACTTCCCAAGAAATTTTGATCCTAATCTAATAATTATTCCAACATTTTCTGGTAGATCTCAATTCTAAAGAATAATAAAAGGACTAAAAATTTTAAAATTAAATTCTAACTTTATCACAGAATAATGGTTACAATTATAGAGAAATATATTATTTGCTGAATTAAAAAAAGTGTACACAGAAATTCTAATTGGGATACATAATATACATATCCTCTTACGCTTCTTAATAATTGACTACATAACTAATTGATTCATTTTTAATATTGCGATAGTATTCAGCTCATAAATATTCAAATTGATTTCAAATAATGCTGTTTTGTGTGATGATGTCGATGAAAACCAAATTTAATGAATGTTTATCTAATTGCTCTTTCTCTTACTTTCAGGTGAGTAACTTGTGCTTGGAAATTTGGAGCGTAGTGTTTCTTCGGAATGAGTCAGCGATTGCAGTGAGTGAGTGACATTCAATAGAAATTTTCTATTTCTGTAAATGATTCTTACATTGGAAAATGTAGTTTAGAATTTCCCTCTATCTGCATCAAATATGGTTTCTTTATTTCTAAGTTGCATGCAAACTCTTACTTTTATTCCATTGGGTTGAATATTCCAGTTTTATACAGAATAATAATACGGAATAGGAAATGAATGTGATTATATGCTGTTGATATTCAGCGTATACCAACGCAATATTTTCGATATGTCAGTGGTAGATGTAATTATCGTATATAAACTAGAGTTATCCCTTTATTTGCTTTAGTTTCGGTATAGAGTCTAAAAAGTCAACTTCCCTGAAAAAATATGACAATTTTTAGTATTGTGTATTGTTAATGTGATCCAAACGAAACCATTTCAGGGTAAACATTATGGTACTTCTTAACTTGTAAAAAATTCATGGTAAACAAACGTTTACTAGACCACTAATTTAATATCCGAAAAACACGACCTGAAGATGTAGCGACGCTACGAAATCTAGGTCGTGTTTTCGGATATTAAATTAGTGGTCTAGTAGAAGTTTGTTTACCATGAATTTTTTAATGTGATCCTTCTGAAAGATTGTTATCATCGAATTAAAGTCTTTTTTTCACCACCGATGAAAGACAATCAATTGCAGCGTTTCATTGATTATATTCTAGAAACGTTATGATACGCTGTAAATGTCCCAACCAAGCGTTCGAAGCATCGTATTTGTAAATAGAAAAATCATGAGTAAATTTTCCGTTGTTTACATCACTACACTGAAGAATGGTTTCTTGATTAGGAGGTTCGTCTCCCACAAAATATCCCGCATTCCGTTTCCGTATCAAAAAAAAATTCTTGACCAATTAAAAAATATCATTTTCTCATTTTTTTGGTGTGTCGAACCATTGATTAATTCTATAATCGATATGAGAAGGCGTGACTCCGTGGAAAGCCATTTGCAGAATGAAAACACTTCGTACTTTTCCACAGAAAATTTATTTTTCAACCGGTTTCATAAGCGAACTTACATCTTCAGGCTGAAGAATAGTACGAAGTGTTTTCATTCTGCATTGATTAATTCATTCAGGTTTATCTCTTCTTAGACGTTTTTCACATTCGGGACTCCCTAAAATGGGAATCCTGCTGAAAAATGTCAGCAAAAATTTCGAATTAATTGGATAGCCGCTAGATATTTTCATTTATTTGTTTGTCTCATTTTTTATAGAATTATTTAGAGTATGTTAAATAAGTCATCTAGCTGGAGTATTTTTATTGAAAAATCCTATTTTGAAATGTTATCTCGCTGACCTTTCAGAGTTTTTCTAACCTAGTGAAGCATTTGAAATACATCCTAATATGCTTGCATATTACGATTCCGTTCTTTTTTGTTCGTGCACAGATCAGAAAACTGAACTCTTTATTATTCATTTTTTATCAGACTAATTAGTTTTTGATCAAATTAAATTACCTCCCTTACGATGTTTTAAATATGTAAATTATTTGACAAATACGTTCAAATACGGCAATTCAGGTGTATTATTTATTTATCTCATTAGGTAACATTCAACGAGTCTGATTTGAGTGAATAGATGAATTCTTATATTCTTCATCAAAAACGTGAATCTATTGTAAGATTATTCCGTTGGCGAATCGGTAGGAAAAGATTGAAAGTGAAGACCTTAATTGATGACATGCCGTTCACTCAATTGCAAACCCAATTGAGATGCTTGAACTTGTATGTTTCTCTTTGACTCTCGCCTTGATGTTTACGTCGAGAAAGATAGTGTCATCGAATCACCTAAGGAGAAGAGCAATGATTCATTTTTTCTTAAAGCAAACGACCATTGGTTTTGGAAATACGCTGCGATATATTCATTTTTTAATACGTAGCTTTGACAACCCCTTTATATAACTCCAAATATATAGTTTTATAAACAGGTTATTTTTATAAACGAGCCGAGTTTGACATAAGAAAAAAAAACAGGTTGATTACGTATATATTAGTGGTTCATTGAATGCATTGAAAGGGTAGCAATAAGGTTAAGCTTGTTCAATACATTTGAAAATGAAGCACTACGTGGAAAAAATATAGTATATGCGCGTTCACTCAGGTCTATGAGCCACTGTTTCAAAAATCGAAATGTTTTGGATTCGATGGAAAGCAGCTTATAATCGAATCATTCGACTAGGCTCTATAATAGAAAAAAGATACCAAGCATATTTTCCCTAAAATTTAATACCCCTGAGGATTTTTATCTCTCCATAATGACAAAGAATATCCACGTATTTGACAAATATATTTTTATCGATAGTAAGATATATTTTTCAATTATAACATTTCTTTTTCAACTCAGAGGTTGCAATGCAGCAAAAAGAAGAGGAATTTTATCGACAATAACAATTTTTCGCAGATTATATTTGCAATAGCCATCGGCTCAATCACTTTTCCGTAATGTATATATTTCTACGCCATATTTATATCCGTAAGAATATATATATATGCAGCTAGCCACTTTTGTTGACGATGTATGTACAATTAAAAATTATGGATGAACATTGGTGATAAATTTTCAAACTTCCGTTACGCAATTTCCAGTGATTGGCTCCAAATTTGTTAAAGAGAATCTTGAATGCACTTGCCTTCTATGTGCCAAAAATGGATCCAATGAGTAACTCCTGAAAATTTCGTAACAGATGTTTGAAAATTTATCTCGAATTTATTTATGTTTATCCTACGGTTTTCTATGGAAGTATCGAGGAACTCAATCAGCCGCGATCTTATATTTATATATACGCCGACATTCATAGTAAATACAACACCATATAAGCTCTACAATATACTGACAATTTTCCATCTTAAAAATGTATTCAATTAAAGTAATTTATTTCTTGATGGGTAGGTATTCAGCATGGATAGAGTGAAACTCGTTGAAAAAAATCTTCGGCGAATGAATTCAGAGCAAGTTTTGTAATAGATGCATTTGCTTATCTATTTATACTCTTTAAGTTCTAGAACATTTTCCTAAGAAAACATTTGACTTTAAAGCCCAAATATGTTAGGGAAGATTATTTGAGTATTTTATCAGTGTTTATTTTTCTATCACCTGAATACATATTTACTGAAATCTTGTTGATGTTTTATGACATATATGTGTACCCTAATCCCAGCTAGGAATCAAGTTTTGAAAAGTTTAAAAGCTTGTACTGTGTTGGTATACGAATATTAAAATATTAATTCTATTCCACTAAGTAGGACAGTGAAGAATCGCAGCATTTTACATCCATCCGGGCTATGATTTACGTAGGGATGGTATTGAAATTATAATATCAAAACTTACCTAATGATGACGAAACTGATTCTGGTATCGACGTGTTTGCGAAATGACCTTTTTCGTTCCCAAATTATATCCTAGTGTATTTTAATGGGAATTAATTTTTATATTGTTTGAGTATAAGTATATTATTTTGTTCGATATTGGTTTTTATAGAATCTATAATTCCATAGACTTCCATGTCTTGACTCAATCCTCGAAAAATTTGGCAGATGCAGCAGCATAAACCGATTTCGTCAGCCAAGGAAGAGATCCGCAAATACAGTTCCGAGAAGCATTCGTCTCACAGCATCCCACGTTTCCAGAGGTTCCAGCGAGAGCGTGTGTTCCGTATTTAGGCGTGTGCGCGAGGCGTCGCCCGTAGTTACAAGACTCAACAAAGGATTCAAGTATCCGTTTTCATCTGTAGAAAGCGATCCCGTGGTACAGATCGGTTGGATGATCTTTTCGGATCGTTTATTTCTTCCCGCTGACTTCAATCGCTTTGCAGATGTCGCTGTGATCGACGGAGATTAGCTTCCCATTTGACCCGGTTTTCGCTCTGAGACGTGTTTGAGTTTTTGTGGCAAGTTAGCAAAATGGCGGCCTTAATTCGTTTTGACATTTATGTGCAACTTATTTCTCAATCAGTTTTGTCTATCTGATACCTATACTTTTTACTTTAATAGGTCGTACCGAAGAGAGTTGGATAAATTGCAAATATTTAATGGATATACATAATTTTGTTTTTAATAACTCCCTTCTGCTATTTTTTATGGTTAATTATAAATGAGAATGATATAATTCATTACAGGAGTACCATCAATTATCCTGTTCATCATTTTAATTATTTTTACGTAAATTTACTATATCCTTATTTATTTATTTAGGATTTCATTGCAAGTTGGCCTTCGGGCCAGGTGACAACGTTTAAGGGGAACGTAAAAATGAATTTAAGCCTGGCATTTGCCCAAGGACGGGAACCCCTCCAAAAACCTCCCGTAGTCTGTACAATTAAATTACACTTTTCATATTATAGGTACACAAGATATAAAATCTATCATGCATAAAATATATGTAGGATCTATCATTAAACTTAAATAATACATTAAATGGTAAAGTATCCGCATAGTCACATACATATGAATAGATTGAATGAATATAACAAATACAACTCGAGATAATAATTTAGAGGAAATAGCCGTGAACTACACCATAATAAATTGCATACAGCTTAACTTAAGCTTAAAGCATACGTGTTATAGTCTTATTAATACTGAATATTACTAATTGTAAAACATATTATATTAAGTATTTATAAAATAATAATGTAAATAAATGTATGACAACGTTATATATTTAATTTTTAAATATTTTCGTACTATTACTACAATAGGAATTTTAATTATAATTTTATTCGTATTTAACTCTGAAATGGGAATAGGATATAAAGTTTTACGAAATCCTTAAATAAGAACGTTAAAATGGCAAGGAAATTAAACTATTGAGCATTCAAATTCATATTAAATTATTGAGCATTCAGATTCGTCTAATTTAGCATGAAATAAATGGGTAAACGGACGTAAAAAAATTAGTTGACTAGGAATTCAACCCGGATTAAATAAAACCATTCAAAAATACAGAATGAAAATGTTCTACAGGATGCCTAATTTGTAAAAAGAGTAACCTCCCTATTACAAGCTAATCCGGGTTCATACCCTGGTCTCTCCGGTGGTGAATGACCTTTTCACCTCCTCTCAACCTCTGGATCTGCTTGCTATCCTGAATTTCAAGCGGAAAGCATCTCTTAAATGTTGCATACACTCCTTGTGTGTATGTACCGAAATATATCAAGGTGCTTTAGATTACGCATATCCATCCTTCCTAGACATGCAATCTTCCAATTTATGCCCTTCTCTTTAGCTATCAACCCTTCTTCTCCTTCCCAAACTCCTTTGGTATCGTCCTCTTTAAAATCGCCGGATTTTCTTTGAAATCGATTCGGCCACTTTCGCCTCTCGTCTTCCGTTTTTTTCACGTCACTCGTCGCATTCCACGCATACTGGCAATTTCTGGCTCATATTCGACGTCTCTATATTTGATACGAGAAGGAAGATGTCACTTCTTCATCTAAGAGAATCATTTTCCTCTTGTAAAGCAGTTTGTAGCAGTCACTTACATAAGGAAAAGGTGTCGAAAATTTCCCGATGAGTTTTCGGTGGTAGATTCGCTAGTGTATGTATAACATCTAAGAAAAACTCTTGCAAAATACATATAAACATATGAGTATATTTATACGCATAAATACGTACTCATATACAGTATTGTTTGTATTTCCTGTCTAGTTGCTACAATAGAACCATAATAGTAATTAATGGAAATAATATAAAAGTAGTAGATTCAGTTGAATATCTCGGGATCAACATTACTAATAACTTAAATTGGAGCACGCATATTCGAAAAATCTGCGGCAAAGCAAGTAAAAGGCTTTGTAAAGCTCATTGTCGGTAAAAGCGATGAAAAGGTGAGAGAGCGATGTTATTTTACCTTGGTCAGACCATGAAATATGTTGAAAGTATGTGGGATCCGGCGGATGAAACGTGTACTCGCGAACTCGAGAAAGTGCAGCGTAAAGCGGTTCGTTTTGTTAAGAAATGCTACGATAAAAAAGCAAGCGTTACAAAAATGCTCTCAGACGTAGGTTGGGAATCCTTGATAGAAAAGAGATTGGAAGCTAGGCTGCGATTGCTTAATAAATTCAGGGAAACGACATTTTTGGAAGATACAATCGGTATCACGCAACCCCCCTGCTACCTCGGTAGATCCGATAATAATAATAATGATATTAATAAATCGTCTTTATTTGGGCGAGATTGAGACTTAAAAGTCTCTTCTTCCATCCAACCCATCGTCATTCGTAGAAATAATTAGAAGAATGATAATGACAGTAAGTTTAGAGAAATAGATGCTAGGACGAATCGTTTTAAAAATTAATTCTTTCCGCGAACGATACAGGACAATAACCGAATAAGGAAGTAGTGTAGCTTCAACTGGTGTTTACACCCCCTGCCACACGCCGAAAGGCGGCTTGTAGGGGTATTAATGTAGATGTAGAATAGTACATGCTTCCGTGGTTACGCCATCACAAAAGGGTGGTGAACGTTTTGGTACTATTTGCTAATATTTTATTGACAAAATGGTTAATTATTATGGTAACTAGGTAGACATATTTTTCATAGAAAAGACGTTAATAGCATTGGATATGTTTAGATATGGATATGGTAGTTCTACTATGATTCAACATTGCTCCTCCCTCAGTCTATCTCTCCTATTTTCTGAGTTGGACTCGGTCTCAAAATCGCGAATAGATTGGACAATTTTGTATGGCAGGGGGTGTATTAACACTAACCTAATCTAAATTGTCAGCTTTCCAAGTAGGCTGTGAAAGAACAACCAGAAGTAAATATCTGTTTTAGCGATTACTTCCTTATTACGCTTTGTCGATGCTTCTAGGATATCGCTATCGTTGTTTACTGGAACTATAATGTCATATTCTTCGTCTAAAAACACTGAAATGATGTATTTTATAAGTAGCTTTTGTCAGTAATCAGATTTTCTCATCTCCTTGTGCGAAGTGCCATCTTTGTTCCGTTTTACCGATTGAAAATTTTCGTTTCTGTTTTTGTGTTTTTGTTTCTCCTACTATTTGGTACTTATGGGACCAGTTCTTCTCTAAAGATCATTCATCATCAGATAGAGATTATCAGCTCGGTTGAAGTTTATTGATTAAGGCGATGATTCATTTTACAAACAGGTGGAATGCATCTTTTCTATTTTAGTTGCTTAAGTTTATGACTGTCATTCAGGGCGTAATACACTAATGAAATCGATATCGCCAATAATAATAGTACTGTATTTTTCAGTTCTAATAATGATCACAGGTTGTTAATACTTAAGGGGTGAATAGCACTTAAGATTAACTTAATATGTTTCAATGAGCGTAGAAAATCTAGGAACCCGCAGATTTCAGTCTTCAATTTTTCTTTTCGTATAGTTAAATCGTAACCCAGGGTTAAACAAGCTACTACTCCAGAGCCACTTGTTCTTTGTATGAAATTAACTGCGGCTCCAGATGTATAGCGACGCCAAGCAAAGGTTTCAATTGAAAGATCACTAGTTATTAAATGTGTACTTAGTAGAGTGATGCTTTCCATAGATTCCTATCCGTTGTAGTCCTCAGAATTACGAAAATGGTGTTAACTAAGAGTTTTTCAAAATCATTTTACTTCACAGATTCCTTTTGGTAATTTACCTTCATATGTACTTCAGAAATGGCTGTAATTTGTGTAAAATTTCATTATAACGATAAAAATTATCTAGGTAAATCCACGGCTCTTCATACATTGCACCCTTCACACCAGTAAAAAAGAATTGGCTCAATGAAGAAGAACAATTTTTACTTTTTCCACAGTATTTTATTAAAAACAATAAAAGGAAACTTGGAAAAAATCACTTGATGATGACGAAACTAGTCGTGTTTTGTTTCCTTTTATTGTTTTCAATAAAATACTGTGGAAAAAGTACAAATTGTTCTTCGATCATCATGACGTTTTCCCGCAAGACATCGCCAGAGACTGTTTATTTTATTTAATAATTGGCTCATTTTATAGGAAAGGTTGCCGTCTTCTGCTCTAACCAAGCAGGAGTTTGTTTTCGAAAAAAGCATCAAATATTTCATTTGGAAATATTTAATAAACTACCTCACTCCTCATCCACGTGAGCCTCAATACCTCCTCAGGTTGCTAATGGGAATTAAGAGAGACCTCGGGGCTGATCACTTAGCAAACGGATATTTTGTATGAAGGCTTCAAAATGTAGATATGAATTTCCTATTAGGAGATTTTGGTCTACCCATGCTGAAGGATTATTCTGACATATATAATACTATATAATTTAAAATTCTAAAATTTATAATTATTATTATTAGGTACACATTTAACCAATTCCGAAATGTTTTCAATCAAGGGAGGATTTCTCGAAGTCGTACGCGTAATGTATAAACAGGTTTAAGCATGGGATTTGGTAACAGGGCCTCAACTGGTAAGGTTTCTTCTCCCAAAAAGTTGGAATCGATCGTGAAGGGAGGAGGAAAGGGTGGTTCCCAATCCACGTATAAACGACCAGAAAAGCGGGATCGATATTGTTGGAAAAGGGCACGGTGTCACAACAGGGTCAGTGACGTGGGCGATTTTGGGGATGAGAGGAGGGTTTTCCTCGTTCTTTTGTTTTCGGCAGACTAGTGGCGCCCTCGGAGAAGTGAGCGATCTGACGGGCCCGATACAGTCTTAATCAGGAGTAGGAAATTGTCGATGTCGCTCATGCGGACGGCGTCAGAAAACAATAGGCCCCAATCGATCCTAATTCCATCAGTTAAGAGCTGATTTTTTTTATTTCGCTCCGCGCCTTTTTATCTGCGACTCGGAATCGGGTGGAAATCGATCCGAAAAAATTAGGGTTAATTTGACTGCGATTTTTATTGTTTCTTATTGGTTGAAATAACGCTATTTATTTTTTAGAGTTCATGTGAAATGTGGTCCACCGACGGCGACGATATTAAGACGTCTGAAGGAAACTCTTTTCTCTGAAATGGGAAGTAATTGCTCTTGGTACTATTACGCAAATATGAACATTAGCTCTTTCAAGAAACAAAATATCACAATAGATACGTAGTTATCTTTGAAATTTTCTTCTGCCTTATACTACTAAACTTTCGAGAAAATCGACATTTTAGGATACAAGATCCAAACCATCGTAATTAAACACGTAGTAACTAACTAAAAGTTACTAAGTGTTTAATTACGATGGTTTATGCTGCATTCCACGAAGTGAGGATAGAACATATTAATTACATCCAAGGTCCAATTTTATTTAATATCTGTTATTATGTACTTCTATACGTGTTTCTATCGTTTTTTTCATTCCCTTTCTTATGTGAGCACTTTCCCGGAAAGTGGACTTTTCTCCGAAGGCCGATGAACGTTTTCCCTAACTGTGCCCTTTCATTCACTTAGACTTCTTTATAATTTTATATTTCCATAACTTTTTAAGTTTGAGCATATTTGACTACGGATGTTACGTATTACAAAGATTTACATGAGCCTAACCTCACCGAATAAAGAAAGGAATTATAATAATAAATTTTAATTGCAACTTCCCACAGGTGTCGTAGATTTTTTACGCTCTCCTTGCCCACGTCTTACTACATGGTTTTTACATTTTTCTAAATGCAGATTTAGGTGTTTTTTTAAATCAATCCCTTTTCTGCCTTTTTTATTATTCCTTAAAATCTTTCAATACCAATAGATGACGATGAATCGTTCGAAAACGGTCTTGCATATGTGTATGTATTCTGAAAGATAAAATTTGTAGTAAAGGTACAATTAAATATCTAATTATTTCTAAAATCTTTTAATTGAAATATTTATTAAAACT
This sequence comes from Sympetrum striolatum, assembly GCA_947579665.1. Classification (NCBI taxonomy): domain Eukaryota; kingdom Metazoa; phylum Arthropoda; class Insecta; order Odonata; family Libellulidae; genus Sympetrum; species Sympetrum striolatum. The sequence continues at coordinate 18,520,963 of OX388347.1, read as the reverse complement.
TGGTTTGATGTAAGAAGAAACTTATGTCTCAATCCCGTCCTGAAATTATGTCGTCTATTACTATTAGATATTAGTATTAAAACACTATTTTCTCTTCGAAAGCTTTCTTCATCTCTTCAGTGTTTCAGCTTAATAAATTTATCATTTTCTTATTTCGCTACATTTGATCTCACTTCCGTGCTCAGTAAACTCTTAAAAACATTTTTTTGATATATTTCTACGGATTATGTATTTGTACTCGAGTATTTGTTTTACGCAGCAGAAGTACAGCACAGTTTGCAAAATTAAGCAGAGGATCAAATTTGAACAAATCTCACAAAAAATGCTTCTCCTCTATTTTTCGTGATTTTTCAAGTTCCGCCGGATGTGAGTGACATGCGCAGCCGTGCACAGAATTTATTCACGAGAGCGAATGTTCAGTTCGGGTCCAAAAAAATCATTTTAGTGTTTTTGCCAGCTTTTTCCGATCGCAGCTTCCTGTTCCAATCGGGGACATTTCTGAAATTTCTAGAGAGGAATTCGGATACTTTTTATCTGCTCTAAAATCCTGCCAAAAATAAAACTAGATTTGCACTCCCAATAAAGTATGACGTATTTAGTCCTAATACAGATGGATGCATCTCTGTTGATCGGGTAATCATTTATGAAACGTTATACCTAACTAAAACAACGTTATAATTACTGTTTTTAGGATACTCTCGGAAGTGGAAAAATTATTAAAATCCCTATACATTTCTTTTGAGGCTATCTTTTACATACATTCGTAAGAGAGTTGAGTTCAACAATCACCTTTGTCGTTAAGGAATTGTTTACTTTCACAAAATTACACTAATTATTCGTCATTTTTGTCTTAATTCTCTCAAGTTAGACCCAAATACGATATTTTACGACCAGAGAAAGGATCTTTATTCAATTTCATTTCTTTTGGTACTTACCTCGATTTTGTACGACCATTTTTTCTAATTTAATTCTGCAAAATAAAAAATGACTGCAACGCAATACAATCGATCAAAATGAACTTGACGTGCATTTTTTATGACGGTTTTAATCGTCTAGAGTCGAACGAAGGATTTAATTTTTAACAACTCCCAAAAATTTATAATCCTATCACGTCGGCAAGTGTATGAAATTAAAGTTTGCATTAATACACACCGGTGATTATTATATAAGATTATATATACTACTTCTTCGTTTGATTCCGCTGATATGACTTGGAAATATTTAGTGAATGTACAGGTAATTTCGATTTTAATGAGGTGGAAAGAAGCACTCAGTGGACGAATAGGAATACCCAGTATTTTAAAAATTATTTCCCTAAGTAATCTTATATAACTAATCTTTATATAACTCAACGACATTTTTTGGTAAATATCTTGTATGTTTAGTAATAAAGAATAAGAAATTAAATTAAATGAATAGTGAAATTACGCATGCATTTCGAAGAAATTTGAACTTATTTCGCTTTAATTGATAGTAAGTGCTTTGAATACTTAGCTTTTGATATTAATGCCCATTTTTTTCTTTAAATTTTGATGAGCGAGTTACAATTGTTATAAGGAGAATAGTTGATGACTGAACGTACTTTAAATCCTACTCGAAGGAAAACTAACAATTTAATCCGTATTTTTGTAATCAATTTTCGATTGAATGATTGGGGAATAAGTTACTCCTAAAAAAAAAGAATGTACAGATTGGAAACTAAAATGAAGGTTTTGAACTATTCAGATTCGGAATATTTTTCACATTCAAACAAACATAAATGTCGTCTCCGTGAGGTTTTATAATCGTATGAAGTTTTAATATTAATTTAATTCAACTATATCCTGGATACACGATGCAATCAAATTTATATTATTTATTTATTTCCTTTTACTTCTATAGTTATGGTGATATCATTAGTAGTCTATTTCGCGAAACCTGTGAAATTTGTCTCCGTGAAGTTTGTTCTTTCGCAAAGTTGACTAAAGAAATTTGATCCCTCAACCAGAGGTAACTTTCAGCGTGAACTTTGAATTAATCACAGGAATTATACTTTCGAAAGAAATAGAACTCCCTGAACATCGCAAACTTCGAATTGATTTAGTAAAAGAAAAGGCTGTATTTAAATCTACTATAGTCTCGGAAGATGCTTTACATTCAGAGTTTCATGTGTCATAATTTCGCAAAAATAATTAATAAGCTCAAATTAGGTCTACGCGATGGAAATGAAAGAGAAAAAGTCTGCCGTAGCCGGGGCAACGGCAGACTTTTTAAGGTTGTTTATTTCCTTGTTCATCCTTGTTGTCATATGTTTATCGTCAGCATTTTTGGATACAAGTTACTGCCGCTTGCAAGTGATAGTACACGGCAAAATGGAAGCTTGCATATCAATGAGGATACAATAGAAACATAAGTAATCTTTCCATTCAATATAATATAATTTACGACTTTTTATTTAACTATGGATGTAAAAGTTGCTAATTTCCGACATTTTATCTACCATATACACTTCTATTTGGTAATTACTGCCTCTTCATTTTTGCAAACTGTTCGCTTGTTTAATTTTAATGCTATTTTGTCTCGGTAAGGAGTTGTTTTACTAATCCTTGAGTACTTCCGATCTATCTGGGACCACCGATCTGCAACTAAATCCTGGCTTCTCTAAATAAATCGAAAATAAGCAAGCAGTTTTTATTGAATATAAGGAATTTATTAGTGATAAAAAATAGAAACATCTTTATTAGAAAAATATAAATCATTAGGAATAGAATAATTTACCTCTTTTTTTTGATTGATTGAAATTTAATGGAATGATTCCAAAAGAAGTTTCCGGAAATGAGTGACCCACAATAATTCAAGGAGGGGGTTAAAGGTTAATCGCACAGAAGGGCGTGCACCTAGGAAAAATCCCAAGGAAAAACGGACATGAAAAAAGTCTGACGGGGCCGGGAATCGAACCCGGGATTTTCCTCTATCCGGGAGGGTGCCTTAACTATCTAAGCCCTAGATGGTTAAGGCTCCCTACCGGATAGAGGGAGATCCCGGGTTCGATTATCAGCCCTTTCCTTGGCACAATAATTCAATTTGATGAATATGCATATCTGCCAATTATTCCCAGTACATACTGGTATCTTCATGGTTTTACAAACATGCATTGTAGAGGAACTCGAAAAATAAATAATAGCAAATTATCTGGTAAAGGAATAAATAATAATTAAAATGATAACGGTAAAATAAAGGAAAGTTTGGAAAAGGAACAGTTTACGAATATAACATGTATTTAGAATGGAATTATCAGCATGCATAATGGCGTTGCTTGTATTTTAGTGTAAGTGACAAATCTATGTTCGTATGCTTCAATTTTGATGTTGAGTTCAAAGAAATTTATGCTTTTATCGTTATCATATTTCATGGAGATAAATACGGTGAATAGAGTTCAGAAGGATAAAGGTTGATGAGTTGTCCCTAGCCCTGTCCTAAGAATATATAGTTCACAAACCTGAATTGATGTCAAATACATTTATACTGTTAATTGAGGATGGCTAAATAATGAATTTGTGTGAAATCGGATCCCTTGCAAAGACTCGAAATTCTTCACTGGTAGAATCAAGTGAAAATAAAAATACCTTTTAAAGCAGCAATATCCTATAAAAGCAGAGAGATGCTTTCAACCTAGATTGTAATTTTCGTCCGAGGGTAGTGACACCATTTATAATCGCTCCCATATTTTTTGGCACCAGGTAAAGAAGTCGAGGAAATTAGCCGTCTTAAAAAAACCTCCGCTACGCTATATTTTGGGACGAAATCAAACGTGTGTGGGCTTAGTAGGGGGATGAAGATACTGCATTCATTTTATTTGCGATGAAAGCAAAAGTGAAAATCCAGTTATTTTAGGAAAGTTAACATTGGTGAAATGTGGGAGCTGGTATGTATAATAGCCCACACATTGATACGCTTTCTGGAGATGTAAGCAATTTATTCCGGAAGCAACTTCGCAAATTTTGATTATGCAATTCAACGCTCTGAGAATCGCGAAAAACTGTTTTAGCTTCGTTAAAAGTAGAAGTGGTCAGTTCTTACAGTTTTTTTTTCCAACGAAAAAATGATCATCTTTCGAGTCCTAGGACTGGAAATTGTCTATCCGTTTTCTTTCGTGTAATCCCTGATAGTTTAAGGATGGATGTCTCTGTCCATAAAATCCAAAACTTTCTTATATTGGCTATATCAGAGCTTCCCAAACCATGTTTCGCGGATCACCAGTGTTCCGCTAAACCTGAATAAGTGTTCCGCGGTAATTTGTAGTCTTAACGGAGAATTGGAGAATAAAAGTCATTGAATGCTTTATTAATTCATATTTTTATGTTTATGTTATAATATTATTGTTTTATATTTAAAAATAATTACTAAATAAATAATAAGTTGTAATTAAATGATTTTTAAAATTCTGCAAATAGAATTACCTAACCTAAGAATAAGCTAAGCGTTCCGTTAGACTTCCCAGGTATGCAAAGTGTTACGTTACAGAAAACAATGGGAAACCCTGCGCTAGATACTCAAAAAAATGTTGTGCTTATCCTTTTTTGCCGAAATTATCTATTACATCTTTTTGTGGTAGATTGCTTAAGTTATAAAAACTGTTTCGATTGAAAATTGGCTGAAAATAAATGAAATTTTGTTGCTTATAATGTTTTTGTTTACTGCTAATAGCAAACAGGATATTCTATAAATCTCTGATATTCGAAGATACATAACCTTGTGGATCCTTAAAATTCTCGTAGTAAACATACATTTTATATGAAAAGCAAAGCTTGTAAGATCCATTCTATGAGAGAATATTCTATTCCTGAATATATCCGGTTAGCGAAACATTAAATTGGAACTTGTTAACGAAATTGTTTGAATTTCTTGTCCAACTTTCGCTCTTCATCCTCCAGTCGAGTGCAACGCAGAGTATCACTTCTTGAATTTTAAATTTTCTATTCGTTGCTATATCCATCCTTAAGTAATTTTACTGGTTATGTTCTTCATATCTTTACTCTCGTGGCAGTTTGATAAGTGGTAACCTTTTTAGGCTGTCTGCACTACCACAGCCTTGGTTCACGTCAGATCAAATTTTCTATTAATGCTTGAATTAATAAAATAAAAAAGCTGATGCAACTCCTTCATGCCGGTAGCATAGTCGACTAAATCAATTTGGAAGATGTATTGGAAGACAATGTGATACGTGTGGACACTAGCACGATTTATTGGTGCGGTTAAAAATAAAATAGATTGCACGATAAATTGCCGGGTTTAAACCTGGCTTTACTCATAATACCCACTCTGGTTTATAAAAATTTAGGGAACACGCAGAGCGAGTTCCGTTTTATGGTTTCGTGCGTCGTCCTCCAATGTAAAAATATTTTCTTGGGGCAATATTTTTAAAACTAGATTGTACGATAAATAGTTAGGTCTAAATCTGGCTACGCGTAGGGCCGATTTTGGATTATGTAAATACAGGCAACACGCAACGCGAGTTCGGCTTTATGGATTTTTCCATGCCATCCTCAGAAGAAAAAAAAGGTTCTTCTTTAGACTATTCCATTATCCGTCGTTAAAAGTTTCTGCAACTGGTAATCAGACTCAAAGCACAGCACACCGGCGAATACAACGTGAACAGATCCATCCTTCATCCCTCACGCTTGGAGTCGTCAAACTTCAAAAGTAAACCGGTCCAAGACACGCACCTTGCGGCACCCTATCGTTCAGAGGGGGAGAGAGATCGCTGAAACATTCCCCAGAGGCCGAATCGGGAAAGCCCACCCCGTTCCATTCCCAATCCTCTTTCCGAGCACAAAATAAAAACCTTCCCCTTCTTTAAGCCAGCTGTTTGCGTCACGGGTGAGACGTCGGGGCTTCTTTTTCCCTTCCCGCGTCTGGAGCAAGTACATAATCGCACCAGTCCTCTTGAGAATCCGGGAGCGTGAAGACGCGTCAGTAGCCGCAGACACAATTCCCTTTCGCGGCGACCCCCCCTGAGGATCGCGAAGAAGCCCATGGGGACGGGTTGAACCGGAGGGACGCCGTCCGCCGGCGTGCCGATCAAAAGAGTTGCAGATAAGCAATCCCCACTCTTCGTCTCTCGCAGTAACACCGCCGTTTTCAGCGCCGCGTAGCGAGTCATTCCGGCCTCTTAGACGGAAGCACGCCGTGCGGAGGGGAAACCAGTGTGCGTGTGTGACTGATCAGAGTCGGTCGCGCTCATCGCCGAGTACAGACTCGCGTCACATGCCCGGACGAAATCGCGTCGCCCAAGACGTCCCAAGTCGCGTCGCGTCTCTCACCAGAAGGGGCCTTCGGAAAATTTCGATTATTTTTGTTCTTCTGTAAATATCTCCCACCCCGTTGCGTGGTGTGCAACCCTTCCCCCGATCTTTTGGGGGAGAGATCGCTGTGATTCGCTGAAGAGTTGCGGGAATGGCCGGGGGACTCAGCTGAGGAAGCAGGACGGTCTTATTCGCCCCGGAAGGGTTGACCTCTCTCACCTGGGGGATTTCCCGCTGTTCCTCCGCCGGCCCCAAATCATCTCCAGTGTCGGATGTTGGGAGTAAGTGCGCGGAGTGTTTCCCCATCGCTGATCTCGATGGCGTGCTGACTTGCCGTTTTCCTGGTCGCTGAGGTTTTAATCCCCCGAGTGGTGGAAAGTTTATCCGTCTTTGCGCGAGGTGTTTTCCGATAGGGTTGGTGTGGTGGCCCTCATGAGCTGTGGGAAGTAAGACATCCTTGGCTGACTGTTTTTGAAGTTTATTTTAACGTCGTTGGTGTGGAAAATCTGAGGAAAGATGAAGGCTGCGCAAAAACCCATCGTTCGCAACAACAGAAGGGTGAGTACTTGTCCTCGGTGTTATATATAGGGATTGCTTCAATAGGGATCTTTATCCTAGTTTATCAGAATATAATCTCGTCATGGAACTTATATAGATGAGATTTACTGCTGTTTCGTGTATCGTATTACTTTGATTTTAATGGAAAGCCCTTTAAATAAAATTCACATTTCTACCTAATCCAAATTTCCGTAACATTAATTGCCATATTTAAAGTGATGCTCGTTTTGCTACGTTTCTCTGGACCGATAAAATTAACGTCAGCCTTTAGTTAACGAATAGTTCCCAAATGCTTGCGTAGATAAATTTTTACTGGAATGCAGCAGAAAAACTAGCGTCAGAATCAGAAAGTACATCGTAAGTTAGCAATATATTTTTACATTCACCATCTTAGATGGAAATTAACTCTAGGCTTAGTTACGGAATAGTTCCCAGATGCTTTGCATAGATTCCTCTAAATATTTATTGGAATGCAGCAGAAAAACTAGCATCGAAATTAAGATGTCTATCTTTAGTTAGCAATATCATCTTCCTAGATGTCGGATAGAATTTCATTAACATCATCGGCAAATGTTTATTGGAAAAAGGAAAGTTGTTTGTTTTTAATTTATTCATCGGGTGGGACGATTTCTCGTTACGTGCAGTGCGCGTTGTTTTTGTCCTCTTTCCGATGCATAGTTTCCTTGTGGATATTCAATCGAAAAAAATCTGCTGACATTCCTCTAAGTCTTCCCCACGTTCTCGCACGGAATAACTCGGCGTCACTTCTTTCGTCATTCCAGTGATAAGCAACAGATGGGAAATCATTTTAATTGCAGTCTTGAGCGAAGAGGAAATAACAAACGTAGAGAAATCATTGTCGTCTTCTCTCAGAAATACATTCAACAGATAGTTCCGCTGCGAACCACTCCTCTGCGCTGGATCTTTCCTCAACTGCATGGGATACATTTGCTGTTTTAATTCGCACAGATGTGACACACAGCTCTCTTGGAGAACGTGAGAGATGAGCGCTTTATTATTGTGAATCATCAATTGAAACCAATCACTATGGTGATGCTCATAGCTTAGAATATCCTCGGTGAATTTCCCAGCCTCTGCAACCCCTAAATGTTTCCACGCATGTTGAGATTACTATGTATATTTAACCTATATGTTTCACGTGATGTGGGGGTGTAACAAAATATGAATTTTCATCTCAAATGGGAATTATTTAAATGTGTATTTTAGATCTCAGTTTTTGTTCTGAACGCAGTGATGTTTCTTCCAAAGGAGATAAGTCGTTACGGAATCTCTTTCATTAGCTGAAATTGCATTTTCTTTGTGTTCCCTGGACCTAAAATACACACCATCAAATGTTACCATACTTATTTTTATACTTATTGCTAGATATATCTATAATTGGATTGCTTTTTTTAGGTCACTTTTGTCTTTTTTACCCTCGCAAAAATACTTCTGCAAAAATATTAGTTACTCTAGTCGGAAAAATAACGAATGAATCTTCGTTGGCCGAATCATCTTGTGCTCATTAATTCTTAATTGAGGTATTTCTGTTCAAAATACATTTTAATACTCGCTAGTAGGTCATAAGTGTTCGTAGGTGTTATAATTAACCGCTCTTTGCTGCTTACTGTAGGTATCATTGAACTAAATACCATTTGATTAATCTCTGGTAGGTTATGCGTGTTGTTATGGTGGTATAGAGTGCAGCAATTGCTTACGGAATGGGTGAGATCAGTTAAAGAGTCCATCTGGCGTACTTCAATCAGTGGATTACCTTTTCAGTTTAGTTTGATAGAAGATAAAGTGAAATCACTGTTTGAAAGTTTTATTTCCTCTCACCGTCTGCTTTACTCAACCGTTCAACTAGATCGAGTGATTGCCTCTCAAACACGGTTCCCATTGGGAAGGAACCTGATTCTACCGTTCATCGCTCCAAGACGCTAATTATTTGTTGCAGTAACAGTAAATTCCATCGCTAACGTGGAAAGCGGAATTCAAACGCGAATTTTCGAGGTATTTTCAAACGTTAGCGCGGGTCCGATTCCGTTCCAACAATGGAAAATTAGGAGGGAGTCGTCCGTAGTTACCGATTGATGGGGCGATTGCATAACGGATTCCTGGAGCCGTTACTCTCCTGTCCATTACGAATGCTTCCGACACGCTCAGACTAATAACCAAAGTGCGAGTTTCGGGGTCCCGCGGAGGAGGCGTGAAGAAGAAAACATTTAAAGGTCTCTCTGCCTCAAGCTAAATATTGTTGCGCCTCCCCTCTAAGAGAGAGGCGCTCGACCCGGAATCCTATCGGCACTCATCGAAAAGGCTCAGTCGGACCAAGTTTTGTTTACATCACCGTGGTTACGTGTACCACTGCACCGGCATTCCATCTTAAATCCTTTGTTGCTTTTATTCATGTTTACCCCTTTAACGTAGCGAACTTCCTTGACGTTGTGGAACTGATTGATTACAATTGTTAGCTCTATACGCATTGGGATTAGTTGTAAGATGAAAGTGAGGGTAAAGTCTCCATTTGCTATAAAATAAGGTATTTTATTATTTTATTAACATTATTTTTACTTTCTCCCTATACGTAGTATAAAGAAAGTATTGTATTCGCAAAAAAATCGACCTCCAGATTTCAACGGAAATAGTTGTTTTGGGGCACATAGAGCTCGTTTTCTCTATTTTTGCGAACATGTCTGTCTGTGTGTCTGTGTGTGTGTGTGTGTCTGTGGTAAAAACGTTTGTGGGCGCTCTATCTTAAAAAGTGATTATCCGATCATTTCCAAAATTCATATTTAGTATTTTCCTAACTATGCCAAGAGTTGATTAGTTTTTGGTGAATACCGCTTAAACGGAAGTTCCGGTTTAACCGGAACAAAATTTTGTTTCTTTAATATCTCTGTCAAAATGCAATGTAGGTGTATACAATTACATACAAAAGTTATAGATAATGTACTTTACTACAACTTTTGTTTGAAACATTTTTTGTAACAATGATTGTTTAGGAGTTATTCTTGAATAATGGTTAACCGAAAGTTGTCGTTTATCCAGAAATGGAAGTTTTTCATACATATATCTGTCAGAATGCAATTTAGGTATATACAATTACATACAAAATTATAGATAGTGTATTTTTCTATAAATTTTGTTTGAAACGTTTTTCTGTAACACTCATTGTTTTGGATTTATTTATATATTATCGGCATAAGCATAAGCATAATAAGTTTTCAATAAATATGGAGAAATTCATGTGTTGGTCAAATCAGATTTTTAATATTATTATTATGCTTCTTCTGCTTAGGAATAACTCCGCTGACGAACTTTCCGGAATACTAAGATTATTTTCCTTTTCTTTTGGAACTATCTGATGATTGTTTGAGCATGTGACCATGTGCGTGCTTGTTCTTAAACATGACGCTGATGATGACGTATTGTATGCAGCCCAATCTTGTTAGACAATAAACGAGTGCAGTGGTTTGCACGCCAGTTTTACGATTTTGAAAATTATCGATTTTAAGTTTTGGACCCTTTGGAAAATCTAACGAAGATTCCTAAAACGCAATGTCTGCACGGAAAGATTTATCGATTCACCTATGTAGAAACATGTCGGTGCGGATTCCTCAAAACAGAAGTAAAATAAAACAGAGCAGAAAAGAATAATATATCGTTGATTGGATAGGCGTGAAAGTAATGTATTGTGTTACAATTTATTTATATGGCTGTGTGTGCATGCAGGTCGTTGATTCTGCATTCTTATTTGATTATTGGTGATCTACGCCTGATGATGGCATAATTTGGTGATACTAGCTGTTCTTTGGAATGTATTTACCGATCTACTGTTTAACAGCATTTTTATTTTCCGGGAATAATTGTGACGTTTCCCTCGCTATGTGTGTATTCGTACCGAAAATCAAATCTGTTATATTGCTTAGATATGTCGCTGAGGAATCAGGTGGAATCATTAATTGAAAGCAGTCATGATGGCGATGCTCATAGCTCAAAATATCTTCAGTGAATTCATCAGCCTCTGCATATACCGTAAATACATCCACACGCGCTAAAATAGGATCAACTAGTTTGTAAATAAGTAATTTCCCCATATTTCTCGTCAACTTCGCGTAAAATCGTTTTAGATATGTTTGGAATAACTCCTAATTTGTCGTTCATAGATTTTTCCGTCTTGTTTTTGCTACAGTAAGATATGAATCTCATAACGTTCGACTAAATTTGGCTGAAAATCTTGTCCATTTTTACCTACGTGCTCTGCAGTTCGTTGGAATCATGGTATTTTTCCTCCAATTAAAGACAGAGTAGATTTGGTTTCCAGCCTAATTGCCCCCGTGAGATTAGCAGCATCCCTGGCTTACGTTACAGACCCCTCTATCGATCAGTTTCGACACATTGGCACTACCACAGAGCTTCTCAGTATTACTCTGGGCGCTATCACGCAATCCTCCATGAGCTATTTAGGATGCCCTAATCTGAGACCAGCTTGCAACCTCAACACTTACTCACTTAGGATGCAGAGCACAGACTCCGAATACTAATTATAAGGAAGAATCTTCGTTAAGTTTACCCTGCGAGTTTCCATTACTTGCTTCCCATCTGGCTTCTGTCAAAGAAATTGGTATCCAACCTGTTGGGGAAATCACGCTTGTTTCAACCAATGGAAAGCATCTGTATTCATCTCCGTGTGTCCATCTCGGCCAATGGGAAACTTCCATACTTTCGCCCGAATCTCCGTTACACGATCTGCATATTTAATGTTCGTGGTTTTTGCCAGAGAGGAATTCCTACGCTGCCCATTGCTTTGGAATCGAGAATCACCTCCGAATGTCGAATTTCGAATCTGCCACACCAAGTTTCGTTCTTGGGAGACTGTTTTAATTCGAGTTAAGATCTTATCAGTGAGGCTGTCTTTTCCACTCCCATTCTTTTGGGATGTTTTCCTGCCGTGTGGGTGGATTCTAAATTTCCTCGTAAACAGAATTATATCTATATTTTAGGATAAGCAATTCTTTCCTATAAATCTATAATTTTATTCATGGTGAATATATACGCCGGAATATTTTAGTTTCTACAGGAAAAGTTCCTGTTAAACTGACGACTAGCATCGGTTTACGATTTCTAGGTTATATTCCTATGGTAACCAATATATATCGTAGTATTTATTCACCATGAATAATATTAGAAGGTTCCACGAAGTGAAGGCAGAAGTAATCCATTGAACCTTTAATTATTTGCAATCATACGCCATTACTCGAATTTATAGTTAATCCTCTACTATATATTCATCTGATCTCATTATGATAACATAGAATAGACATATATATCATTTTACAGTCATTTTTTATACTTATTACAGTACAATATTCTTCTAATAATGCACTCAAAGTTGCGCACCATTCTTTATACACAAAACATAATCTCGTAGAAAAAAGTTAGGTGAATTTACTTTTCTACACTTAAACTATATTAAAACACAACATACAGAGACGTGGGGTAATTTAAAAACCTAGACGTAGAAAATGTTATTTCGAGACTAATCTGTCCCAATCGCCAACTTACAAACCCGATTTATCTTTAATATATATCATCTAGTTGTTATTTCAGTAAACTATGAAACAATTGTCTAGCATGTTGTAGGTAAAATAATAATGTTATTCGTAATGCTGGTGTAGTTACCTTAATAATTTAAGGCGAAACTAGACAGTATGATGACTCTACCCCCGTAGCGAAATCGGTCGCAAATAAACTGTGTGGAAAGTAAGAAGTTTGAAGTATCTATTTTTTGATTTTGTATCAGAGAAAAAGAGTTAAGAGGTAACCAAGGCAACGATGCATCGTTTTCGTTGCATAGCAACGCTTAAATACAACAAAACGTATCGCATACGAAAATGGCAATATGGCGTCTGCATTACTTGTTACCCGCATCCGTCATAAGGTGAGCACAGGAGGCAAATTCGGGCACGAAGTCTCTTTGGCACGTTGGAGTACGTGTGACGGAGGTCACCATCCCCTCTCCAGCCGCTCAGCTGACTGCTCCGCCCCCCTCGCAGCCTCCTCGGGCAAGTACGTTGAACCTCTCCCCCTCCGTCTGCACGGGACGAAGTTCTGCCCGCTCTTCCACTCTGCCATGCAAAAACCGGGCGTGGGCTTCCAACCTCCCCCTTCTTTTTCCCTCGGGACTTTCCGTTAGGGGGCGAGACGTCTTTGTTGGGGGAATGTAGGTGATGTTCGCCGAAACCCCTTCGCCAAAATCGACCCGCAGATATTTCGCGCCGCCAAAATTCAATACCACCCGAATTTTCGTCCATTGGCGGAACGGAGACTGCAATGAGCGAGTTGTCCGCGACCTTTTCGTCGCGCAAATTGTTGTAGCAACATCTTCCTGTTGGTGTTTAGAGAACATTGCTTAAATGCAATCCTGGGAGGAATTTAGGCATTCATAGACCTGATTAGAGGTTAGAAAGATCTCCAATAGAAATCTTTTTCGGCGGCAGAATGTTCTACACACTGAGGATGATAGGGTAGTTATCGAAATGAACATTGGTTGTTTCTTAAACATTTTTTAACCGGTCTTTCTGTAGTTAGCGAATAGTGGTAGTAACTCAGATAAAGGCAACCATTGGAGATCTTACATCTAATTCATTTGCAGCCGTGTTCCAATTCTTCTTTCCTTACAACAACCAAGGACATTTTCAGTCCCTTCCAGTTAATTCTAAGTGTCTAAAGAAGAAGTTAACGTACTTTGTATGAGGTCCATGGTGATAAGGGCTTCAGCTTGCGTCCAGCAATCCCTACTGGTTGTAATCCAAAAAAACTCCTCCTGGAGCAAGTCGTGTACTCTCCCCCAGGTCGAGGAGTTCGCACGACCGTGTAAGTCGAGTTCTTGCGCGTGCGGAAGTGGATGCAAAGCTTGATCTTGATCTTGATTGAATATCGACTAATAATACGAGTAAAATGTAACTTGCATACCGCAAGCATTTTTATAACATAAATTTAAAGTCGACATCATATCGAGAGGGTCCTCAAAAGAATAAAAAAGGTATTGAAAATATTCTTTAAATTCGCTGCAATTTATTCGTCCGGCATCGAACCCGGGTCTTCCTGGTCATACTTACTATGCATCAAAACAGAAGATCACCATATCTAGCTATGTGTGAAAATTCAAGCAGAAATGTTTGCTGCAACTGCCTCAAACGACGTCCTACTTTTCCCATATATTCCTTATGAGAAAATTTTAATGTGCCCCGGCATCGAACCCAGGAACAGTACGGTCTTATCTAAATTTTTTCAAAAACGTAGGCTTAACATACATCTTCCGAATAAGCAAGATCTTCCTATCATTTAGATAAGTTCATCAAAATAAATAATGAAAAACCACCTCAATGTATTTTAAAGGGCAGATTTTTGCATCGTCCTAGCATCGAACCCAGGATACTTTCTGTAAAAGTCATTTATGTTTTAGATAGATCATGACCATTGTATAGGCTCCTTGGGTTTTAATTCTCTACCTATCCGAAAAGTATTTTTTTTTAATTTCCGAAAATCAAAGCAATGCTTTTAAACGGGAAAAATCGGGACTTTGGGACCCTATGGAATCGAACCCATGACACTGAGAATCAAAATCAAAACTTTTCTGGCGGTTACACGTTATGGCCAACACGTAAAAATTTCAAGTCAATGATCCTTGTGGTTTAGCCTGCGAATTGGTATCCTATCTATGTATATACCTATATCCCTATATACATGAATGAATCCGGAGAAGCATCTATATATAATAGATGGATTGCATTCAAATGATGAATATCGTTGAAATGTATTGTGAAAAGGGGAGAAAAGGAATGATTAAACCTCTAATACTTCGTAAAACATCGAGATTAACACCCGAAACTCAGAATTATTTATTTAATTAAATTTATTGATGCTCTTTACTCTACTGACCATTCTTTCGATACAATGTCGTGTGAACAACATGAGTTTTAGAGATAATAAAATTTCTCGGATTAAAATAAATTCTTGAACGCTCAGCATCAGTCTGAAATAATAACAAAACTACATGGAATAAATTACTTCAAACTACTTCTCCTTTATCTCCATAGAAACCGGATAAGTAAAAAGTGATCGATATCCCTTTTTATTAACACTTGAGAATTTAAACTCTATTTTTCATCATAGTCAACAGCTTCATTTGTATCATAATCCTTAGATATCGAATAGATTCCCGATGGGAACTATAAATGATATTTTTATTTTACTCTTTATCGCTACAATTAATTGATAAAACATCTTGATGATGTCACTTTTTACTTAAGAAATAATTTCCACGTCATAAGTTATCTGTTTTATCAATTTCCATCAATCTTCCCAGGCGTATATTTTTATCCAAATCCAGGCGCTATCTCTTATCTATGTAACCTCGGACGTGGACTCATTGGCTATATTTGTGAGGTGAAAATCTTTCGTCGAAGCCGCTATCCGTTGCCAAGGTGACTACGATTGGAGATTGTTGCTAAGCTGCGTTTTTTGCCAGAGTTATATGAGACCTGGATTGTGCTGCAGTTATCCCATAGGTGACCGTCACACGATATAAGTGCTACTAAAATAAAAATATCTATCATAGAAATACTATCAAACTATGATTTTTCCATTTTTGATTATCATGAAAGTAGATTTATTTGAAATATATTAACTAATCATTTATTTAATTCTTTTGTTCTGCTTAATTAATAAATATAACGAGAATTCCTTGGTAGAGTATCTAAATTAGCGATTTTATCCGACTTTGAATTTACTGGACAGGAAAATAAATTGCTAGCTGATACATGTTTCGACAAACTAAATGAAGAACGACCACACTTTCGGTGATTCAAATTCTTCATCAGTTCAACTGTTTCTTGTCTCGTTATTTGAAACCTCTTCCTTAACTTTAATGCATCATCGAAATAATGTGAGAATTTTTCAGTAGTTCTTTCTTGTAATCACGAAGAATCTCTATTGCATTCATAAAAGTTACGAAGTTGAATAAAATTTGGTGGGGAGGATTAGATGCCGTTATTTATGCATCTCAAACAGCTTTCTATCTGTGAAATACTGTATCCGAAAGCCGTTTATAATTTCACCCCCGCCAAAATTAGCTACCAAAAGCACGTAGGGAGGAATGAGGCTTACTAGGCAAGATGAGGAGTGAGGTAGTTTGCACAGCTTTCTATCTTTAAAATACTGTATCCGAAAGCCGTTTATAATTTCACCCCCGCCAAAATTAGCTACCAAAAGCACGTAGGGAGGAATGAGGCTTACTAGGCAAGATGAGGAGTGAGGTAGTTTGCACTTGATTTCCTCTCCAAGGCAGAATGCTCTAAGCGAGACGCGTCCACGTAAATGATGCAAAGCGAGTTAAACTTTTGTAAGTATTCCTTAAGGGAAACCTTAGTCAGTAATATACAGATTCACTCAAACCTCAGCAGCTTTTATCTTCTAGTAGTTGTATCATTGTTGGTTCAGCAGCTTAGCTCATTCCCCATCGGGAGTCGAGCCCGGGACTGCTCCCTCCAAAGCCGAACGCTCTGCCCACTTCGCTATTGGCTTTCATCACATCTCAACCTTGAGCAATACACTAACTAAAGTAGGCGGAATATATTTGTACATTGTTCTCTACACCGGGACAAAAGATAAATTAGATCGGAGAACAAATTGGAGTTCCTGAATTTGGATGGTATAAATCGAAAGAGAGATTCAATTTGTCGTAGATAACTCCCACATCTTTTTATGCCTTTTCACTCGTATTTCTGAGTATCGGACGAACGTTTTCGCAACGAATCCGTTTCGAATTCGAGGTTCATCCATCGCGTGCCTCGAAGTGCCTTTTTCTCGGGAGATTCTCGACGGATAGCAAACAGCCTCCGACCTGCTGCCCCATCTCAGGCGCCTTGCGTAAGACGCGAGCCACTTTCCGCTGAAAAGAATTGCTTCTTTACGGGGTGAACGGTGTCAAAGTCATTTTCCTCCTTTCTTTCTGTGCGCGCCGAAGGTTTGCAGAAGGGAAAAGTGGAAAGGGGCGCAACGTAAACTTTCGCGGATCGACTGACCGTAAGTCTCCCTTCTCAGGCCTATACCGCAACCTTAAAAACTACTTATCTACGAATTTAATAAACGGTCGTCGAAAGTTGTGAGTTTTGATGGTACAAGCCTGATATTTCGTAATAGCTGTAACAGGAATTGCTTAACTTTTTATAAAACTGAGCGATAACAAATTCGGTACAGATATAATTCAACATTTTAAGAGTTCTCCTTAGGAACTTGTGATTTTTATTCTAGAGTACGGTCCAAGCTTGTTTCATGCACGAAACAATCTCAGGGTTAACATTGTGGTATTTCTTAATTTGTAAAAAATTCATGGTAACAAACTTTTACTAGACCACTAATTTAATATCTGAAAAAACACGACCTAGGTTTCGTAGCGTCGCTACATCATCAGGTCTTAACTTACGAAACCTAGGTCGGTTTTTTCAGATATTAAATTAGTGGTCTAGTAAAAGTTTGTTACCATGAATTTCTTGTTTCATGCTTTTACAAACGCCCAAAATTAGTAGCGAAAAGTAAAAGCTTTCAAGTAGGAACTAAGGGTCCTTCAATCTCAAGTTACGGAATAGTTGCACATGCCAGATTATTTTAAATAATATCCTTATTCAGTAATAATGTTTCCATCTTGTTAATATATACACTTAACTTCCATGAAGGGTATCTAATTTTTTGAATTCTTTTATCACTTTCTTCTATAACAGAGGTGTAATTTGTTTTGTTGTACTGGGCTAGGGCAACTCTTCAGAGCGTTTGCATACAAAATAGAATAGTAGATAACGGTTATTCGTTAACTTTCCGGAGACTGCTTTGTCGTAAATCTGCTGACAAGAACTTGATCAATCTTCGAACCTTATACTTTACGAAATCTAAATACATAACTACGGGATTCATGGGGGCTTTCATCTTTCTTAAAAATAATTTCTTCATTTTCATATGCTCTTAACGAAGTGCCTGTGATTTTCCCTACAGAACGCGAGACCCAGAATTTGCGTCGTTTTAATATATGTAATTGGTTCGCCTGGTCTCAGTATATAATATATTCCTATGGAAAGGTTTTTGTAGGAAACTAATAAATAGTAACGTTAACCAGTTTGGGCAATTCTTCTTCTTCCTGCTTTGGAGGACTAATCCCTTTCATTTAGTTGCAACTCTGTAGTAAATATTGCTAATGAGAACAATGTGTTTGTTGGAAGCTACCCAGTTGGGCTGACGTCGACGAAATATCGCGTTCTGTCACAGTGCGTTTGTTGGGATATTATTTTTTCTCACCATAAAGTTCTTTTAGAAATTGATTCATATGCGCTGATCTTTGGTTTGTCCCTTCAACTTGTTTGGGCCACTGCCCACTTATGTCAGTTGTCTTTTGAAGGGTCATCGACCACATGAAAATGTGGTCGGGAAGGTTTCATGAGCCTTGGGCGAAGACTAATTGTGCCTCGGTGCAGTAAACAGGTTTCGCATTAAAGCGAGAGGTCGCTGAATCCAAAGGTGGTGAATGAATGTAAATTAATCTTATAATGGGTTGGAACCTCATACTCGATAGTGATCAAATTCGATGTATATATCTATTGAATGCGATCAATCTCAGTCAGAAATAATTGAATTTAAAAAAAATGAATGATAGATCACCTTTGAATTTTTCAATCGATTTATTATTAGCTACTGTGTATTAAAAACCTCAATAATAGCTACAGAAGGGTTGCGCAAATTAATTCAATCCCTCGAAATGTATGTGCGATTTTCGGACTGAAATTACCGTGAAAGATTTTGAGTACATCCTAACCCTTTAGGCATGAACAATAATAATAATAAATGGCCTTTATTCGGGCGAGATTGAGACTAGACTACTCTTCTTACAACTAACCCATCGTCATATGCGAAACAGAAAGAAAGAGATAGTTTGCAAAAGTACACGGAAAAACCTAGTATGTGGATTTTAAAAAACCTAAGCTGAGGGCTCAGGAAAAAATGTCCACTGCAGAAAAACACTCGCAGGAAGGGAAGTGTAAAAATCTGCGAAACCTACAGATAAAGAACTATATGTTGTGAAGAAGAGGGTAAAAAATTATGAAAAACGAGCAGAGAATAGATAAAAAGTATGCAAAAGAGACAGGGGAAAAATACAAATTCACTACAAGCAATATAATCAAATAAAACACCTTCACAAATGACTGTAAATCTAAATTACAAGAATTGTAGTATAAAAAATAAAAATAAACACATAAGAATATTATGGTGCATATATGAATGGTGCTTTTGTAAGTTCTAAACTCTTTGAATGTTAATACATCCCCTATTTTTATTTTTGTGCCGGTGTTTGCCATGTTTAATTTTCCTTGGTTTCATTCGCTATGTACTATTTTTTATTCAAGATTGTTTTATGGCAATGTCGTTTAAATTTTGTTAATGTCACCATGGAAATACAATTTGGTACATTTCATAATGCATACAAGGGTCAAAGCAAATAAACTTCTTATATCCGGATATATTAAAGTTATAATATTCATGACTAGTAGATATCGCCAGCATTGATTAGTTTTAATATTAAAATAAAATCAATGGAAATTATGAATAAAATAGCCTTGGAAGGTTATCTGATCAATATTGTTGTTAAAATTCTATACCTCATGTTGATTCATCATGTTTGTTTATACGTACATTTTTTCGTCTTAAAAATCCAAGATAATGTCGTGATTGTTTGAAAACATTTAGTAGATAGTTCCTCAGGCATTTTAGGATGTTTAGTATCTTTCTGTCATGTATATCTAATGGAAACCTGAGTTACGATTATGTTCTTTACCATATAACTTGGAGGCCTCCGATATCTGGAAGTGTAGAAGCTAAGAATTCGCATTGATTTCGAAAGAACATCCGAGATTCAGATTGAGAAATCTTCCTATCTTCGCAGCCTAATTCGATTCAGTGGACGAAGTAAAAGGCACAATTAAGTCACCGATTAATTTTCGACTTATTTGAACCGTTAAGTAGAAATCAAGAACTTGTTGATGAGGAAGTACAGCCCATCTACTCACTTCATAACGAAATCTCCGCTTGAGAAACAAAGAGTTTGCGGAAGCGAAAGGGAATCTCCCCAATCCCGCAGCCTCTCTTTGGTCCATTGAGCGCAATCTTTAACGAAACCTCTCTTTCCCCCCCTCCCACATATTTTCGCCAACGTTTGGCAAGATGGACCGGCTTGCATAACCCTCAGCGTGCGCTAAAACATGAGCAGGTGCTGTTTTCCTTTCTCTCTCTGCCCGTCCGTCGAATCACACGATCGCCTGTGTCTCTGTAAGAGTTTCGCTTAAGAAAATTAGCTTTGAAGATTGGAACGGTTGGAAGAGGTGAAGGGGTTCCAAGAAAGAGAGATTCATTAGCAACAGGAAGCGTAGACAACATCTAATTTGGTCTCTCGCCGTTTAGGAAATTAATTGATAATAATGCTGCAAATTTTCTATCTTGGGAGTGTCAAATCTCGCATAAATCGCACGCCAATTCTTTCATTTCTCAGTTAAGATGCGTCGTATAATATTATCCACTTCTTCAGCTATTTCAAGGAATGCTAATATTCATAAACTAATCAGTGATAAATTGAATGATATATGACACGTTTGTTAATATGCGTATATAGAAATTTTACGGACCGAGGCGGTGGAATGGCTGTCTCACCACAAGGTAAACACTCCAAACCTGGGTTCGAGTCCCGGCTTTTCAGATTTTTCTGGTTAGGGAATGTTTGTGTACCTCCATTGTTGTTGTTTACTTTACCCACTGAAGCTGTCCAATAAAAGTATTTTATGGGGAATCCGGAAATGTAATATCAAATAAAAGGGTTCCATCTAAAGACAGGATAAATATGTTGATTTGGTAAGACTTTAAAACTGTTTTGACATCACTAAATGTGTGTTATATATGTAAATAAGTGTTTGGTGTTAATCGCATAACATACCTTGAAATTACAAATCACATTATATGATATGATATGGCTATATATCTATATGAAAGGTCTTGAAATATGTGTGTATTGTTTTTCGGGTTTTTGTTCACTTTGAATATGTCCATAGGCGGCTTTCCGCCACAGGACATTAATAAATATATTATTATGATAGGAGAGCTTCGCAGGTACTTAATTTATAGATTCTCGTATAAATATAGTGATATTTTATAAAAATTCTTCTCTATAGAGTTCAGCGTACCTCTTTATATCAATTGTTGGCCATCCATAATCTAAACCACATCCAAAGAATTTCTATTGTTACAACTTCAAAAGAAAAAGCTATTTTCTAAGGAAAATAAAAGTTTGTTCATCCTAAACAGTATCTCCAACGGTCGGTTACTTCTAAGACCAGCAATAGCTTTTCTTCACCCCTTCGACTGACCTTTTGAGATAAATACTTGAATTTCGACTTGGAGGATGGGAATATATTAAAAGGGTTTGTCTTCCGAATAAATTTAGTCCTCTCGTTTAAAGTCCCACATAAATTAGCTTTCTAAAGAATTCGGAGGTCAAAATCCGGTCCTCTCTCACTCTGGATGACAGCCAGGAGGATTTCCCCATCCGCCCGTGCGAAATGTCCATTATTTAGGTTGAATTCCATTTCGGGTGTCGCTAATGCGAGCGATAATGAATGCTGGTCGGGCCACCTTCACCCGCTGTCCCGTACATGGGAGCTGAACCAGTGACCCCCTGTTCTAGTTACGCAGAGCTGCATCAATCTAGCGTTCGGAAACATTGTGCGCGATAGATCAAGCTCGAAAAACGAGTGTTGGGGAGACATGAGGACTCCTTATGGAGTGGATGAAGCCATCAATTCCTAAAGGTAGTTTATATGAACAGCAAGTAGTCGAGTTGTCAGTTGTTGGGGGATTTAGGAAGGCAGGTTTCCAACACATTGAGTGCGATATTTATGTTTGAAGATGGTCTAAATTTCACTGAACGAACATCGATTGAATGAGGCATTTCTTCCCTGAAGTGTTCAGCTTCTGATTTTATTACCATGAAAATTCACTGAGCAAATTTTCAGATAAAATATAGAGCAAATCGCCAAGGATGTCTCTAGGTTCAATAAACCTTATGTGTTGATGTCGGAGGTTGCTCTTAATTAGTCTTAATGGCAACAATTTTAGCACGTAGGTGAACGCATTCATTGGCGGGTAACTGCGAAGAACGAGGGTGATTCAGAGTATTTACAGCTGAATCAGTTTTTAGACACGACTTACGAGCATGAGCAACTTATGAATGAGAGAATGGGGGATGAAATGCATCACTCTATAGGTTCCTCATCATTGAATGTTTTGGAAAAATTTACATGTGTCTGCAACCAGATGGTTTCTTTTCGGCATGTGACTCGTACACTTTATAACCTACTCGAATTTCATTACGTCACGAATCTTTCTCGAAGTGAATGAATATTCGGCTCAACCGGTCTTCGGCTCACTTTATCTGATCGTGTTTGCGGCGTGACTTCTTGTGTTCATTTCTTTTTATGTCTCTCTCTTAATTGATTTTTCTGTCTGTTCTCCCTCCATTATATGTGGTGTGGTTATTGACAATTTTTTCTCGCATTTCGTAATATTTAAGTCAAATTAAATTTTTGAGATACATTTCTTGGAGCTTTCTGATTGACCAGATTTGTATGTATCTGACAGCAAACGTGTAAGCATATAACAATAAAATACTATTTTTTTTCCTACTTACTCCCACAGTGGTGAGATGTGTTACAATAACATATTATATATTTAAATTTTTTACTTTAGTAGGGAAGTATGTGTAATATGCTATTGTAAAATATGTAGCATTATAAAATACAATATGTTATTGAAAATCTCCGTATGCATACTCCGGTAAGAGCACTGTATTTACCTCAATATGCTTCTGTGGAAGTGACACTGGTTAAGATAAGTAAATTTGTGGAAAGTCCCTTCTTTGATGCTATGGCTTCCATCAAATCATGCCTTCGCGTATTGATATTGATTTTCACGATGTGTTGTTTCATTTATTATCGCTGATTCCTTTGGAAGCTCGCTAAATATCGGTCATATTTGCAATCTTGGCTATTGAAAGCTCTAGTTTATACAATATAGGACGGAACTAATTCGCGAAATATGTTTCGAGATGTGGCATGAGGCAAGGGAGTATAGAGAATAACAACCTTAAATGGTCGCGGTGGATGAGAGCGAGACAACCGTCATTGGATGAGGTAAGGCCGAGGGTAAATACCCTGAGTTCAGTTGCCAGAAGATTCTCCGAAGCCTAGTTTAAAGCCGCACCTGTTATTGTTCTGTGGTCGAGTTTAAATTTAGCCTCCAGTCGCCCACTGTGCAAGCCGTCTTTCGTCACCTCTACCGAAAAATCTACTTTCAAACGGTAATTTATTTTACAGAATGTTATTGGATCAGCTCATAAGTAACGTCATTAAAACTAGTTCATTCATAAAAAGTTTCGCAATGTTAGCGGGACGTACACTCGCTTTATTTTTTGGTAAGATCTTTGTTTTTCCAGCGATGTCCAACTTTTACGCGCATGGGAACAAATTTGCTCTTATGCGAATGCCTTGCGACTCGTTGAAAATGTAGCCTCTTATAGTTTTAAATTATTTTTTATAATTATTATAAGTTAATCATGATTCATATGTTTTAGATGGGCAGATATTCTGGTGGCAACATAACTTTACATTAAAAATTTCATTAATTCACCCATATACTGATACAATACAGTACTAATTACAATAATGAAACGTTATAGCACAGAGTAAGGATATCCTTACTCTATGGTTATAGACTTTTATAGAACATATATAACCTGAAGACAAAAGTAGAATTATTTAAATACATTTATCTCCAAGCTAAAACGTTTCCATATTGTAATTCAATGATATCCAAGCTAAAACTATCCATTAACACTAAACAGCTGTTATACCTAGTTACGATACTGCTATGTGTATACAATAATAATTGATCGACAGTCAGTAATTTAATCGTTTTATTTTAATAAAGTGAAAAAGTAGTCATGGGTTTACTTTGTGGAATAAATTCCAACGAGTCTTTATTTTTCCACTTTAGTCAATATGGGTTTGCATAGGAAATTGTATTTAACCTTTTGGAAAACACAATCTGTTGAGTTGCGTAGAAATGGTGAATAGGCACGGGTTGGACATCACTGGTTTAAACTGTTCGTACAGGGATGTACAATAATCGTTATTTTCCATCAAAAGGGACGCATTCATAGCTAGATCGAATCCTTTGGAGATATTTGGCCGTAAATTTTAGCCTTACGTTACAATCAAAGTTTTATTTTTCTCTTTCCCGTCATTGAGGTGAAGGGAATTGTCAGCCTGGCAAATTAAGGTTTGCTCAATTTTTGGCTCCTGCGATGCTCCTGCGTTGTTGCACCCACCCACCCCACACCCACTCTTTTGTCGCACGTCGTTATAAATAGAGCTCAAGTCATTACGTACTCTATGACCAGGTGTTTTGGGAACCCATCCCTCTCTCTCCTTTTGAGCTTACATAGTTAGATCCAAGTGATTCTTTAAGATTCACTCGTTTCCGTTTAGACTTTTATGGCTCCGATTTCAAGACATACAAGACGCTTCGGAAATATAACAAAATATACCATTTTATTATCATGTAATTTTCTCTTCATTTTTTCTTTGTTTATATAATTCTATATTTTTAAATTTTGTAACTATAGTTTTGTATTTTGCAACGCATACATATTTTTATGCCTGCTGCCTCAGCACAGATTTACCTCGGAGGCAGCGTACAGCTTTCCGTATTATTTGCAAAAGTCTTCTGCTTATCGTTTTTGCCGTGATCGAATTCAGTGGTACCTTGGTTAACGACGCTAATCCGTTCCAGGATAATCGTCGTTAACCAAAACCGTCGTTATCCAAGGCGCGATTTTCCACAGGTATAATAATGCTAATGGATTACCGTATTTCCCGGCGTCGAGGACGCACCCCAGTTATTGGAAGCAAAACTTATAATATTTACCGATTTAAATCCGGTGAGACAACATGTGCCTATGTGAATTAGCTAAAATCTATTGAACAATTTTTAATACTCTCCGCTAGCTGCTATTCAGTATGTTTTTATGATGTAACATCGTAACGTACACCAAATATTAGTTTATAATATAGTGATTCTAAATAGACGTGCTGAAACACGTGAAACTCCGGAAAGACCGATCGACGAGGCGTCGTGAGCCAAATCCTACGTCGTTACCCAAGATATTTTTTGGTTACAGCAACTCGTCGTTAACCAAGTCCGTCGTTAACTAAGGCCATCGTTAACCAAGGTACCACTGTATATCTAAAAAATAAAATGAGAAATCCATGCTTTTTGATTTCTTATTATAACATCTTAGCTATTCTTAATCGACGCTAAAATTTCGAAAATATTCCATTAATATTTATTCCATATTCCTCATAGTTATAAAATAGAACCTCCCTCTCAAAGGACTAATATTGCTAAATTCTCATTCCTTAATAGTACAATAGATCAATGGAACGCTCTCCCTGCAGGTGTATTTGAGCCATTTCCTTCCCAAGTGCGTACCTTCAAGGCGAAGTTAAATAAATTGTAATGGCTGTTAATTCAATTCTATTAATATTTTCTTTTGATGGGACGGGATAACATCTGAAAATTTTGCATTACGTACATGTCTTGACTTCTGTCAGAGGGAGGTTTCCCGAGGGGTTTCCCTCCCTCCAAATGCCTGACAGGTATAGTGTTTACCCCTCAATTTTTATTTATATTGACTATCTATATATTGCTTGACCATGTACCACTGTATGAATGTATGCTTGTATTACATGTAATGTCCAACCACTGCCACCAGATTTATAATCTACTTGTAGTGTTCATGTAATAATAATAATAATTAATTACATGCAGATTTTTTTAAAGTGGATTTTATCATAACAGAATAGATAGAAACCAAGCGGCGAAACCACAGAAAAAGAGCGAACAAAAGCATGACATAGATTTTAGATGTCAGTTGAATCACCAGGCTGAGAACCTTGGTTGAGATTTCTGTGACATACAATACGTTTAATTTAAGAGGGAAGACTTCGTGTATATCGCATATCACAGCTTGTTTTGGTATAAACATGTCATTTACAACCGTATACCGTATGTGACATGTTAATCGCACAAATTCTTCATAGAAAAATTCTTTATCCATTATTTCCCAAGTAAGCATGATGTGAAATTGCGATCGTAATAGCGTTAACGAGAGAGAGCATCTATCGGAGAAGGATGCACAAAATTCCACGCATTTTTATTCTCCTAAGCGGTCTTTCTTTGCTTCGGTGAGCTGCTAGTATTTGTTTTTTATCCGTCAGTATATCATTTTTATCACTTCCTCGTTTAAACTCCAGTTTGACTTAAAAGCTCACGGTGGATGTGTTAGAAATTCTAATGCAATTAGGATGGAATTACCGTGTCAGTGCTAGGAAAGGAAAAATTTCCGGGTTCCAATGCAAGTATTTCTCTTGTTTTTCTACTTTTATACAATGTTGTGGATGATGAAGTTTTTAATGAATGTTAGGAGGTTTAAGATCTTCTCAATACGTTGATTGAATTCCCGTCGATAGCCTAAGCGTATCATTTCCTTCATCATATCGCAATGTCTATTCTGAAAGTCGAATTACAGCAGTTATACCTGAAATTATTCTCATTTAAAATACAGGATTTAATTTTTTGAAGGAATATGTAATGTAACTGCAATTATTAAGGGTGAAAGGTGAATTTACGTGCGCCTGAAAAAATAATGAAATGAAAATGAAATATGAAAAAAGTCTGACAGGACAAAGATACCTGAATCGTGCCTAAAAGGTATAAGTAAAAGCTATACTATCGGCTATTTGGAGATCCGGGTTCGTGACCTGGTCCTACCAGATTATTTTCATGTAACTCGTTATCAGGTTAACTGCAATGTTTTGATTCCAATTATATGTAAGCAAAACTGCTTACATTTAGTTGTAATCGCATGGTTTTTGCTAGTTTTGGTGGGTACATACGGAGAACATTCAGGTTTACAGTATTTCATCTAAGTGTCTCACAAACAACATACGCATTTGTTAAATTTGTTGCGGCTTGCAGCAAACATTTGTTGCCCATTTCCGCCGTTTTAGCAAACGCGACCATTCAACTGTATCATTCCTCTCAAGATACGAGTGCTACCCGACAATAAACAACCTTGTTTATTTGCTTGCCAACCACTTTTCCACGACCAGTTTCCGCCCCATCCGTGCAATTTGCACTCTCCGCGAATTCTTGGCTGGTCCAATTACTTGTGTCTTGTGACACTCTAGCGAAAGGGGTGCATCAGAGGAATCGGGTCAAGTGATGCAATGCGTAAGAAGGAGTGTTAGTATTCGACGCTTTGTTTTATCGACGCGCAATAAAATTCTGACGAATATCAACAAGTTGCTTGGAGAAGGAAATCTCTTAACTGGCGGAATGCGAGGAATGGCCGGTATTAAAGATACGGTAGCCATTTTGTGTTTTTCTCTCTTTTTAAACGCTCCCGTTTATTACTCTCATTGGAACGAAATAGTATGATATTCAACAAGTATATGGCAAGCATTCAATTGGGTTTTAAACTCGTTCCAGTGTAGGCTATTCACGTTCTCTTTTATTTTTATATACATATATTTTTATTTATGTATATCCTCCGCGTTGATTCATTAAATTAAGAAAGAGTTAGCTAACTATTTTGCCTCTGCAATCCTCCTTCAAGCTTTTCTATTCTTGCTGATTTTCCATTTCAGATATCTATGTATGTAAAGAAACCACAAGTACTTTATTTGATTGGAGAATCCTATATTTTATATTACAGATTTATTATAAGTATAGATTACTACCTCTTAGATAGATTATTATTTTTTATCTGAACTGTTTTTATGGCGTTCTAGCTATTTTTGTTTGCTCGATAGTTACCATGGATTGAAAACATACATAAATATGGAGCTTTTAAAATGTCGAAAGGACGAAAATAATTGAAAGTTTACCCACAGGTAGGTTTATATTTTCCAGATTCTGTCGTAACACAAGACTTCACAGATTATTTGGTTAAATCATTTATAAAACAATCTTGCAAAATTATATTTTCCCCTAGGATTTATCCAGTAAATGATAACCGCAGAATAACGTGTCACAGAAGTGGATGCTAGAACTAATCGTTTTAAAGTTTCGGACGATACCCAATAGATAAGAGAGATATTAATTAGTATGGTTTGAGAAATCCGTGCCACATGCCACAGGGAGACTTGCAAGTTTTATATGTCGATGTAGATGAATAGATTCTATCTATACGTATACATATTTGCTTCCTGTGAAGGTATAACAGGTGGAAGATAGGATAGGTACATATCATTGATTGATTTACCACGTACTGAGTAAACCTTGAACTACGTGCCTATCCTCTGCTTAAGATCTGCCTCAGGAAAGCGATTGTAGAAGTGTATAAAATCGTGGGGAAAAGTCATTCCCCACAGGATTCCACTGCGGTTTTCTCTTATCTTATAAGGAGAAAGATCGGAGGGTACCTAATAATTCCAAGACGATTTTTAGGCGAAATTGGTGGGAGCAAGTGTTGTTTCATGCTCTGATTGCATTGGTCTGTATACATTTCGATTTGATTTCTTTCGTAATGTTCGATGCTGGGTTTGAGGACGTGGACGTCGTGCTTTGGCTATTTACTCTTGAAATTGCGAGTTACCACTGTGGTGGAGTATTGGTGGAGCTTGTTATATCAGTAGCTTTTCAAGCCCATAAAAGGGAGAATTAATCTAATGACTTTTGAAGCTTTTACTTTAGTTGTTATGAATGAAAAGGATGCCTTACCGATTGTATATTTAATTACTTGATTGAGTTAATGAGTAGGCTGCTTTGTTGGCGCATATTCAAGCCGTAAGAGGATTTATGAGCATTATATTAGCTGTGGAATATCTGTTTAGATTAATGTCGCAGCGTAGATCACTGATGCCCGAACTGCCGAAAAGATTTGTAGCCTGAATTATTGAAGTTAATTAATGGGTAAGAGATTTTCAAGCTACTCATGATCCTTAACCAAGTATTGATATCTAGATTTGTGGGAGATAAAAGTGGAAAATAAAAATTATTGTTGCAAAAGTATTGGTTAATGTTGAAATGCCCATCGAAATAAAAAAAAATCATAGAGAATCCATAAATTTCATCCTTGATTACTCTCATTTGCATGTGCTACAAGTATTTTGCCAATGTTTTTGTCACCATGTATAAATTATAACCTCACTCTTTGAAATGTGTGCGTAGAATTACTGCATCAATCTTTGGTGCGTATATGCTCTCCCATTTTAGTTTCGTTTAAAGGAGAATACTTTATTTGTAAAGAGAGTCATAAAATTCTCCAAAATAGATTCAAGATTTACGTATCCTTCTACTGTAAACTCGAGGAGGGAAAAGGGGTCAAAATAAAATTTCGCGAATGCAACAACACCTCCCTCTTCATAGAGATTACATTTTTCGCAAATTTTTGAGATTGGAACGAGTTCGTTCGTGTAAGTTCATTTGTTTTAGTATTAAGTGAAAATCCGTCCATAGATTTATTGCACTTATTTTATCACCATCTTATTATTCGTCATCACCGAGCATTTTGATCGAAATTCTTTCAAGCTACGACCTTTTAAGCAACCAGTCCAACACCCTGTCTCACGGAGTAACCCGTTAAACTTGTCCTGGGATTAGGGAAACATAAATTCCTCTCTTATCACCTTTTTATTGTGAAAATACTACAAGAATTAAGTACAAATGTTTGTCAATATTTCACCATGATATCAGTGGATTTCAATTCAACTGAATCGCCTTTAGCTTAATACTAATAACTGTAATCACTTATATCTTAATTTCCTTCCAGTTAATTAATTTTAACATTTTGTGAATTAATTACTCATTTACTAATTTATCAAAAGTTAATTACGTTTCATCTAACGTCAATTGCTTATAACTTAATTTATATTTCAACGAATCTCAATTAGCTCTAACTTAATTACATTCCAACTAATCTCATTTACTTAAAACTTAATTACTTTTGACTCTGTTAATGATAATTTCATCACTTCTTGCTTAATTCTATACTGCATTATTGAAGGTTAAGTCATTAGTCGTAGCTTCATTTGAATCTAATTACAATTTTAACCGATAAATTCTGGACAGAGGCTCTAAATCATCGACTTTATCGCCGACGTTGAAGTATTTACTCAAGTGTCGCTCGCCAGCCTCCTTGTCCATTCTCAAAGTTGACATTCGTTCAAGTCACTCGTCATGAGTGGTTTGTTTCAGAAGCTGAGGTACGTGACGTTCTGACTTGTCCTTTCGCTATACAGACATCACAAGTGGAAATGGGGCATCGAACACCGGTTATCTTATCTCACGAGATTGCGCAAGTGCTCCGTATCTACCCTCAACATAGATTTCCTCGCGATTTTGATCGTAAAAAGCATTCCATGGGGGAATAAATTGTACCTTATAACATATTCTTGTGAATGGAATATATTAAATTGTAATTTGGTTCACGATATAGTGTAATGTAGCTTATTTACATTTACCGTTGCCCAAGTCCTCTTCGTGGTTGCGAGGATATGTGAGCTACTGAGGTATGAGTGAATAATTGCTCTGATTTTGGTCTCCCCTTATGGAATACCTAGGAAAGTGTTACTCGTAGAGTCATTGTGGTTCACTCACATAGAATTCTGGTTTGATGAAGAAAGCAAGGGCAAACTACTTCACTCCTCATCTTGCCTAGTAAACCTCATTCCCTCCTACCTTCTCTTGGTAGCATCTGTTAGAGGGAGTGAAGCCTTCAGACCGAATAATTTGCAACAGGGTTGGCTAGCCTTTTACGGCAAGAGTGCCATATTTTATGATAGTAAGGGACTTACGTGCCAATGTGGTGCGAAACTATACATGAAGATGGTGATATAGATTTAATAATGTCAACGATAGGATTAAGATCTAGTAATTAGCTTAAATAATCGTTAATTATCGTAACTAATGAGTAGAATTCACATTTATTTACTGCGGGACCACATTTTTTTAAGCCAAGCATACAAAATGAAGCTAGTGTTGTGGGAGTTCCAAGTGCCCAAAAAATTATCTCGCGTGCCACTTTGGACACGCGTGTTATAGGTTCGCCACCACTGCTTTACAATATTGTTTTGTTAAGATGTCTTCGATAGCTTAGGTCATTTCGCACATTTTCGGACACGAAACCGCTTTCACCAAAATCGCCCACTTGGCTATCCGATAACCCCAATGCTACACAGACAGATGAGTAAACAAGTCTGCTTCCGACGGAATATCAAGTTTATACCTCGCCAAAATTGAATACGAACGACTCTATTAAACGGGAAGGGTGAATGAGCGAAAGTTGCGCGTCTGTTTAGTCTTCTGTGGTCGTCGTCTGAAATGTGGGACGATGACTCCACTTCTCGTTTTCGCAAATGGTCTGCCGTTAAAACGTCTGCGGACAAGATATTGACCATTCCCGCCGCGTACGGAGCGACGGCGTCTGAGCATCGCACACATTTCGACAAGGATCTCGACTCAGCTCGGTTAGCGAAACAAACGTTCGCGACTCGGTTACCAAAGAGACCGTTACATGTCCATAATTTTACGTACTTGCTTTGTCGATACCATCAGACCATAAATTGGTCCGACAGAGCACTCCAACTATGTCCAGTTGCAGGCCACACAAGCGAGGCGAGAGAGGGAATCGGAGAGGTGTCAATGCTTCGAAAGGTTTTATGGATGCCCCAAAATGAAGGAAATTAAATTTAGATCCATAAATCGTAAATGACAATGATGGGATTCTAATTTGAAATTTAATTAGTTAAGTATTTGAAGTATCCATTCAAATATTGCACTTGTGTCAAATACAACAACGAATGACAAACGGTTGTTGCCAATAATGTACCATTAGATAACTAATGATTCCGCAATTGTTTATACAGAAGCCGATAGAGAGAAAATTAACAATGAACGCAGTGGTTTAGCAACAATGATAACTCTACGAAACAGTGATTGACGCCGAAAATCAAGAAATGTCAGTAATATGAGAAAAGTCAGCTGTTAAGCATTGCCTTCTTCCCATGCAGATTAACAATCCTGGGATTTAGTTTTGGGTTTAAGTGCGCTGATAAACATAAAAAGTTTTTAGGTTGATTCAGAGAGTGCCTAATTTCACAAATATCTTATTATTAATTTATTATGCTTTAGATCTTTCAGTAACCCTTCCAACACTTAAATATAATCTGCAGAATTATGCCAAGTTATTTCCTCCTTGCCATCAAATTAAAACAGTTCTTCTTATCTAATTGGTGAAGTGAGCATGGGGAATAGCTCGAGAATTAAAATAAAAATATTTTCCTTTCATCAAGTTAGACTAATCAGATAAGGATTAATCCCTTGATCTCCTGTCATATAATAGGTGATCATATCCACTCAATTCCCGACCTAGCCTCTTCATTTTTCAATCCCGCGTGGAAAATATTTCGTCTACTGAACGTCTAAAGATGTGTCCTTCACCGCTCCTCGATTTGGCCAAAACGTCTTCGTCTGTGGCCCCATTCACCCACGTAGCTTATCCTTTCCTCTGGAACAACTTATTTTCAAACTTTCATTTTTCTTTCCTCCCTTTTGCTAATGGTCCAAGTCGCTCTTGCAAAGAAAGCCATTCTCTTGACAAAGTCCTTCAAAAATGCGTTCCAAATACTCAAAATTCAAAGCGGATTCGAGAACAATTTCAAGGCAACAGGTTGCAGTGAGATTTATGGAGTGTTGCATCCCACGACTTTAAAGTATCGCCAAAGACGAGATGAGGCGTGACAGGCTTTACTGTGTGGAAGGAGACCTATGGCGCGAAACAGGGACATTAGTTACGTTAAGGATAGAAATTCGAGATACAACCGGTACTAATTCATGTCTCAGCCATTTGAGTTATAGGGTTGCCAAATTATGTCTGGCATAGAAATGCAAGGGAAGCTTTCTACATTTATTTTGCAATATGTAATATTTTTATCTTCTTTGCACGGTGAAAAATACTCACCGGACTGCTTACATCACCACTTACGTTGAAGTATTGTTTTTCGGAAAAATAAAATCCCTTAATGGATTTGTGGTTACTGTTAGCGATTCGAGCGGTGTTCTTCATAACATTCGAGTCATGTCTCGAAAACCTTTTTCGGAACTCGGGGGGGGGGACTTAATATCCAAGACAAATCCCCGAAAATCGGGGGAAGTCCAGCCAATTCAAGTGTCGGGAATGGTTTTGTTTTACTTAACATTGAAGCTCAAATAATAACTTTAGCTTTCTCTGAATGTGGGCTTAATTTCTGTTAGCGAAGCTGTATTTCCAGACTTCTATTTCTACGTAAAATATCGCTTGAGACGATTTTAATATCTCTTCTTTTGAAATGCTAGTATTTTAACAAGAAAACTCTTACATTTTCATGTTGAACATCAATTAAGCATTAACATTTGTATAATTTTGATCTGCTGAATGGTATTTTAAGTAACGAAAAAAGACCTTGAAAAACGTTCATGCCTGAAAACTGGCTCATTTCAATAGTCTACGTTTAGAAATAATTTAATTTAAAGCCAAAAAAAGGAATACGATATTTCAGTTCAATAGTGGAATTTTGTTCTGCTAGCATTTTGGTAATATCGCCTTAATGCGGTCCTTATAATAATTAAAACAGCATATATTTAGTTAGTTTGTAACTCTTTCCATTGTTGTTACGATCTATGTTTTATTTTATTTTATTTTATTATTATTATTTTTTTGCAATTTCATCTGAATGTTTTATCTTATGTTTTTGTCTTATTAATTGTTTCCTCATGCTTCACTATTGCAGTTTTTCCTTTTCTGATTTTATTTGATTGTTAATTTGTAATTTAGTTATAGTACCTACTATTGCTTTTGTAATTTCCATGTTATAAACAGCTTTCTTTGACATATTTTAGCTTGTACTATCAGTGGGTTTGCGCAGGTTTTTCACACCCCCCTTCTCTGCGGGTGTTTTACTGCTGTGGATATGCTTTCCTAAGATATCACCTTCGGTTTTTTTTTACTTTCACTCCTCCTTAAGTTTTCCTCTCTATTTCTATTCACATAGACACAAGTTTTTATGTACACTCCTGGCCAAAATTAACGCAGCACCGGCCGTAAGGATCGCTAGGGAGGTGCTGCGTTAATTTTGGCCAGGAGTGTACATAATACCATTGACGAAAGGTCAGATGGAAGAAGAGACTTTTCAGTCTCAATCTCGCCTTTAATGAAAACCTTAATAATAATAATTTTAGAATGGTACAATCGGGGGTAGTAAAAGTTGACAAGTTTCGACATAATTGAACTATGAATGAATTATCAGAAGAGTTGCCATCAATCTCTTTTCTGTTCGTACTCTCATTATTGCGTCATTAATCGTAGCCATTTATAATTGTTTATTCACTTCATGACAAGCTAGTTATCAATAACATGGGACATCAGTAAATATAAAATATGAGTTGATAGATTGTCAGTCAAGTCGTGTTAAAAGCTTTAACATGCAAGTTTTGCGAGTTGAATGTTTTAGATAGAGGCGATTAAGAAGAGGATCTTAGCTGTTATTTTTAGTTACTAGATCTTAGAAGAGAAGCTTTTCTAAACACCTTTCCCGGACCTCGTTCCATCAAAGACGACTTCCTCTGGTGAATTCATCATCGTCGGTTATTCACTAGCATAAGAAGTGGACGAAGTTTCGCAAGGCGATGTGTAATGACAGGAGATAAGCGGATCTTGATACGCAGTCCACTATTTCAACCAGTTGCGATTTCCTGTGCTTTGCCAACTTAATGCAGGAAATGAGGAGGGAAGAAATATGGAAGCTGGGAGAGCAGTGAAGATCTTCTGATCGTGGGAGAATGATTTCTACCTCTTCTCTGTAGCAACGGAGGAAATCGTATGATACCGTTTGCGTTGGTTGTTGTAGGTTTCAATTGCGTGATACTCCAACGCAACGGATTAAATATTATGAATAAAGTTCAATAATTTGTACAGCTATGTGCAAAAAAACTCTCCCGCGGGCTATATAAGATTATAGATTAAAGTTTTTTTGCACATAGCTGTACATGTGTAAGCTCGCGTAAAACTCTAGGGACGCAAGTTGCGTGGTTTTCAAAATTGAAAGCGTCACTACTAAGTAGTAAAGAGTAGAAGATTACACAGAATACTGTAATTATTTATTTCGGTTGACTTGTGCGTTAGTATTTGAATGACTGCAATGAATGAATAATTAACTGTGATAAAACTCCGTGAAAAATCTTATAAAATAAACAGGTTTTTATGCGTGTGTCCGTTAAAAAACAGAAAACTAAATGTTGCACTGTTTCCAAACATTAAAGATGGATAAATGCCTTCTCTGAGCAGATAAATATATATAAAATGCTACTTGATGTGAAATGAAGTAAAGAGAGGTGGTACTTTTTCCACAATTTTTTATTAGAATCACAACCCGTTACAACGAGTAATTTTAATAATAATAATATAATAATTATAATCACGAGGTAATTTTTCCACAAAAATAGTGAAAAAGGAAGCACCTCTCTATCCTTCATTTTACATGATGGATTTCCACACGATTTCATGATTGTCATGGCTAATTTATATTTATCTAAAAAAAGTCAAAAAACACAAACAGATTTGCACTAATTCCATAAATTTTAAATTAAATTAAATTAAAAATTTTAAATTTGTGGAATTAGTACAAGTGTGTTTATGTTTTTTTTACTTTTTAAAATGAAGTTCCACCAAGTAACACTCGAGTTGATTTCTTTAATTTTGTATTTATCTAACTGTTGTATAACTTGAAGACGAAGCATTTCCGCAAGAAGATAATTTTCAGTTTATTTTTTTCATCCGCAGGCTTTATTTCTTCTTCTAAGTTAAATTACAGCAATAATCGTACGAAATCGAGACAAGCACCAAAAGAAGAGAAATTTAATCAAAATTCCTGTTATTTATGTACTAGATGTTAATTCCGTTAAAAACGACGGCCTTATCTCTCTTTTGGTAGTGTAAATTTGCATCCTCCGCTCTGTTGAGATGCAGATTGATTTGTAATCGAAGAGATGCAGAAATACGCTGGAGATGGTATCAAGGGTAACGGAAGGATGCCTTTCGAAATGCCTGTACTTCCGGGGTGATGACATGCCTTCTGTTTACTTGTTTTAAATAGATTCTTGAGGAGAGATAGCATCCCGTGTGTAAACGAACAAAAGTCAGACTCTCTTCTCTGCCTATTTATACTCTCCAACGCTCGTGGCAGTATTTTATATATTTGCGAAACTACTTAATGAAGGGTATTGTCCAACATTGATAACTGAAAACATTCCTTTAAAGACGTGCATCATAAGAATGGGATCGTTAAGTTTTATATGTTGTAAAATATCCGCTCATAATGAGTTTCTGTATGTTAAAGGCATTCATTGAATTATGCTTTCGATAAAAAACGAGAATATAGCTGAAATTTGTCCCTGAACACATTCGCAAAGGTTGGAATAAATTATCGCAATTATCAAAGGACGTTGTAATAACTCTTAAAGTTTATTGATATGACTAAAGTAATTACCCACTCTTTAAACAGTGTATTGTATTAGATGGATGCTTTTCAATAAATCTTTGTCGAAATAGTTTTATTTTTCAACTTAATTATTATTTATTATGTTTGAAATTGTTGATTTTTAGACATAAAGAAGGATACAAGGTTTAATTCGATAAACTTCTTCAATCAATTAGTTCAGGTTTCACTTTGAGAAATATCTTGATAGCACAGGAGATATATTTGGCCTAGTGGAACTCCGCATCAATCACAACATTATGCTTGTTAAATAATTATTGGTCCACAATAACTGCTATCGAAGAAAAATGGATTTTTAACATGTAAATTACGTGAAGATTAAAAATATTATAGATTCTTTCTTGAATTAGCTATCCTGTTCCTCTCCACCACGCAATGCTTATAAAATAAGCTCTTTATACCATTTATAAAATGAATTTATGATTTTACGAAAGTAAATATTCATTAATTTATTTTTTTTTCGTTAGGTCCCTATGTGATAAAATGCCAAATTTGGATATGATGCTCAGAGGTGTGTGTTTCCCAGTTCTAAATTTTCCAGCCGAAATGACTGGGTTCTCAATTACATATAATTCCCACACCACCTTCCTCTAGTTGCTTGAATGAATATTTTAAATTTAACCTTTGATCACATAATACTCGGTTCTGCGAAGTGAAAGCTCGTATCCCAAAGACCGTAAAACGCACCCACGGACGGGCAGACGGGAAAACCTATTTTCGCACGTTGACCCACTTTGGGAGAGTTAATAATTCGACAGGGCTTCCCTAAATTCTTAGAACCGTCTGGTTTCGCCGTGCGAAGTTCGTCTCTTGACATAAATTTGGAACGCGTGCTCCTTTTTCTCCTAAACTGCTAATCGAAAACTCACGAATTATATTATAGTTTCGACCCAAACGTGATTTATGATATTTTTTTCTTTCCTCAGAAATGTGTGACTGCGCCCAAAACAGTTTAAGAGCTTTGACTGTCGTCTCTCATTCCGAAACCGGTTGTTGTTTATCCGTTGCTAGGTTGATTATTTATTTGTTATTCAATCATTATTTATCTATAATTTTTTTATAATTTCAGTATCATTCCTTCATTATCTATTTAATATTCATTTATTAATATTTTAATATTCTTTTTATTGATATGCATCTTATGAAGTGTGAGGCAAATTACAACTGAACATAAAAATAGTAAATAAATACGCAAAAATTAAACAATGATATAAAGTGCAACATGGTAAAAAAAATTCAGATACAGTTAAATTGATAAATCACGCGAATTAAATGGAAAAATCTCATGCAACTGTATTCTGGATTGATTTAAGATAGAGATGAAAAGGATCAAGGCTTTGATTGAAAGTCAAAGAGTTGAAAAACTAAGGTATTCTGAAAAATAAAGACTATTTTATTATTGATGGATGTGGAGTATTTAAAAGGAGGTATCAGATAAACCAATCGTTCTTGATAGAAGCTGAAAAGTGTCAGTTGAAAATAAGAATGAGTAATCAACCTTGCTGTTAATAATATTATATTTGAAAGCAGTTTTGAAGAATGTAAGAGATTTTTTAATAGAAAATAGATTGAGATGATTTATGAATCTTTGACTTGCTCCTATGAGACGCCACTCGAAAACAGACTACTTTGAAAAATAAATTAAAGATTAGATTAAGAGTGGAGAAGTTAGTTAAGGATGGCCCATGTAGGAGACAATAAGAAGTGGAGGAACACAGCTTGAGAAATAGGTGCGATTACGTAACGACTAACGCGTTTGCATCCTTAATTAGTTTTGATCGGAGTGGGGATAAATTTAGTCCGTGGAATGGGTGTTTTCCTTCCGGCGGAACCGAAGCCAAATGAACTGATGAGAGGGGATTCTTACTACATTGCGATTCCTTTGAGATCCTAGAGTACGGATGTTTTTGTTATTTTTCCGGGAGAAGAAATCTATTGGTTTCAAGGCCTCCCGTGAGGTCGAAAATGCTAGAAATGTTTCCAGATGCTTTTTACGTTGTCTTCATGTTTTTGAATTTGATATTGAAGGACAAGAAATTTTTGCGCAGGGCTGAAAGCAAGGAAAATAGGTTTTTTCTGTTTATGCCGCAATTCTTTTGGCCCACTTCAATTTTGTTACGACTGGAATTCTATTCCCAGAGCATTGGCAGTGATTTCAGTGAGACCTGTGTGTTTGATATTGACCCAAAGACGAACCAAGTGTTTTTATTTAAAACGTCACGTTTTTATGAAAGGTTTATCTAAAAAATACGATTTAAGTTCAATACGAATTGCTTTTGCTGCTTGCTCGTGTACATTATAATATTCTGGAAGGACATTATTTTCATACATCCTTAATTCTATTTGGTGTAGCCGAATTGATATATACCATCGACATGTCAACTTGATCTCTATCTTTTTCGATTATGGCATCAATTTCCATTTATCATACAGTATAGAAATGATATATTGAATATGGTAAGGCGTAACCTCGTGGAAGGCCATAACAATGAAATGATAAAACTTCGTAATCTTCCACAGAAATATATTTAAAAACGACTAGTTTCGCCGGCGAGCCAATCAATAATTAAAGGAAAGTTTCATCAAATTATTAAGTTAATAGGACATTATTTAAGCCATCTTATCATCTTCCTTATTCTATATGGATGTCATGATTTTAAAATAATGAAAGAACAACTCGATGAAGCCTACCTACCTCAAATATCCAATGATACTATTGATTTTGTTTCTTGTTAAATTGTAAGTTGTAAATATTAAACTATATAAAGGTACGGAAATCTGAAAGTTTCGATCGATCTGATAAATTCCATTGTTTTTTAGTAATCATACGAGAAACATATGGAAATCAGCTTTTAGGTTGAATTCTTCATCGTATCAAAGGAGGCCTTCGATATCAGGGCTTATGGGGTGATCGGT
Organism: Sympetrum striolatum; assembly: GCA_947579665.1. Classification (NCBI taxonomy): domain Eukaryota; kingdom Metazoa; phylum Arthropoda; class Insecta; order Odonata; family Libellulidae; genus Sympetrum; species Sympetrum striolatum. The sequence continues at coordinate 18,481,455 of OX388347.1, read as the reverse complement.
CCGCTATGGATCAGCCTATGGATTATTTCGATAGTTACAATTTTAGAAGCAACCCTTGAAAACAAATAAGGGATCGGGATCGTATTTAATTTACTTTTATCCAGATTTGCTCTTGACTTTGAAAATATTGTCGTTTTTTATAATGAATAATATATTGATAGGTGCTTAATATTCAGTTTAATGTTAAATGGCATCGCTATTTTTATGTATAACGTGTTGTAATTTTTGTACATAAGTATTGCTGTAATATTATTTACATATTTTAGTATATATTTTAAAATTAAGGTGTGTAGTATGATGTACATATGTATTGCTATAATGTTAGGGAACATTTTTGTGTACTTTTATAAATCGTATGATGTTGCCACCAAGCACCCGCATAATTGCAGAATATTCAAATTCAAATTTATGAGGCCCAAAGACTGCAAGAAACAATATAGGCTTCGTCAAACAAGAATGTATTGGTAAATCACAATATAATCACATTTAAAATAATATCACACAATATACCTACTTAAAAATTAAACAAAATTTTAAATCGATGAAAGAGAGGAAGCCTGGGTGGTTCGAGCTTGGAGTTAGCTATAAATCTTACAATTCTTTCTTGTAATTTGAACAATTTGATATCATGGTGGGAAGAACCCCAAAAAAGTATGCTGTAGACCAGGGGTTCCCAGCCTTTTTGTACTCTAGAGCACATTATAAAATATCGGTAGGGTGACGGGTACCACCTATTTTTAATCGACGAACTCCTTCCATATTTTCTCATTCCCTTAATTTATTTTCTTATATTCATAATTTATTAATAAATAATAAAAAAAATGTTTAAAAATAGTAAAATTATTATTCAAATTACACACATTCAGAGAAATGTATTTAAAAACGTTAACAAAGTAAACAAAAAAACATAAATACAAAGAAAACATTTTATAAAAAAATATAATATCTATATGTCAATGTGATATTTGGCATTGTATATCATTGGCCAGTGCCTCATAATTAGGAGAGTATGACGATAACCCTGTTAGCAAACAATCATAAAGTTGCTCATTGGTGATTCGAGATCTATATCTTGATTTTATAAAGTTCATGTTTGAAAATAATGATTCGCATAAATATGTCGAACCAAAAAATGATTGAATTTTATATGCCGCTTTTTTTCAAAAATGGGAACTTTTCTCTGTCCACTGTATTCCAAAAGTCCTCTGATATTAAGAATTTTAGCAAAATATCATTCTTAAGGTCCAAAATTTCTAACTCTAGTTCTTCTGTCTTACCTTGAACAAAATCTGCAATACATGCGCCCATTTCCATTACATTTATTTGGCAAGTAAAAGGATTGATACAGAAGGAAACAATTGGCTCGATATGTGTAAACTGCAAAAATCTCTCTTCAAACTGTTTTTTAAACACTTGAAGATGCTTAATAAATAATGAGCCGTTTAATTCATTCTTACCTAGCATTTTCTTCATATGTGGAAAATGCACGAGAGTAATGATCTGCAGATGTGATATCAACAAATCCAATTTCGCTTTAAATGACTTTACAGAGCTTATCATTTCAGCTGTTTTTGTCTTTCCCCTGCAACTCCAAATTTAAAGAATTCAATTTTTCCATGATGTCTGCGAGAAATCCCAAACCAATCAGCCAGCAAGATTCAGTTAGTTCATCATAATTTTCATTTTTATCGTTTAAAAAAGTTTTTATTTCTTCAATCAGACTCACAAATCTCGTAATAACCTTTCCTTTACTGAGCCAACATACTTCAGTATGCAGAATAAGATCATGTTCTTTATCTTCAGTACCTTCTAACAGGGCCTTGAAAAGACGGTGTTGCAAAGGAGCTGCTCGAATAGAATTGATTATTTTTGTAACTATTTTCATAACGTGTTCAAATGGCAATATTTTACAACACAGAGCTTCCTGGTGAATAATACAGTGGTAGGACATAAAGTTTGAAAATGATTCATCCTTCTTGCAGAGGGCAATAAATCCTTTGTTTTAACTTACCATTGCTGGTGGTTATCGCAGACAGCTTGTGCAAAGGCATATTTATTGACTTGGCGTATGTTCTGAATGTATTATAAATATCCTCACCCCTTGTCTGTCCTTTTATAGGTAATATTTGCAACATATCCTCTTTTACTGTGAAGTTACTAAATACCATTCTCACCATAACTTATAACTGTGCGGTGTCTGATATATCTGTCGACTCGTCAAATTGCAATGAGAACCAGTCACATATTTCCAAGTCAGACTTTAACTGAGTTTGTATGTCTATTGAAATTGCATGTATTCTTCTTGTGACGGTGTTGTTTGAAAACTGTAAATCTTGTATTGCTGAGACAATCTCACGTTTGTTAGAAAATCCATCAAACAAAAAATCGGCACCAATCAAAAATAGTTATTTAAACAACTCACCATCAATGAAAGGTTTCTTCTATTTTACGAGTATGTGAGAAATTTTGAAAGAAGCAATGGTGGCCTTTTTAGAATTTTCCACATGTCTAGTGAAAACAGTCTGTTGTGCAATTAGACTTGATTCTTTCTTACTTCAGATTTAAGTGGATAATTCACATAAAAAGTGGCGTGAATTGTCTGAAAGAGACGTTCAACATCATTTTTTTCGGCACTGCAATACTACTACCACACAACAAACAAACGCATTTATTTTTCAAATTAACGAAACAATATGATTCCTCCCAGTCAGTGTTAAAATTATAGGTTCGGTGTCTTTTACTCGGTTCACTCATTTTCGGTCTTAAAAAGTAAAAAATAAATCGTAATTGAACTGCAATATAATATGAATGTTATAGCGCAGTCTATTCTACATTATATGCATAAATTATATTATATTATAACAAGGTCTATAACTTTCCCCACAATCATAATAGATTATCGCTTATTAATATAATAGATTACGCACCTCGCTTTTAGCCCGTTAAAAATTTTCAGAAGGAATATCAAAACTCCTAATTCGTGTTTCGTCAGATGAAGATGTCTCCTAGCTACTGTCGCGACCCGATCGGGCAGCAATCACAATAACAACAATGCGTGAGGAGTGCAGTCTGACTCGTCCATAGACAAGTTGCGACAAGTACTGTCAGCAAAGGAACCACTCATACTTACAATATCGCAAACATACGAACGTAATTAATAAACCTAGGCACTCAAAAAAATTAAAACTCTAACAAATAAATAAACACAATTCTAATTTTTAATAAATGTTAATGAATAAATCCTGTCTCGGTCGAATAGTGGTGGGCACATAAGAATCGTACCGCGGGCGCCATGGTGCTCGCGGGCACGGGGTTGGGAACCCCTGCTGTAGACAATATGCGAATAAAAATACCATAGTAAATAGATAAAAATACATCGGTTGAAAAAGTGAAACGAATATCGCGGATGAAAAAGCAAACAGAACTTAGTTTTTTAAAAAGAAAATGAATATGAGAGTCCCAGTAGAGGTGTGAGTTAATGTGTAAGCCAAGAAGATTGGAAGTGTCCACCCGAGGTAATATATTACCATCTAAAAAATATCTAATTTTTGAGTAAGTTTATTTTTTGGACATACATAATCATAATAAGAGTTTGAAAGCTATTGAGGTTTGAGCTATGCTTTAAGACATTCATTCGGTCATTGTATTTCGAAAAATGTTATTCATAGGGTCTTAGTGGTGCACCTACGTGGCCTTTTTTCACTAATAGAATCCTGGCTCATTGAGAAAAGCAAGGACTCACAATCTAACTTCCTGTCTTGCCTAGAAAACTTCATTTCTTCAGCAAAGCTTTTGGTAGCTAAATGCGGAGGGATGGTGGATCCAACCTTGGGACTTGGACTTCATAGACAGACTGAAATTCCTCGAAAATTTCGGGGAAGAAATTCCTTTCCTCCGCATATTTCGCCGTGTTGCAGATTAATTCGGCCGCCGTTATCTGAAGAGAGGAAGCTGCGTGGTCACCTGATTACGAATGCGATAAAATTCGTGCGAGTCGTTAATTACGTCTCTTCCTCGGTACACAGAGCAGTTGTTTTCGTGCTTCTTTATCTACTCTTTCCTGCCTCTTTCTGTCTACCGCAGCGCCTTTATAAATAGATCACGTGACGGCCTTAGAACACGTGACAAGTGCTTCGGCCCGCGTGGGAATGGATGTAAGAGTATTTTTAATTTGGGAGAGGTTGATGTGAGTCTTAACTCGAAAGCTCCGAGAAATATGTGAGTGAAAAGCTGTGGTATTTTGCATTTTCGATCTTTTTGAAAATATGCGATCTTTTAGTTACGTTTCTTTCAGAACTTCATGATTCTGACTCCTACGTAAGTGATTCTTTACTCATGGAATGATGATTTATCATATCCCATTTAATATGTGGTGTAATATTCCATTCACCCAAAACCTTTATTGATTACCTCTTCACTAATAGGGGTTAAAGGGAAGGGAATGCTTTACGTTGTGAAATTCTCATGCCAATGCCTAAAAATGTGAACATTTTCAAAAGTAAGCTTACGTTAAACCGTAGGTTTATATAGTGTAGTTGCAGGCTATTCCCTCTGCATTATTATTTCAAGTCTGATTTGTTATATGAAAACAATTTATTCATATGTATGTGACTACGTGGATAATTTACCATGTACTGTATTATTTTAGTTAAATGATAAGTCATATATATATTTTTTATGTATGATAAAACTTATATCTTACGTACTTATAATATGTATCGTTTAATTTAATTGTGCAGCCTACAGGAAGATTTTCGAGGAGTTTCCCTCCCGTCTTTGGGCCAATGCCAGGCTTAAAATCATTTTTATGTCCCCTTTAAACCTTGCCGCCTGGCCAGAAAGACAACTTGCATTGTAATGTAAATAAATAATAAAATTAATACGGTGATACCAAGGAATTTGATTAGCAAATTTTAACAGGGTAATAAAAGTACCATTTATGAGCTTTTGGAGATGATGATACTCATTTTTTTCATATTCTGTACTACGAAGGTAAGGAAAAGAACACTTCGTCTTAGTTCCACAGTAAATTTATTGTGCGACCGGTTTCGACTAAGGTCTAGTCAAGAAGATGACTAGACCTTAGTCGAAACCGGTCGCACAATAAATTTACTGTGGAACTAAGATAAGGTGTTCTTTTCCTTACCTTCGTTATGGAGTTCCACAAAGTGACAGCTTCGTCAATTGATTTTATTCTGTACTAAATGAAAAAGACTGAATATTGAATTGTGAACACCACCACGTAAACCGTACATTGACGCTATGGATCATTCGATGCTAAGTTTTAGATGTACTGCATGGCAGAAGAAACGTTTCGGTAGATAAATATTCAGTAGAAATGCCGTCTGAAAAACTGAAAATAATCCTGAAATAACTAATAATAACTCACCTATTAATTTAGATAATTTAGTTTGGTTAGTATTTAATATTCGGTAAATAATGAATATTCCCAAACAAATCCTAACCAACGAATACTCCACAGTATTTTTATTAATACTCCCACATTTATTTACGATATTCAAAAATTACGATCAAATGTTAACGGTGAGATCTAGTGAAAAAGAGTTGCACCGTTCTAGCCACATCCACTATTGTAAGCCAAGCCTCTTTCTTCTGCGGCTTGAGGCAACTGCTTAACTTGCTTATTTTATAAATCCGGCTCTACTTGCTGCTAATCTTCATTCAATCTCGTCTCCAATAGTTGTTTCTCCTCCGTATTAGTTACACCTTTAATGTATTACGAGACATGTATTTATTAATTCGTTAATCATGTCAGCATCCCCCGTACCCTCAGTTCTCTTATTGAGAAGCGCACTCGTCTTTGATGAAAGCGGTCCCAGGTTCGATTCCCGGTGGGAGCTCATGCGCGAAATAATAATGATAACAACGACTTTATTTTAGGGCTAGAGTGAGACTTAAAATAATTATACACTATGAGGATACACTGTGTTACCTTGATGATGCTGTTAGTTTGACAGCGAAATGTGCATCGGTGGATCTCATTTTTGATGGTGCTTGGAGTTTTACGTGACTCATTCCTCATACTTATCCATCAGCGGAATTCACAAGATAATTATACACTATATTCATGAACAGAAAAATACGTAAATATACATTAAATACGCATGACCCCTGAGGACGGTAGCATTGCTATTGAAAAGATCTTTGGGTGCAATAATAGTGCGGCATTCCTTTCTTGCTTTATCCGACTACCGGGAAGTAAATCGATAAACGTCGACAAAGACGGCTTTTGGAGATTTTAAGCCTCAAAAACAAAATCTACTTGAAAAATCAACACACATGAAGTGGTACACGACACATCTAACATTTAACTCTAATGACCCAAGCCACTGAAGAACTTTTAACAATTCTATAACTAACTTTGGTTCTAAAGTATTGTATTACTAAAGCAGCTTATTTGAAGCAAATTTAAAAAAATTAAATCCAATCATCCCTAGCACATTGAACTCACTTTAGAAGTTAACTGTATTCATGTCGGAGGTGACCAATCTCTTAAGATATTCATACTCAATGATTACAGGAAGCGGTTTCCACACTTTTATACCGCCTTAATCCCGCCCTGCTGATGACGTTTTAATTTCAAACGAGAAATGCGGATCTTGCGGAGTAGGCGCCGGCTCTCGAGGTATCTCTTTCGAAGGGTGGGGAATGGCCGTGTTCCAAGTGGGTTGAGCTATTTACCATCGTCTCCATGCACGCGAACTGCTTCTAATTTTCTCCGACAGTCATTCGATTCGCATACCTGTGATCCCCTCTCGAGAGCTTCGCTGGCTCAATAACAGCCTTCTTTTCTTCTCACAGAAGTGTGCACGAATACATACAAGTAAACCGTTTTACAATCTAAAAACATATATTCATATTTGAAATGTTGATCAATAAATGGAGGAATTGAGTAGCATTTTGAGAATTTAGGGCGATTCCAGGAGATATGATTCAATTATTCATCATAGTTTATAAATGATTTTTTATCAGAGAAAGTTAAATTTGGTTTGACATAATTTGGTTTGGTAGGATTTTTTGGTTTACACAACACAGGATTTGAATTTTTGTGAAAAATATTTGTTTTAACAAAATAATTTTCTTACCAATTTAATCAAAAAACAAAATCTTTTATTTGCCATTGTTCCTGGACCTCCGACTGAGTTGCCTCAGTGAAGAAAACTGCAGTTAAACAAATTGTTTGGAACACTTACGTTGTCTTAAAAAGTATATTTATAATCTCTTTACAAACTCGTGTAAAATATACGTACGTATCGTAATTATTTACCGTTTACTAACTATCCCTCTCTCCCTTAAGTATTACAAATTTCTCACCTCAAAGACTTTTTTTAATATTAATATGGCTACTTTTTCGTCTCTAACATCTACGCACATGTATGATTTCCAGCCACTAGCATACCAATGCTGGTCTGAACGATCTGGGAAATAGTATAGCTTAACTTTTCATTGTATGATTTTTAAAATTTATGTATACTCTTATTATATTTACTGTTATATACTCTTATGCACATTATTTTACAACTATTAAACTTAACATTAAATTCAAAGATTTTTTAAATATACTGATATACTTTTCTTATCTATATTTACCAATACAAAAAACATCTCCCTATTCTTCTGTAGACAGTGAACAAAGACTACTACGTAAAGATACATTTTTTCAATTAGCTTAATGGAGTGTGAACAATGTGGCACCCATAAATCCATAGATTTATCCGTGTTTAAGATCTCATAGAATCTTACCGTAATTTTCGTTATGGTTTTGTATTCCATCTGAGAAAGATATTTAGAAATGCTTCATATGGCTTTACGCTCCCAAACTTCGGTCACAACCATCTAATAAATCAGAATCGTATCGATTGAGAACGCCCGGAAACAACATTTTTATGCCTTCCTCCGGGTTGTTTATGGGAAATTTGTTTTCGTAACCAGGAGAACGGAAAACGAACAGTTTTTATAAGGCTTCGGAATCGAGGGAAAGATGTAGGGATGTTTTTCTTGTGTACGCAAGCGATTTTCTTTCTCTTCTTGATTGGATGCGTGGGGTTACCAATGCGAAAACGGACGAAAATGGAAGCAAATGTGTGGAAAGAAATTCGGAAAACATTCTTCTGTTGTTTAACAAAAAGAACTGGGAGTTAAACCATATGTTGCGATTTGAAGTTGAGTAACTAAATTGATGTACCGGAAAAACGCTGGTGTACCGCGAGAAAGCTCTGAATACACCTTATTGCTTCCAATGCCTTTATATGAAAATGAATGAATTTATACAAGATAAATCATGGCCTACAACTTACTTTGGTATTGGTTTGGGTTGGTAATGTGTACAACTTTGAGAAATTTATCTTTTACGGATTGGAACTATGATTTTAAAATTAATGCCCAAACCAAATTGATCTTCATCACTTACAGTCAAATTTATGAAATGGTCTCCCTCAGTATGAGGCTGTGAAAGATTTTTTTTTTGGATATAATTTGTGAATCGGCAAGTAGGATTTTTGAATAAGTTTTCGGAAATTTTCATATGTTCTATTTTCTTTGCATAGATTTATCTCGATAAATGCAAAGTTTTAATTGACAACACAATGAGCATGGTGTAGTGAGTTTTGAACCAGTTTCAGTTGGACCTAATCCATCAGATCACCAAGGCAGGCCTTTAACCGGGATAACATTCCCAAAATTTTCGAAGGAAAGAAAAAATGAGAGAAAAGTAATTGGGGTAATGGAAACGTAGGATTCGGTTCCAGTTCCAGATATTGGACCAGATTCATTTGAGGAATTGATTAACTGCTTTTACAAGGCATGCCAACTCTGTTCTTCCCTATGTTTTACCGTTCCGCATATTCCACATGTTGTCTGCTCATTTTTTCCTCATTGCCTATCTGGGTCTCTTTTATTAACATTTTATTGATTTTCTACTTTCGTCAGAAAAAGGGCTCGTTTATTTTATATTGCTTTGGTACAATCAATCTTTATTGATGTAGTTAGCAATAAAAATAAATGTCATTCCGCGTTCTTTATTCGCAAAAGAGTAGAAGACCCTCCGCGAAAGAAGTGGTTACAGTGCGAAAGAAAATGCCGCGAAAGGCCTAATTTTATTGGGAAACGATTATTTTAGAGAATAAAAAGTATTCGAAATCTTTTTGGACGAATTTATTGAAAATTTTGAGGAGTGGAAAATTTTATCATAGCCTTAACGTTTAAAGCCTTACAATCTCCATCTATAAAGATATCTAGAGATCTATAAGTAAGTGTACCATGCTAGCGTAAAGATCTTAGCGATAAGTCTCGGACTTCATACGTAAAAGATAGATGGATTGGCTAGTTTAGGCCCGTGTGGGCCTCCCTTCCAACATTTTCGTACATCGGTATAATTTCTACACTTAAATATTATAGCAAATAGAAAGAGTACATTGTGGAGAAAAATCTTTACTGCAGGAAATTGACGATGAAAAAACCCACGATGCGGGAAATCACTCAAGGTGAAGGGGATGAAAAAACCGCGAAAACAGTAAAAAATATCCATTCCTGCAATAAATTTTATAGAACATGCTCAAAAGGTAATTTGCAAATAGATAAAATACGAAAATAACAAAAAGATTAACAAATTACAACTAAAATAATCACAAGAAAATAATTAGTTCTGAGAGAATATTAATCACAATAATATACATAAAAATTAAAATTTAAGCTTAAAATATACTAAAATCCTATCTAAATAACTCGTAACTAATAATAGTCATATTAACATTAGTGGGGTCATTAGTCAGCCAGAGGAATTTATCGAATAATCTGTTATCTCCCAAGGAAAAACGGACTTGAAAGAAGTCTGACTGGGCCGGGAAGCGAACCCGGGATCTTCCTCTATCCGGGAGGCTGCCTTAACCACTAGGTTCCCGGCCCAGTCAGACTTTTTTCAAGTCCGTTTTTCCTTGGGATTTTTCCTGGGTGCACGCCCTTATGTGCAATTTACCCTTTCCTTTTTAATCTGTTATCAAGAGAGATTATATGAGCAAAACCACCATCAGAATTTCTCAATTCGCCTTTTACAGCTTCCCAAACACATCGCTTGGAATCATCAAAGTAATAATCAAGCATGTCATTTCCGTTCACATTCCTGCTTTCCCAAAGTCTATGAGAAATATTTCTGAACGCTCATTTGAGACACCGATTGAGAAGGGAGCATTCAGATGGAAAGGGGCTATAATCGGTTTTTCGTCCCTGAAATTGCCTCTTTCGCCTTCCTTAAAGGAAACTTAAATTCCTCTCAATGGAGCCAATCGGTCTCTACATTCAAAGGGGGTTTGGAGTCAAGTTGATCCTTTATGGATGGAATTCAAAGACGGATTACTCGTCGAATGAGGCTTCCAATTATAATTGCCATTTGATACGCGGAAGATATTATTCCGGTTTAATCCAAAATTCAATCCCCACAGGTTTAATCAACAAATTTGATTTTGATTTCGAATGCTTTAGCAAACATATGGCTGCGTAGTGTAGTTTATCAGCTTTGAAGGCCGATGAAATATAATTTGCCAATTAATTTACATGATAATATGTGGAAAGTTCATTTTTATCTCATAATAATGTTAATAATAGAAATATGGTCGGGATAAGTAGCTTGCTGGAAGTAGTAGAGATGAACAGCAAAAACTTGAATTTATTTCAATAAATCGTTAAGTGTTTAGTTTCTTTAAAAATTGTTTTCGCAAAGAACAGTTGTGATGGTAAATAACGTAATTTCATGTACGTTCATGCTCTGCACTGAATAGAGAATAGTGAGTAACTGACGATAAAACCATAATTGTTCGTAAAAAGTAATCAATGTAATTGATATTACCGAGCAACTATATTATGTGATAAAGAAGTAAATTTTCATTCAGAATACCCCAATAATCGATTCCATTTCATTTTCACTCTGGTCTAGTAATTACAATGAACAAATAATCAAAAACTATCGAAAATATCAAATAATTATATAAGTTTCATGTATCTATCTATAAAAATAAATATTTAATAAAAAAAATTGTTGTAATTTTTATAATGACTAATCATAGTAAATTATAATGTACAAATTATATAATAACGTCTTCATTTGGGCTAAATTGTGTCTAAGAATCTCCTCTTTTATCTTAATTAGTCACCTATCTCCATCTAAATAATTTTACATAGGAAGGAGTTTAACTCAAGCGTAATTTACATAGCAGTACAATGTTGAAATGTAATCCTATATGTTTAAGTGACAAAATTCCTATGCCTCAATCGCCTAGCAACACTCTATTAACCACTTTCCCTGTCCATTGAAGAGAAAGGACCATTCCATGATATCCACGGGAAGTGGGATTATCAATTGTGCTTTTTCACCCATGTGCAGCACGTGACTGGTACAGCGTGTTGTCCTTGCTTCGGGTGGCTGACCTCATCTGCCGTTTTTGCTTCGCCCCCTTTCGTTTCCACGCTGTTTTTTCTCGGAATTCTCCAACGTCCTTTTATCCCCCTTGGTGTCCGAAAGCCACTTGAGGATCTGCGATTTTTAAAGTCCATGCGGAGAATGGCCCGGAAAGTAGTGCATTATAATATAGCAATAACAAAAATGATCAATTCTGACATATATATGTATACATACACAAGTCTTTATAGGATGAAATTGGGATTAATAAGCCCCATCTTCGATTTAACCCTTGTCAAATACAAATACATGTAAGAGAAAAATTATAACAGTAATATATACAGATTTTTATCAAGTAATTTGGAAAGAGAGAGTAGACATGGAAAGAAGGATTGGATTAGTGGGGAATAAATATCTTTGGTAATTATATTCATAGAAATGAATTATCACTGCAGGAAAACAACCACAAAAAGAAGGGGTATATAAAAAAAACCTGTGAAATGTTTAAAAGAGGTTGCAGTAAAGAGAGACTGAGAACACAGCATAAAAGATAATGACATTTACAGATAAATAAATTCAGACCTAGAATTTATTTGTCGTATTAAAGGAAAATTTCTTCAGCCATTATTGGTTTAAATACCAGATTCACAGTTAGCTCTATTTTATACTTACTAACAGTCATATCATAAATTATAAAGCAGCTTATCATTTCGTTTGATCATAAATACATAATTATTATAAGATACATTATTATGTTCAGAAAAGAAAACTGATGTAATATGTCTACTAATAAAAGCGCGTTCACAAATTATCTTGGACAAAGCTCTCGGTGAAATATTGCTGGAAACCAAACTGCTTTTACAGCTACGGATGGATAATTGGATTGGTAATTTCATCCATTGGAACTAATTAATTGGAAGATTTCCTCAGTGGTTTCTCTATGTCTAAGTTTTTGCTTCTTCAATTTACTCGGAAGTGGTTCTCTGCTGTAATTAAATAAACTAAGATAAAATTTAAAACTTGTACCAACAGTCGTTCAAAGAGTCGTTTATCACCAAAAGCAAGGACGAGTACCATTTGCAGTTAGTCGCGAATTCTTTCCTTTAATTAAGGAATGTCCTTAATTGCGCCTTAAGCTACGGAGTTTTTAAGCAATTAACACGGTGCTAAATGCTCTCGGAATTTATGGATACCTGTGATGCTATCTTGTATTTGCCCGGGGTTTTAAATTTAGCGGTTGCTAGGAGAAGTAGCTGGTTCTCAAGTTTCTAGCAGATGGTGGAGGTGAAAAAAAATAAGCATTTTGAACGTTCAAAATTTGAAATGCTAGATATATTGGTGAGAATATTTTGAAGACAAATTCTTTGATTGATTAAATTTGAAAATCTTTGTGCCTCCTCTTATAAAAATATATTATTTAATACACAATCGTTCTTGTATTGGCCGACCAAAATATCAGGTTTTTCACTTTCCTCGTGAATGTCTTGGATTATCCCCTAAAGATTAAGTAATGCTGACTTAATTAAATGGTACATTTTTCATCTTGGCTTTAACTTTTTCAATTCATATTCTCCGGCGATAAGAAAACATGTGATCAAAATCATCTTTTCCTTCCTACAGCCTTCAGTTGACGCATATTTCACGGAATAAGATATATCCTAAGATATGCTAAGACGCATATCATTATGGCGATATATATCATACTTGTTTATGGTAATAATGTTCATGAATATTGTTTCCAAAAACGTTTCTAATATTTTGCCGTATTATTCAAATCGTCCATAGCTACCCAAGCGAAATGGTATTTCTCTTTAATTACCGCCGTTTTTCCAGCTGATAAAATATCTCTTCTTTTATCTGATTGGCATCCATCGATACCATTATCTTCTTTATGGCAGATACGGAAGCTGTTCATTTCGAAAATGTTCTACATCAATAACAAAGTACTCAGAGAAGTCTTACACTTAGGAATGTTTCTCTTGGCGGTATGTCTGTGTGGAAACATAATGAAAAATATTTCGAAGTAAGAAGAGTTTTGAACAATTTAAGATTGGCTGTTAAATGAAAAACATTATAGTTGCTCTCAGTTGATTTATTCGGTATGTTTCCAAAGAAGATCTGAAACCCTCATTTTCCTCAAAAGGAAGTTTTTGATTGAAATTTGATCGAATCTGATAAGTAACAAACATTATAACATGTATACTTACTTAAGCATGAACGTAATTTTTGTACCTCGTATAAATGAAATTTCAAATACATAGATATCTTTTAACACTACTTCAGTGGCTAAATGCAGTCATTTTTGGCTTCAAGTGTTATTTAGGGTCTGAGATTAATCGTACCCTGTATAAGCTCTTGTGTTCGCCTGTTTTTACTTCATAAAATATGTCTCGTTCAAACATTCAGCAGCTGAAAATGCAAGATACAATTTCCATATAAAGAATTCCAATTACTCAATTCTAATTTAGTTTATTGAATATTCTGTTCGTAAAAATATCAAATCTTTTCTTAGGATGTCCTCCGATTGGTTGGTTGAGATGAACGAAAAATTATAACTCCTCGCTTTTTTATAAAGTTAGATTGCTATTTTAAAATTCGGTACACATCTACGTTTTCAGTTGATTTTTCATGTCATCTGGGTACTCTACTCAGCTATTTTTATCCTAATCTACCCTGCTGGTTGTGAATTAACTTTAATATTAAATCGGAAACTGTAATTACGGTGGAAAGGAATACTGCTGTATTTTCTTATAAATTTATTGTCTAAATTAACTAATCTGTTCTCGACAACATAACAACGGTTTAACGACGTGAGAACATTTTATATCTCTTTCATCAGCTCATTATAAAATTTAGTTACCGCAACCTGAATCCTTGGGTGATGATATAACGTTTCTGCAACCTCAGCCTCATTTTTCGACAAATAATCGCAGCTCTGGGTGAATTATGATGGGGCGAATTAAGCTTAGCTGGCTGATCTAGGCTCCTCGATAAGCATTGTTTCTGGGGCGAGCTTTCAATGCCCCACGGTGCTCTATGTCCTCATGGAATCGAACCGAGTGAGTTATTCCCCTCACCTGCCGTAGATAAGAATTGTTTTTTGCAAAATTTCCATTTGCGTAACGTTCGCTAGTTTATCTCCGATTTCGATCTGGAGCTGATAAATCTGATTTGCGATATACGAGATGCCGAGAATGGCGATGGCAGCTTGCGCAAATGTTCTTCTGTTTTTATCAGCGTTTTACATGTCCCGATAGCTACTCAATGTGCTAGGGCATTTTTTCCGTTAATTCTGGGAGCTGATTTATGAGACATAGTTTGTGAGTAGCAATGGCTCTATTAAGATAGGACTTATACTATTGTTAATTTCATTTTGAAGCATTACATGAGTGTTTTATGATCCGATATGTGCATATGGCTTCGCCAACAGTACTGCGTCTTCCAAGACGTTATGTTCTAATACTGATTCGCTTCTATCTAATGAAGAAACTATTATTTTGTGAGGAGTACTAGGCCTATGTTTCTAAGGATAACTTTAATTTTCTGCGTATTTCTTCCTGTATTTTTCTTGATAGAACATTAAAATATGTGGTCCGCCGTTTGGAAAGTGTATGTGTCACAATATTTCAATTCAATGCCATTTCTTCCGTTTATTAGTAACTTACCCCACCCTTTACGTATTCTAACATATTTTGCCTTTTATTGTCCATTTTCCCTTGTATTCTACTCTCATCTGTTTTTCTTTAGTAATCCCTCCCCTCTCAACATTTGACCCATTCATTTCCCCTGTAGACTCTTATTTACTTCAGAGAGAACTCTTTCCTCTCCAGTAATCTACTGCACCTCTATGTTTGTTTTCTATCAACCCAACTAACCTTTTTACTTTTCCATTATTATTAATTAAAAGGAAGCATTCCATTGGTATGTTAGAGATTTTAAGTACTGCTTGAGCAGGTGCACGAGTTAGCCATTCTTAACATAAGAAGTCGATGCATGTCTCGATAGAGAAGCTATCATCTCAGGGGATAGAAGAATCCTGAAGTACTACTTGCTTAGTTCTATGAATTGCCAGCTTAAAGAATATTAAAAATATCTACGTTAACGACAGCTGTGTCCAGGTTTTCTCTCGCTCTATTGGTGCAGGTTAACACGACTTTAAATCATAAAGTGATAATATCACCAGTTGATTAGTTGATGTGTTATTTATTTTTAATTTCAAGTGCGTTAGGTGGATGGTGGTGGTGGTGGAAAACTCGTTAAAGCTTGAGATGGTGGAAGAAGATATGGATTTGATTAAAGAAATGAAGCAACGGAAAAATAAATGAGTGAGTCAAATTCTTGAGAAAAGAAGGAATTCCTTAAAATTATAATCATATAAGATATGAAGAATTGAAGACAAGGGCGTTAAGTTGGGAATTAAAGTGCATACGAACCCACCGTAAGATAATAGCCACAATGATTATGAAATGGTCTACATATATATATTCATGCATTATTTCCCCTTACTCCGTTATAGGCCAAACTTACTCTTAATCAGCTACATCGTTTACTACTCTTAAGTATTTCTTTCGCTGTGTTTGTATCGTATATTTTGCAAACAATCCATTAAATTTTAAAGTTCTTATTTCCTTTTTTTATAGAACATCATCTCTCATTTATTGTTTTTCGTTCATAACAGCGTAATCTATGAAATATTTATAAAGCTTTAGGTGTCGTCATTGATCAAACATATCCGTTTTGCAACATCGAACACAGAGCATATTAGTATGCCATTAGCTTATGGAATGGAAATACCTCTCATTGTTATTTAATGGGGTCATCCACCGGTCCGACTCTTGCATCCTCTTCATTAGCTCTGCATTTCTCTCTCCATCCACTCAATGGTTCAGGCATTTCGTCTTTTGTTTTTAAAATGAGATCAAATTTATACATACAGAAGTGTTAATTTTGTAAGGACTAATTCTGAATATTCGGATACAGATAGCACTTGAAGTCTAGGCAAATAAACGCATGCAAACATGGCTTGGTTTCCAGAAGGTTAAGAAAAAGCTAAAATGTATAAATATATGTCTCTTTGTTTCATAGTACTACACCTAAGTTTCTTGTTTGTATATACTTCTTCCCCAACACCCTACATCTTTTCATGCCCTACTTCCCATACGATTTAATTCGTTTCACGGTGACTCACTCAACCGTTTTTGTAATCTACCATTTTTTATCTTCATCTTCCACTGTATTCTCCCTTGCATTCCACCGCATTTACTTTCTTTAGCTAATCAGTTACTTTCTCCTCTCTCAACATTTGCGCCTATATCTTTTCATCCCCTACTATTCATTTCTCGGTGAGAAGATTGCGGTATGTTTAAGAGTTCTCGTAATAAAAAATCACTTTTTTAAGTTTTGGTATCAGTTTCTTTATTTTCTTTTTCAACCCTTTATTCGGCGAATATGCGAAAGTCTTATTTCTCCATCGGTTGCACCGATTTAAGGTTTTAGTGGATTGATATCTTTCTGGACTCTGATGTGGTCATAAACGATTTATTACTTTACGAGGAACTGGTGTTTAAAGCCTCTTTTCATCTAAAACATAACTTATTCATAAACTCCGCTTTGGAGCGCGACCAGCGCAGTTATGTACGTCCATTTGGCACCGCTTGCAATGTGTCGTTCTAGGGAATGCGTAGGAACATTCCGTTTACCTCTGTGAAGAGGTTTAATCTCCCGTTTACTTTTATTATCACAGCCAATTTAAGAATACGGAAGTAGTAAAAAGGGCAGCTTTCATTGCTGCCTAGATGACAAGGAGTTTTTTTACGATTCCCTCCAGGGTTTTAGCACTTTTAATACATTTTGCAATCCTTTAATTACCGCGGAAATCTCTTGGTCCATCTCTGTCGGTGATTGACCTCCATTTCTGCTTCATTTATATTCATCAAATCATATGAAGTAACTGAATAATTGAATTGAAGGATTTAATTAGTTGAAAATTAATTTAACCCTCCAAGGACGAGAATTATTTTTTCTTAAAAATTACCCTAATTTTAGTATATTGGTATTCAGATGACCTAAATTAACAACAGAAAATTGTTTAAAAAAAGTTAACAATAATAGGTTCGTTGCAAATGCCCGTTCCCATATGGGCACGTCAGTCCTTCCCACTACTACTATTACGCGCGCCATGATGAAATTTTTAAAAAAGCATTTTATTGAAAAAATCATATTTATTTCAAAAAAATATTGTATGAAATGGTTTTTCTTGGAAGATATAAGTATTTTTTTATAATTATTTTGTTAAGTACTTTGTAAAACATTTAAAACAGAGCCCAACATCGCACTTATTACGCATTGTTCTCGCACTCTTCATATGCGCAGCGTTTTCCCTTGTTCTGCGGTATGTCACCAATTACACCGATTAATTCATCATACCATAACTCTTGCGTGGAGCCAGTTTTTGACGTGGAAGCCTTGCTGAGTCGTCCACCGGGTGGTTTTTATTCCGTCTTGTTCCGAGTAAAGTACACCTGAGCAATCTCCCGTCTAAACTCTAATTTTGTCCTTAAATCTGAGGATTTCCTTTTATTATTATTATTATTATTATTAGATTGTCTGAGTTGCAAATAATTTATATAAATCATATCTTACCAATATACAGTGAATTTACATGAATTTGGTCAGTTCCACCCATATGCTTATTATACTGGGATATGAAGTAGGGTTATGGTAGCTGAATAATTTTCTTTTGTTTCCTATAAAACCTTTTAGCTTTCATCAACGGCGTAACTCCATACGCTGTTGAAGCTGCCACAATTACCAAATTGTCCAGCCATTTAGCGATTCCTATTCCTTCACATGTAGAAATAGCTGTGATGCTCTTTCCACTCTCCCCCTTTTTTAGATAATTTTTTGGTGGTAGCGGACAATCTTTCGGAATCCGGTTCTTTCTGATTCGCCCAGTTCCATTGTAGCCACATCCTTTCAAATGTGGCAATAAATTCTTTCGTATAAATTATATATTGAGCTAAATAAATTAATGCTATTATATTATTTCACATACCACTTCAAATTTTAATAACCGAATCTTATCGAATTACCTCTACTACATCGCTTGCAGCTGTGCCTTCCGTAGTATCTTATCATCTCTTCTTCACAATCTAAGAACTGGGAAGGCACCAAATGCTGCAAACATCTCTGTGTAATTATTTTCATCGTAGGCCAGACTTTGTAGAACCCATCGCTTGACTGTCTAACTTAGTATTATCCACTAAGTGTAAACATTTCATTATTTGGATGAATCATTCTCTCCTCATCGCTCTACTAACCAATTCAATATGTACATCCTTTTTCGCGTCCCAGCAATATTTTTTCCAGGAGAATGTTGTACCCGGATATAATCAAAATGCCAATGACGGCTCGCATCTCCTGTGCTGTAATTTGTGGACTGGAAATTTAAAAAATCGGGCGTAATTCTCACTTTGTTCCACTATGAATGCGACGAAATCGTCATCGATGAAGAGCTCTAGCAATTAGATGCAGCTAAGTTTAGAGTATGAAAAGTAATCTGCTTCAGAAAAACCTCCCGTACACTCAATGCTGCCCTTTATCCATTTTCTCCGCACAGATTTTTTTGCCCCATCGTCTTCTCCAGCACCGATACTTTCGTTGGTTGCCAACCGAAGTTCGGCTTGTGCCCTCATTTGCTTGCCAGTAAAATTGTCAACCAATCTTTCCTCATCTTTATCAGCCAATGCTTCATCAGTTCGCTCATTTTCTTCTGTTGGAGAAATGAAGAAATCGGTAACATCTACCTCACTCACTTCATCCTCGGCAAGGATTCGGAAAGCCTCCTTCAGTGAAGTCGATTCATGAAAACTTACGTTTTTCCTGAATAGAAACTATAACACCTCTAATGATATCATTTTAATGTGAAGCTAATAAAATTTGAAAGGATTTGTATATCTAGTACAATAATCATTTGCTAATATTTGTTGTTGCCGCTTCTACTAAATAAATTTAGGTTTTCCGAGATTTAGTTCATAAATATGCATAACAATTGCCATAGTCTTCTTGTCACAACTTAAAACTAAAATAAATCTTAACTTAATTGCACCAAAAATAATGTATTATGTCGCAAAATATTCTTTTATATACTATATATAGCTTTCCTTGACAGCCATCGGCAAGGAAATCGCGTAGTAGTGGGAAGGCCTGACGTGCCCATATGGGAACGCAGCAATAAACAACGTTATAACAACAACAAATAACCTCAAACTCTTCTCTATTTAATTTCTTTCGATGATTAGAACATCATACTAAAGGTATACAAGCAAAATACTACTTTAAATTAAAAACAGTAAAAATTATAAAAATTAGTTGCCAGAAGGATCCATCTCAAAATTTTCCTGTTTTTCGAAAAATCACAGGAAATATTTCCCTTGACTTAAATGCACCAAAACTCAAATGAAACTAAGCTTTGGACCCTCTTAGCTCACAAAATATCGTTTACTGACCATTTTATGACACTCAAGATATTGTTTAGCTACCTAGAGAACCCAGCTGCAGTCCGTTCCCATATGGGAACGTCAGTCCTTTAAGGGTTAAGGTTTTAGTTATTTTATTCCCCAGATTTGTAGATGGAAGATTTTGATGGAATTTTGACTAAGGGAATGAGGCTTACCAGGCAAGATGAGGAGTGTTTTAGTTTACTTTTCCTTTCCTTCCTGGCATAGAATGCTTTACTTTTATACGTATAGTATTCTGAAAAATCCCTTCATTGTATTCGATGATAAGAGACTAAAGTATTTGTGCTGTCAAATCACAGTAGATAGCTTTCATATTATCATTATTATTGATTTATTAGTTACAGATAGATTAATAGCGTAGTGGCTTAAAACTGCAAAACTATTTTGCAGCAAAACATTTTCGTATCGATAACATATTACATAGAATGCTAATTCAAATAAAACAACGTAATCTTATTGTCATAGTCATCAAGAAGACTGAAGCGAAGTAAAAGAAAGATACATTTCTCTCTTTACTAACCAAAATATTATACATTTTTTCTTCATCAACATACGGCAACAGGAACGAGGTCCATAATGATAATATGCCATGAAAATTGGTACTTGAAAAAAAAAAAATAGTGGTCTAGTAAAAGTTGTTACCATGGATTTTTTACAAATTAAGAAATACCACAATGTGAATCCTGAGATGGTTTCGTTTTTTCGAAATTAAAGCTCATTTCAATATGCATATGATTAAAGTTTTAAAAAGTTCCCAAAAGCCGTCTTTGTCAGCTTACCTCCTGACGGCTTTTCGAGTGTTTTTAACCCTCTAATTCATGAGAAGTTGTCCTCAATTTCTTTTCTTACATGCATAAGATTGAGGATATGTATAAATTGTACACTAAATAACTTCCATGAATGATTTAGTAGTTAAACTTTATTGTCTTTCGATGAATTTCATCTTGAATACGGTGAGACCAAGCTCTATGTCCTCGACTTTGATGTCAGTTAACAATCCAATTGCCCTTCTAAACAGCACGTCTTGGGTATCTTCCTTTCATTTGGTATTCTCTCCTTCACCCCAATATCCCTTACTCCACCCCCGATCCGAATTGGTAAAAGGGGACGGCACCCTTTCGCTCCGCCGTTCCTCATTTGTTTTCCCCCTCATTAATCTTTCGCTCGTGATTGACGCTCTCCTTCGACGTGTTTTCCTCCGGCGACTCCGGTTAAGAGGCTATGATTCCGGGATTTGCATCTCCCTTAGATTGCTCGTTTCTCCCGTCCTATGCGTCGCCGTGGAGTCGCTAAGGTAAATAATATCGCGAATCTGGGTGCTTGGGTCTGATTTATAGGGGTGTTGTTTTATTCGGCTCGTTTTGGAGAGCAGGAAGATCGTTTTACAAGGGTTTTTGGCATTTTAGTTTCCACATTCTAAATGCGAATTCTCTCGTATAATCCTCTACTATTTTACTACAGTTTTAATGTATATCTAAGTATACAGTGTTTAGTGAAATACTGCATTATGCAGTCCGTCAGTCAAGTATCCAATCCGAAGGCTGGTTAAAACATCCCGTATAAAATTAGCTACCAAGAGCTAGTAGAGGGGAATGAGGCTTACTAGGCAAGATGAGGAATGAGGTAGTTTGTCCTTTCTTTCCTGCGCAAGGAGTAAAGGCGAGGACACAATCGACGTGTACGCAAGACTGGAGACGTGACACTTGCACGTCAAACTTGGAACTTGATAATAGCGGACACAGTCAGAACGTGAACATGAACCTCAGCCAATCAGAGACAGCAGAAAATCCTAGGGAACAATTGACACTCGTAGGCGCTATGCAGTGAGTGTTCTAACATTTACAAAGAGAAGAAGAGAAGAAGAATCTTATAGAATGATGGATGAAAATGAGGCAATTATTATGTATGTAGTTCGGTTTAATAATTATGGCTTAATGATTATTCAAATCTTCGGTCTGTAATGGCGGACGCCAAATAGAAGTACTTGTATTTATCTTCAGATGGCGCAGCTATCGCGAGGTGAATCCTGATTGGTTGTCCGTGTACGTGAAACTTGTAAAGATAGAATTCGCCCATCTCCTTAAGTACACGTACACGGGGACTGTGTCCGGTGCCATTCATTTACACACGGACAACTTTTGTAGGCTTCACGTTAACGCTATACGTCTGAAGTACACGTTGATTGTGTCCCAGCCTTAACACTTAGCATTCTATGATGGGATGCCTTAATTTGTATCATTATTCAGTATCATTCATAGATCAGTAGATAGATTTTACCACAGCCAATGAAAAAGATGAAAGACATGTTTTCTATTCTGTCCCGAAAGATATACGAAACATATTCCATTCATCAACATATGGTAGCAGGAAAACAATTATACAGAACATGTATAATATGCGCATCTCGAATAGATGCAGTTGAAAAAACGCAAAGTAAAAATAAACTGACTTATTAATTTCTACGATTATTCAAATCATCTGTATTAGCTGATGAATTTGCTGCCTTTTTATTAACACAACATTTCTTCAGTAGTGTCCATCCATTCTATAGGACACATCGATGAGCTCTATGTATGTATCACGATGTTCATCTTCCAGGACATGCAGTAGGGGATCTGCACACTAACCCACTTTCTATTTATATACGTGTATGCACGCATGGATTTATTTCATACCTGTCGAGTGTTGCTGCCAGTTTATCTATTCTTTTTCATTCTCTTAACATTGGTGTTTCTGGACTTCAAATATGAATTACTCTATGAGGAAACAGTTCAATCATCGTCATTCAAGGAAAATTGAAATATACTTTCCAAACTTTATACGCTAGAGAAAAGACAACTTTTTCCCAAGTAGAATCTCTTCTGCTTAGTTATTCAAATAATTTTCGGAGGTAGTTTGCGGAATTACACGCTCTTTTGAATAGGTTTTTAGAAAGATAATTTTATACGTTCAATATTTGCTGTAAATTAAAGAAAATAATTATATGATTGGTTTAAAAAATATATATAACCTTATATTATAATCCAATTTATTTCACTAGCATTTGAAGTTTTCTATTAATCGTAAACGGCTCTTTGCTGTCGGACTCTCAAGATAAATTTGTAGTAGTTTCATAATTCATAGCCGAGAGTAAATCTTCGTTATTTTCACAATTCTATTATTTTCCTCGTTGGGTATTTCTTGGAAGTTACGAAGCTATCAGTTTTAATTACATAAGGCGTTCATGATGCAAGGTCAACTCATATCGACCACGTCTATCGTATAAATCACGATCATATCTTTTCAACATGCGGTTGTGATTGTATGCCTCGCGAACGATCAGTTTTCGCCCGTTCGCTCTGCTTTCGAAATGAGTAAATGGTCAAAACCAATCATCATTTTCGTACGCCCGAGTTGGAGGTAAATACCTTTTATGGACGTGTTACAGCATTCAGCTGTTTCCAGCTTCTGGACCGGCGAATGAGTAAAAGGCAGCGACTCTAACGTCCGCAATAAGGTCAATTAACTGTTAACGCGCAAATCAATGATCTGCGTTGGCAGTCCGACACTTTCTCCTTACCTTGAGCTAAACGTAATACGTCTTTCATAATAAAGGACTGCATAACCCAGAGATCGTAAGCACAGAATCGCGCTACGAAATGTTTTCCTTATTTTAAGCGCATCTGGATTAGTATGAGGCCAATGAACCTCCAAAGCTACGTATCAAACGAAACTTTTGTTGACTTTCAAAGCATATTATGGTCAGAAGGCGTCCTATCAATTAAATAACCTAATTTTCTTAGAGTTAGTTTGGGATTGAAATAGATAATACAGGCAGAAAGACGGATAAAGATTATAAAATAATAAATTTGAAATTAAAAGGATTAACATGAGTTATAACTACTACTTCGATGGATATGAATACCATAAAGTGTGCCAAAGTGTAATTTATATGCAACAATATCGAGCATTCACCGTTTTTCGAAAGACTATACCTAATCCAGATTCATAATTAGTTATTTTATAATGTTGTTTCTCTCTATTTATATGTATCGGAAGGTGAATTCATTTGAAAAGCAATTATTATTTTATTGATGAAATTTAGCATTGGAAAATTGCCTTTGTGATAATTTTAACTATATCTTCAGGAATTAGGTAATTGTATTTTTATTCATGATTTCCTTTCACGTATCACATTGCACATTGATTTAAATTTGATTAGAGAGGTATTTTTCCTTTCTCTTCCTCACAAAACGGCAACACAGAAATTGGAAAAAGGCCACATGAGTGGGCACACGCAAATGCTGCAACTTTTCATGACATTCAATGGAAAGTGACCAGTGTAAATGCCATTATTCAGCATCAGCCATACCTTAGTAACTTTAGCATGATCACTGCCATGCAAAAGACCGAGAGATACGTAAAATATTAATAATAGATTTTTATCCTCTTCCAATTATCAGAATACAAAGCAACAAAGTAGTTTTATTCAAGAAGCGTGAATGTATCTTAGGTGATCAATTACCCGATTCTGTATTAACCATGATTCATAATATTTTATGAAATGCTTAGGGGGCGTCCATTAATTACGTGAGGCGTTTATGGGGGCGGGGGGGTTAAGCCGAATCTCACTCACTCGCACGTGGGGGAGAGGGGGGTTCTCGCAAAGATTACGTATATTTTTATCCGCAAAAAACAGTGTAGAATTATGAGATAACTGGGTTAAATTGAGTAAAATGTGTTTCTTTACAAAAATATGACTAAATTTTACACTATAATATTTATCACTGTTATGCGAGCGCCACAAAGTAGCATAGTCGATTGTTTAACCACCGGCTAGCCGAACACGCGATTCGACGAGCGCTGCGACGTTCGAGCCTTGTGACAGCGACGCATGGACTTATAATACTAGTCTCAACTAGTCCTAAATAAAATAATTAAACAAATTACGTTTTTCAATAAATCCAATACAATGAAGCATAGATTAACATATTTACACTGAAAACACGCATTTTGAACAATCTCACGTGAGAATAGAGGAGGGGGTCGAGCCAAATCTCACGATTTTTCACTAGGGGGGAGGAGGGGTCAAAATATCGCAAAGATCACCTCACCTAATTAATGGATGCCCCCTTAGCAGAAAATCGATGTAGAATCAATCAAAGACTTTGCTTACAATACAAAAAATACAATATGATGTACAAAATAATATACTCATAAAATATTGGACAAACTCTCTTTGAATGAAAGATCTTCTCTGACCTTTATATATGATGTGAATCTTGTGTGATCGTGATTGAAAACTCCTTCCATTATCCACGTTTGATCTCTGCTGGTATTCAAAATATTTTTTGCACCCGATTCCGCTTCCTGACCCCCTCTAACCATCTCGATGGCTCATTTTTTCATCTAAATAAAGAAGAAGGGGCAAACTTACTCGCTTGACCGAGCTGGACGAGTTCCAGGAGCATAGAAGATCGGAGAGAATCGGAGGGGAAGTTTGTAGGCGTGTGGGCGGAGGGATTCAAGGCCATAGGGGGTCTGAACGTAGCGCAAGGCGAACTTTTTTCGCTCGGAAACGTTTTCAAGAGTTACGAAATTCCGATTAGAGCTCTCGGCGGCAACAGACGGCGGAGGAAAGGGGAATCACAGAAGGAGGATTCAATTGTTTCACTTCCAAGTCGCATATCAATAAAGCTTTGTCGTTAGAGCTCGTTTTGCAAGGCGCGGAATTCGAATGTTGAATCTCCTCTCTGGTGGAACAATTCGTTTCGCGTTAACGCATTACTTTGCCAAAATTTGCAGTTATCTTTGTTTATCATCGACAGGGAAATTAAGGCTCATCAGGCTGACTGTAGGTTTTCCAAAGTTTTTTTTCATTTCGTGGTAAAACATAAATAATCGTCATAATCCGGTCCTCATTATTCCTTCGAGAATGGCGTAAGAGAAAAATTTCTGCATTAGATCACAAAATCTCATTATTCATCAGAAATTCTGGAATAATATTTTCTCGGAGGTATTGTAATAACGTGTAACACGCTGAAGATCACGAACGCACTACCGCTGTGATCAACTTTGATACTGAGCTTAATACAGCTTATCCAACTTTGGGATTTGCCAACAAGCTTTCGTGTTTCTATCAGCTCCGTAACCTCGCAATGTTGTTAATCCTCCAAGTTAAGCATGAAAAGTTATTGAATATTATTTCATTGATCTCAGAGGCACCTGAAAAAGTTGAGCTCCTGCAAATGGTTGACTAGCTCGAGTTCCACGGGACACCCCTAAAGCCATAGTAGTGCTGAGGATCTAAAACTAGTCTTCACTGAAGTCAGCGTAGACTTTTGGTGTAAAAATCCTTCAAGGACTCAGCTACGTCTGTGGAACGAGTCATTAACCTTGATTTCTGACGTCACACCTCAGTGTTAGAATAACCTGAATAGGTGTAGCATGAGATAGTGTTGCAGCCGATGACTATTGCTGAAAATACACAACACGGCCTCATTGTCTCCGCTAAGAATTGAACGAGTACTCAACGACAATAGTTTGCTCACCCCTGACCTACGGTAATTGTTTGCGTAGCAAATACTCGACGACGCCTCATTCTTGAAGAGAGGGCACGCTGATGCGAAGCTCTCATTTTTGCATGGGTGGCGAAACGTGAAACATGCTTGGGGTGAGATTGACACGAAACCAACTACGAATTGAAGTTCATCGTTTGTCACGTGTTGATGACGTTGCTTTATTGTTTAGATCTCACGCACGCTGTGCACATCCTGCAGTATTTACCATAACTAACCTCTCTGGTATAAATATCGAAGTCATATTATTTAAATGATTGTTTTATGAACTCAGAAGACAAATTACGTTCTAATGACAAGTAATACAATTTACCTTACCGCAAGGACAAGAAATGTCTACCTAAAGTAGTTCAAGTGTTTAAAAAAATCAAAAGTTACCACATCGACCTTAAATATATATTTAGGGGACGACTTTAGTGGGTTATGTAGTTGATAACTTATGTACGAATTTTGCATATTGCTTTTATCTGTATTTGGCTAACAGAATGAGCAAAGTATAAGTTACGTTATTTTGAATCCGTGCGATTTCTCTCCTGATTGTTAGCTGGAACATTTTAACATTATCTTGTCACAGGATAGAGTGAAATACATTTTTATTTTAATGGCCTTTATCTTGTTTATGGGTGAAATACTATGAAAAATACATGATCGTGAAAATGGCATTTATTTTCGTCTCTCCATATGAAACCCTATGAATTAGGGTTTCTCAAAGGTGATTGTGCTTCCCTTACATGGTCTTTCTCCTCTTATAGCATTTTCCCTCCAAGAAATAAACGGCAAATTTCCTCACTCCTCACCATTCCTCGTAAGCCTCATTCCCCCTCGAAGGTTTATCGTAGCTAATGGCGAGGAGGGTTTGAGGTTCAAACAGGCTCGGGCCGTACTTAGTGTATTAAGTTGAAGCGATTGAAAGAATGAATAAATTCCTATTTTTCTAATATTACTTTCGTATTGCTCAAGTCCTTGTGTTCTCCTGAGTTATTTCCTATCTTCAGGGACCACAGTGTTTCTTATTCGGACCAGCCATTTCGGCATTTGGAGGTTAGGTCACTCAGAGGAGGCGGAAGTCTACTGCCCGGGTGTGCGAATGGAGTAAAAATAAATGTTCCAATTTTACTCCTACAAGGAGGCTTGCTACTGATTCACGGTCGAGATTCTCTCTGCAAAAAAATACTTGTTTACTGACCCTGTGGGCGTATGTGCCATAGTTTCTAGAAGGAACGTATCTTCAGCGCTTCCTTCAGATGATGCATGGTTTAAGTACCCTAGATGCTTTCACGTGATTACAGTAAGTTCTCAGGCTGTGTAAGTGTAAAGAATGAAATCATAAAAACGATTGAAAAATTTTACATTTGCTTTCATAAGTCGTATCACAATACTAATGTACAAAAATGTAAAAAAACAGCCTTATTGATATTTTAGGTGTATTTTCGACATAAATTATGTAATAAACGCGTTTGATAGACGAAACTAATTTACTCTTCCATGCTAATATTCTATCGGAATAATAAATTCAAGAGTACCTTTAATATCCCTCGCTTCTTTACGAAGCTATTCCAATTTTTTATGTGTTTTTTTTTAAATTTATAGGCTTGCGTTTATCTATTAATCATCGTTGAAATTATTTATTGATTATTCAAATTTTTATTTTTATCTGTGGAATGAGTTATTCATAAAGTATTATTGTTTGATATTTTTATAAGTTAATAAAACTGATGCGATTCGATCTGCGTATTTCACGTA
This sequence comes from Sympetrum striolatum, assembly GCA_947579665.1. Taxonomy (NCBI): domain Eukaryota; kingdom Metazoa; phylum Arthropoda; class Insecta; order Odonata; family Libellulidae; genus Sympetrum; species Sympetrum striolatum. The sequence goes on along the minus strand of OX388347.1, from coordinate 18,453,226 downwards.
AATTGTCACGAAACTAAGTAATTTCAGGAATAAATTTACCAATGCGAATAATCTACGAAATATTTGTACTTTTACCACAATTTATTTATTACAAAAACAATCACACGACAGGTTTCGACGATTGTGTGATTATGACGATTATGTGATTGTTTTTTTGTAATAAATAAATTGTGGTAAAAGTACAAATATTTCGTAGATTATTTCCATTATGGATTACCACAAGACCTCGCCTGATTCAGTGAAGTTTAAATTTACTAATGCTACTAATCTCGCAAAGTAAGACTTACGGAGAAAGGACCTCTGATGTCAATTGCATAATGTTTCCTTGACGATGGTCATCACCATGCCGTTCATAATTACCGCAAACATAGAAAGCATGAATTTCCCTTTGCTTGAATACTCCCTAATGCGGTGGATTCTGGGAACCTGGTGAAGCTGTACCTCTTCGTATTCAAAAGGATCTCAGTGACCTTTTGGTTGGAGCGCGTAAAACGTTTCTGGAACGTTAAAAATCGGCAGTTACTCAGTCCCTTCTGAGAATGATGCATCATTACCCGGAATTTCCCAGTCTTCTGTTGCGATTCGTGGTTATTTTCCTGTTCGGTTCCGAAAAATTCCACGAGGAAAGTAGTCACGAATCCGAACGAAGCCCTCGCTGCCTGTACCAAATTGCAAACCCTTATGAGAGATCCAACGGTTATCTTTATAAAAGATTCATTGTTTCGATGTTAGCACATCTTGGGCTATGCATACATCTTAATCCAATCCGTGAAGTGTATAATTTTCAGTAGCTTCCTGTGGGTGACATAAGACCTTTTATGAATCCTATTGTACCATTTTAAAGACAAGTGAAGGTTATTACGCAATAGTGGATAGTAGACAATTCGCTGTACTATGATGTGCCCTGGAGTTAGAATGCAGACTATACCTACCAGTTTTATGCTCTTCATAAATACTGAAAGTAATGTTATTTACCAGAAAATAGTTGCTTTGTTTATTTGGTATGTAAGGATAAGTGTTATTAAATGCAATTAAAGTTATAGTAATGTAATATTAGTTCATTCAGCATGCAACCAGCGAAGTATTTCTAGGAGCAAATTTGGCTCCCAGGAGGATAGCATTTATAACAGATATTACCCTGATTTATAATAATAATAAAGGACTTTATTCAGGGCGAGATTGAGACTATCAAGTCTCTTCTTACACCTAACCCTTTTAATTTATAGCAGTTCATTGTAAACGAACATTCCGGAAAACCTAGAGGTACTCCATTTCGGGGTCCTCGGCACATTTTATGGGTGTATAGTCTTCAGTGATACGCCCAAGGATTACGGGGCCATGAATTAGCAGAAATTTAAGAGACCCAGCTTATTAACGTAATTCAAGCGGAATATTAGGGCGCAAAGTGGGATCCAAGCCCTGGGATCCCTCCTCAAATTCAGCAAATAGACTTCTGTTTTTAGACATCAACCCTGAACTATTTTTTGATTAAGAGTTTCGGGGTTGAATTAATTGTTATTTTTCATTATTCTCATCAAGGAGAAGCAATTGAAAATTATGAACCGAGAGTAGGAGAGCTGTAAGTAGCGTAACTGGAACCATAATCCGCACTGAAGTAGGGCAAGCATATTTTAATAATTTCCTAACAATGTCTCCGCTCGCACTAATTATTTTTCTTTCCATTCTTTCCTAATGAAATAATCTTTGAATTCGAAGAAAGTCCATAAATATTTTTTTCTGACTGTAAGTATATTTTCTGGTAAGCGTGTATTTTCCGTTAAAAATAGACAAATAATAAAATTTTATATGGGCTCTACTTTTTCAGCGAATAAATTCATGTCTAATTTGCGTCAAAATTTTAACGAGTTTAAATAATAAGATGAATAAGGCAAGGGAAAATACGTCAATTGAGACTGGAGAAGATCAGCTGTTGAAAAGGCCAAATCTCCGACACAAAAAACCACGTTGGTCGATACGTTCTAGCTCTGTATGACTAAAACTGTACTTTAGTTATTCCTGCTTTCCCTTGATTTTTAACAGATAAATGTGCCTACTTTTTGTCTGCCAGAAAGTGTAGGTCAAGTAGTACATGTTAATGAGATGCTATGAGTATATAGCACATATCCTCAAGAGAAACAAAAATCTTTGGTCGACTTGTGAGGCACGTGAAACATTCTTGATTTTCTCGCGAGAAATTCATGGATTGACTTTTAACTGTGATCTCACGTCAATGTTTCTATACATAAATTAGTGTTATACCTTTCGGTCGGTTCGTGTGCCTTAAAATTCCCTATTAAGTATCTCTTTTCTTGGTAGCTTCTCTTTATGACATCTAACTTTTTCTGCCGTAGTCTTACCCCTGCCAAATGTAACTACATATATTATATGAATATCACTATATATTAGCTATATTATATGAATATTGGTATTTCCACATACTGTTATTTCCATGACAAGATGCATCCTTAAGAAAATTTGATACATAAAGCATAATATAAGAAAAGCGTATATAAGATAAAGACCCTACAATAAAAGTATTTTACCGGCGCAATGCGTTTCGGAACGGGATTTCGAAATTTCAGCCTCTAATTTCGTCCAATTTCCATCTTTCCTCTCTTCATTGCCGCTCGGACACGCGCTTCCCAACAGCTTTATGGTTTTTAATTTTGGTTTTACTCGAGGCAGTTCTGGCACGTGCATCGAAGAGCGGCAGCACAACCATCATTCGTGATGACGCGCTCACTGTGACGGCATTTGTTTTTTCCCCTCCGCTGCATCCAATCAAGCGATGCTCTGTGCGTCGATTATCTTTCTCTCATTGAAACGGACCCTTTCTGACGTTCACCATTCAGACGTCCGTCATTAGTGGAGTCTTTGCATCCTCCTTAGATGTGGAAATATATATCTTATGCAAGGGAAAAAGGGGGTAAGCCTCATTATGCTCATTCTTGCTATGAGGCATATCGTATGAATAGATGTCTAAGTTCAGATTGATTATATGTTAATTGATCTTTTCTTGAATTAAATCTCTTTCTTTTCATACTAATACTCAGTCTATGTGGAAATCCCCCTTTTTCAATCGACAATCTTATTTTAGTCCCTTCCTTGAGATTAATGTGTTTGTTATCCTTTATTAAAATGATTACCATTTATTTTTATCTTAAATCTTATACTTGATAGTTGTTTGAGGTAAACTTATCAATTACTATTATAATGAAAATTCTTGATTGCAGCTTAGAGCATAAATACTTATGTGAATGTCTGATTATTATCATATTCATTTATTCTAGTGTTGAATAATTATCATTTTATTATTTTTAAATTTATGGAAAAGTTTTTCATCTCATTCGCACATTTTTAGCGAATTATTTCATCAAGTTTCTTCACATTCGTTTAAAAGAGGCTCTTAAATTGTTTCATTATTGATAATTGAGGTAGGATAGACATCTGCTACTCAAAGAATTTTATTTAAGCTCTAAGTTGTGAAACAGTTATAGTGGAATTACTTAATGAAAAGACATGCCATGTTCAGGCTCTTGATAAATCTTTATTTCATGTTCATTAAATCCATTTGATATTTTCTCTCATTCAATAAGTGAATATACGTTTGCATTCTTTGCCTATTGCAATCCATTTATGTTTTTTTACAAGAAATGTGAGGACACTTTCTAGCGTTTACATTTCTCTCGATGCTCTCCAGCGATGCTATACAAATTCCGATGCGATAAACTCTCCTGACTCTGCAGCGTAAAAAACACGAAAAAGAACTCTTCTAAAATGCTACATTTCTTTCATCAACTACGACTGGTTGGATCATTTGATCTTAGATCATTATCAGTTACACAATATGGGAAAATTACTCCATTTATACTGATGAAAGATAAAAAATAGGAAAAACTTTTCCACAGGATAATAATTCCTATTTTATTAATTAAGCAAAGTACAAGGGTAAGAACACAATCCATCCCTCCCCTACTTTTTGTCTTCCTAGCTAATGGTTTTCCGCTAATCCTACCTTTCATCTTCTCCCTCACTTTCCATTTTTGTTTAATATATGCGTTGTCTTTTTGTTGCTTCTTCGCTTAAAGATGGTGCTCGTGCACCGAAACTAGTCGTGTGTTCTTTCCCTTGCGTGTATTTTGCTAAGTTAATAAAATAGGAATTTTTTCCTGTAGAAGAGTTATTCCATTTTTTGTTTATCACCGTTGTAATACCACAAAATTGCTCGCAGGTCCGTGGACTTTGCAATTAATACTGTTATTAGTACAATTTATACTGTTTACATTTACTGAGTTTTACTTTTAAAATGATTATTACAATTTATATATTTGTCATGATTTTTTCCGGTGAAACCTATATTCCTACGATTTCGAAGGAGGGACACTCAACCTGAATCCCAACCTCCGTAGTTCCTCTCGACCTTTAAAGGTGGCGGCGTGGGCGTTTGCTTGAATGGAGTATATTTAGCTCCACCGAAAATTCCGCAATATTTCCGTGACTAAAAATAAACGAAGAAACCCAAACAGTGCGAAGGCAATTGCTATGAAATCAATACCACCGCTTCCCAGACGTCGCTAATTAGTTCGAAGCCTTCCAAAATCCAACGCCTTTCTCCACTCTAAAAATATGTGACAGTCACACAAGCTCCATAGTTGATGATCCAAATTGTTCTCCATTCAAATTTATGAGAGTGTGTTTGAACTAACCGAGTGAAGAGGGGATGTTGATGCCTACGAAGCCCACGGATTTATTGGCACGAAAAGCTCTTATTAGATTAACTCCGCCACGAGTTATTGGTACGGGAAAATATTTATATAAATTGAAATTGGTATTCACACCCACTGCCACATCCTGAAAGGCGACCTTTTGGCTATTAATATAGATATGGATGTAGAAAATAGGTGATGTTTAAATTGAATTAAAATTTTTCGCTTTCGTTTTGGTCATGAATTTAGGTTTAGATTTTTAGGTTAGATGAGACTTATAAATCTTAAACATGCTATTCAATAAAGTCGTCATTCTCCTTATCATAATAAATTACAACGCTCTAGAACAAATGCATCATACGTCTTATATATGGTATTTAGCTCGAAAGATAACCGTAAATAGGGTAAGATTATGGCCAAGCCTAGCCAATATCTTGATATAAAGAAAATTAGCTCAGTTACAATACGGTCAATTAGTATACTAGTAATGGTATTGGACTTCGGTGCTAGTGTTTAAATATCCGTAAGATAACCTAGCCGTATTTTTAGTTTTCGATGTGCTGTAATGGTGGGTGATACATAGATATCACTAACGAATATATCAAACTTCTAATTATCCATCACTTTCACCCCATTCATGTTTTTTCTTTTATTTTATGATATATTGCCTTCAGGACGTGTTGGGGGTTTTCCTCCTGACTAAGGTTTATACCAGTTACAATAGTGTATTTTTTAGTCTTAAATATTCGTAATAAAAGAATTGTTATATGTATAATGTTTGTATTTATTATTTATAACATATTAATATTATTGCCTGCTAAAATTTTCAAATATATTTTTTTATAAGTTAGGTTTAAGGTCTGTAGCATACCCGTTTATTTTTCCCGAGTAATTCATGCTGTTATGGGTGTTGTAGACGAGCGTGGGTCGAGGAAAGTTTGAGTGGCCTCACGTGCCTCTAAAGCACTTTGGCTAATCCAGGGAGATTTACAACATATGTCCCTTTTCGACCCTTCTTTTCTAGCAATTGTTCAAACAAAAAATTCTCTCTAGTGGGATGTATGGTTCACCCCACACTTTTATTTCAAGAAAAAATTCCTATTCTTTTAGTGTTATGAATTATTTCTTCTCAGCAGCTGGAGTTGAATGTAATTTGCCCCTTTTCTCAAATAATCAGTCATTTTTCCGGAAAGTTCGTCAACAATTAAATTATATTCTTATAGCGATCCCTGCTTTCCATCACATTTTGAGAGAACTTTGCTTTCCATTATTTGTCTCAGGGTTTTATTGTCTTTTTTTTAGAAAATTTTATCGTAGTTTTTTTAGAATGGAAAGATTTCAATATGAATGGTAAGAATTCTTCCTTTTTATGATATGCTGGTATGGGACTGAAGGTTTTCAAGTGGCCACATTGCATTCTTCATATGACAGCGGTCAGCGGCGATGACATGAGTATGAGGAAGTTTAGCAGTAAGAGTAAGAGATTCGGAGACTCCAGTAAAAACGTACATCTAAGATAAAACTGTAGGCAGTTGATCCCTTGTATACTTATTCCTGCCTACGATATCTATGGGTAGTACAAATGGGCCATTGCACTTTTGTTTTTAATTCTTCGTTGTTCAGGCGCTACACTTTGCTGCTCGCTAATGTTAGAGGGAAGATACGAAGTTGTTATGTTTCTATATATATATATAAATAAATTATATAACATATAGTGTACCAAGCACATCAATAAGAAAATAAGTATAAAAATAATAATTCACGATCCACTTTCTTACAAAAGTAAAGGAAAAATGTTTTTATGTACTTGAAAACTGAGAATTCACCTTTTGATATGAACGGTAAACCAATGTTTAGCGAGTTGCCTACAACCAACCTATCCGCAGATACGAGCGTCATGAAAGAATGACATTAGATATTTATCAATGAAAACGAACAATACAAACGCAAAGTCAGTCAATGTGATAAATACAAGTAAGAAAAATTCCAAATAAAAAGTTAACAGGAAAAACAAATTCCCGTTCTAGGGATATAATATTATATGTAAACCCACGCCAAAAGGGTTAACGAAGCTCTGTCTGAGATTGAATTTCTCCCGCAGAGATGTGGAATATCCACTGTGATGCACACGCAGTGTTCATTTGATATTCCATTTAATCATTCAAAAACACGATGGTGAAAGAGCACGTTTGCGTTGATGACCATCAGCATTTGCATACGTTGTCTCATGCTCGTTAGATTCCCTTAATCCTATTAACTTGGATATTAGTCACTTCAATTATATCAATTCCAGTTGATGAGGGACATCACCGCTTTTCGACGTTTGATAGGCTTGAGACTTCGGATCGGATAATCTGATTGAAAGAGCATTTCTAATGACTCGTTTGTTTTCTGCAGCCTACGAGTATTTTTTCGCGTATCTTTCCCTCGACTCCTTGTCCTCACCTCTTCATTCACGATTCCATTCATACGCAACACTACCAACTTTTTCTCAGTCTTCCTCTTTTTATGGTCATTCATCATTTTTATCGTTTATCTCTTTCTCGTAGATGTTCGTTATTGACCCTGCCTCAGTCATTTCCGTTAGCTTACCATTTAGTCTGTTTTTACCACGCTGGGACAGCTTCGATCAATCATCATTCTTATTGGAGCAAAATCTTGCACATTGGCCTTCATCAATATCTTTTGCCATTCTATTGCTGACTATTCTGCTATTTCGAACAAGTAGTTTATATAAGCAGCTCCCGGATAGTCATGTGGACAGCGCGTTTGCCTTTGGTGAAAGCGGTCCCGGGTTCGATTCCCGGTGGGAGCCAATGTGCGAAAGCACTCTTTCATTAAGTAAGATACAGAAATTTTAAAAGTTGAATTAGGATCCAAGAGACTGGAGATTCAATAACGCCCAAAAATGAAGAGGGCATACAGTCTGCTGTTTTTTATATAAGCAATTACGTCTAATTAAAGCGATGATTGTCGCAATTATATATAATTAGTACTCTTTACCAAAATGTTCGTATAACTGTCGGTCTTACATGACGATAAACTGCTACTTTGTTGTTAACCTCTCTTTTACGTAACGTGTTATATTAATAATACTTGCTACAAGTGCAAACAAGTATCTCCGAAAAAATGCCATATAATGAAAATGGCATGAACATGAAAATAAATTTATCGATACTTATAGTATGAAAGCAAACAGAAATTTGACGCGAACAACACATATTTGGAATAACAGCGAACACTAACAAAAACTATTATTCCGTGGATTTTATTCAAACATTCCGTAAATTCCAGATTTTTGATGTTGTAAATTCGAACGGAATTCCGTCTTTTTGCCAATCTGCAGCAATTGTTGAATAATTTGAACCTGTTGTGTGTCGATTTTTTTATTTTGGGAATCTCGCTGACTTGGAAATATTTCACGAGTTGTTTCGCGTGAATAGGAAGCATTCGGAGCGAAAAAAGATCTCTCTTTTTTGTCGGCGAAGTTTTCCCGAATTCCGCCGATTTGCAATTTTCCCGCTCTTCAGAGGGCGTTTTCCCGCCAGGAAAAGAAAAAAAATTGAATGACGTTAACCGTGCATTCTCTTTCATCCGAATCATTCTGTTTCGGCGTATGGCACTGTTCCAACCGAAGAATCCTCTTTCCGAAAATAAAAAAGGTATTTGCGCTGCAGGTGCATTCCGCTTCTCGTTTTTTTCTCTCTCTCGAACGGGAAAAACGCGGGTAAATGCGCGTCCTGAAATTTTTCGGTTCTCATTTGCGATTCCGGTCGCATCCTTTCGGAAATTGGCGGTAGTAGGACTCCCATCAACCCTTGCGCAGACCCTCGTTCTGCGGGAACGGTGAAATTCTTAGTAGCTGCTTATTTGAGAGTAACGACTGATTTGCGAAGAGTGCCTGATTTTAGATACGATCACATCCTGGAGGGAAACCACATTTGCTACATTTCATCAATGCTTCGGAGAACTCTCATTCGAAATGTACAACTTCCCACGTTCCTCTACTTCTTATATAGAAATATCAATTGATGGGTACATCGATAATTTCCCACCTTTCCTTTACCCGATTCTGTTGTCTGTTTCTTTTAAGATAGAAAACGCCCAATATTGTGTTCAAAATATTTCTAGTTTATTAGGTACTGTTATAATGATATTTAATTCTATATCGATGGTTCAAAATTAATATTTTTAGCAAAAACCATAAACAACCCGCCTCACCTAACTATTTAATGTCTTTGTTATGGGGATGAGTTTCATAAGCGTTGCACTCCGAAGCGGAACTCCCCGTACCTTAGCGCTCTTTCATTACAAGTCAGGTTCCGGAAAACAAATTAAAATTGATCAGTTCAGTGGATAAAATAATGACTAAAAATCCATTGAGAGGCAGATATTTCCCCAACAAAGTGTCGCAACACTATTTCAGTATATATTTTGCTTGTTCTTAGCAAATTTTTTCAAAAAATTTCACGTACTGAGATTGTTCTTACCTATTTTTCAAATCTCGAGGAACCCCTGTTGATGACTTAACTGTACGATTCTTTAGAATCTAAACATCTTTCTATTTCAAGGATATATGTATGATTAATATTAGTAAAACCAAGTGGAAGTATCTTTACACAATTTTTATAACAAATGTCTTCTTTTCTTTGCAGGTGAGTAATTGGTGCCTGGTGACGAGGTGAAAAACACACTCCTGATCACCTGAGTAAGTGTGAAATATCGACAACTACATACTTTGGGCGTATTACTCCATCAATGCTCTCGAAAGCTAGTTTCCTCTGTCTTACGCGTTAAGTCTTAAATTCAATCTGTAGTAATATCAATCGCATCTTAAATTTCTTTAAAAAAATAGTCTATTTTCGAGTCCCGTCTTATAAAAATATGCCAAAAGATCATCTTCTCAATCACCTTAATCTCACCCCAATCAAAGCCTCTCATACTTTCTCCGACATTTCCTTCTTACATAATATAATAAATAGCAAAGTTGATTCCCCATTCTTACTCTCTCTTTTCTCTTTCCCTCAAGAACAACACGCCTATCCGATACCTTCTCTTTGATTACTCCCCATCTATCAATAGTGAAACGATCACTCTTCTTTCGCATTCCTTCAATTTTCAACACTCTTTCCTCCAATACTCATTTCGATCCTTTCTTCTTATCTCCGAAATCCATCCAGAATATGATTCCGCGAGTTTGACGTGGAAAAATACAATTTTCTATGATTTTTTTTGTTTGTTTGCCCATATTCATTTGTTATTTTATTATATGTTTAATTTGTTGATTTTTTACGATTTTATTGTTATTTTGTCCTTTATTATTATTGTTAATCATCAGCAGTAATTGGCTTTGTGCTGAATGTTGATGTTTGTTAATAAATAAATAAATAAATATCATTTTTACGTAACGAGGCTCTTCCTATTCACCTATTCATTGCTTTTGTTTTTATATCGCTGACGAAAGAAGAGACTTTTCAATCTCGCCTTAATAAAGGCCTAAATTGATCTTAGTAGTATTATCATAAAAGCCATCAGACGTTATAACGAATTGCCGCTTTTCAAATTCCGTCTACCGCTATTTAATAGAAAATTTTTGTATTAGTGCTTTGTCCCAGCGCCAGGATGGGGTTGCTCTTTTCCGCTTCTGGGTGCGAGGTTAATACTCTTCGCTCGTGACATATTATGCCCCGTTGCCAAGGGTGCCTTACGAGCTCACCTCTTGTTGCTAAGTGAGCAGAGATAGCGGTCGCGGGATGCCTGGTTCGAGTCCAGAAGATGAGTGTTTTGTCCGATTTAAAGCTCCCCGCATTACGTATGCAGCTGCTGAAGGGCAGATGTTTTTTTTTTAGTAGACGCGTAGCCGATGCTGTAAATGGGTTTTCCTGCGATGAAAATGCTCAAGGCAATTTGGCTTCAAATTAGGGTAGTTCATCTTCTGATTCTAAATTGCTAAGTTTAATTTCTCTTTAGCTTTTTTCGTTACTTGCTACGCGTCGTTTTTGATTCTCCTCTTCATTGTTTTCAACGTGATTTAAAAAGAAGAAAATTTGAGCGTTAGAGTTGGGTAAATCAAATGGCTTTCTATTAACAAGGAATTTTATATCTTTGGGATGTTAAGTTACGTAAAAGGTTTTAAATTAGTAAGAAATTTAATACCATATATTAATTCATGCAATCAAAGGTTTAGTCGACTTAATGATAATTTTTACGAGCCGAAACAAGTCGACAACATTAATTTTATTTTTGTAGGTTAATAAAAGATATTGAATTCCTTGTTAAATAAGACCCTGTGTGTTTTTCTACTGGGTTGTCCAAGGGTTAAATATATCTTGCTATAAAAATATCCAGAAGTAGTAAATCTTCCTGCTATTTCATTGTGGTACTATGGTAAACTTTTGGATTCATGTATTTTGGCCCTCTGTTTAGTAGGGGAGAATTTTTTCTGGATTTGCTCTCTTTTGTTCGTGCAGTGTTTTAGGGACTTCATTCCTAGAGAAAGATAAAAAAAGCTTTCAAAATAGTTTATCAATAAACTGGCTAATTAGTTATGTATACAATATTCCGAAAATATTTATAAAGATCATGCAAAAATTTTAAAGATAATAAAAGTATCAATACACGAAGATTCTAAAGACCTCTCTTTTCTTGTTAATTTAACAATAACAGAGTTTGTCGGATATTTAAAATTAGTTTTATCCCTATTTTAGTCTAAATTACCACGAAATTATGAATGTCCTACTAGCATCCTTATTGATTTGCGACAGTCGAAACTTGATCGCAAGTCAACAGCTGGATGTATCTGCTCGGTTGCCCATCACGAGATCTGGTCCAGTTCCACCATTGGAAGCGTTTTTACTCCCTCGGGGGGATTTCGTAATTCTCTTGTTTATCACCAAGCAATCAGTGATTTCTTCTTCTGTGGCAGTGAGGATGTAATTGGGGAGCTAGGATGATGCTCTGTTGCTAGGCGACGAACCGCCAAAAAACAATCCAAGTGCGCGACCCTTACCTGACCTTTATCCCCACTCCGCATCGCACCCACGCCGTCCGCTCACCCATCCGCACCCCGTATCACCTTTCACGTCTTTTCCCGCCATCTCCCGCGACAACTGCCGGCTTTTTCACCCAACTAACCGTTGTGCCGCGGAATTGTACTGTTTAATGCGTGAAATGCTTCCCAACTGAAGTTTCGCGGTGCCCTGGAGTGCCGTAAGAGTGAAATGTGCGTGGTATCAAAGCTGAACAGAACCTTTAATTTGGAGAGGGAGGAAATAGAGTCCAGATCGGGCAAATCAAAATATTTCCCGAACAGAAACCATAATTTATTTCGTCCCGAATTACGATTTCCAAAAACACAATATCTCCGAGTTTGAACTTGAAAAAAAAACTTGAGTGACAAGGACTTTCAGCTAACTAGAATTAATCCTTAACATGTATATTATCTGATAATATTTTTAATAATAATTTCTTTGTTATTAAGTTCATTTTTAAATAAAAGAAATTGAATCAGTTATTAAGGAACGGGTTATGATAGCGTCATATTTTACCAAACGAATTTTCTGCTTTTGCTTCGACATCAGCTTGACAATAAAGAATTCTGCATTGAATTGTAATTCGTCTTTTTTCGTAATATTTGGTCAACTTTGAACCCATTTTTAATAGTTATGCGCTTTGATCAACGTAAATTATTCGCAGATTGTTATGCAGAATTTATGAAAGAGTGGTCATTCAATCGTATTTGTATTAAGAAAGGGACGAAGGTTTTTTACGTAAATTTTATTTATATATGTATACAATAGACATTTATTTATGAATTTTGTTCCTCCTCAAGCGTAATTGTATTTTTCGCTAGTTTTTTTTACGATTTAAGTCCACTGTCGGTCGTTGTCTTTTGGTGATTAATTATTTTCCATTAATATACATTATCTTTATCAAGTATTATATATTTGACTACAGTTGAAATCACAGTAACTTTTTATCATATAATACGGAAAGAAATGTGTTTAATAGAATTTCCACTTTTATTGAATTGAAAACATTTGAACTCTGGAATCCAAAATTACATTGTAAATTCTCCTTCCTTCTAAGTGAAATATTTTAATATAAATTGCTTTTTTCATCCTTTTAATTTCTGCGTTTGAAACATACTCTTACGGGAAATTTTTCATTATTCCCCGTCATTTTTAGGATATGACCCTGTTTCATCTTGATTGCATAAGGCTTATGCGTATGCTTTGTCATCCGTCAAATGCTCCCTTCTCCACGTCAAATCTATTTGCTCTTACTCTGCCTATTTAACTCCCTTTCCGTATATAGCTTTCTCTCTTCACGCTCCCTCGCTCGGTTTATGCCCTTGCCCTTACCCGATCCACTGAAGTGCTTTGGAATGTTTTATCAGAGAGGCGATGCAATGTTTTCTCGTACTCGCTCTATTGCACGCGGTCCGTTACATTTTATTGCCCATAAACCATTGATGACATTTTCGCAAATTTTAGATATTTAAAAGAGAGCGGCTTCTTCCATAGGTGGACATTATTAATTATAAATGCTCGGAATAAATGAAATTGAAGCTTTACTCTGCAGAAGTAGTAACCAGAAATACGCTCCTCCATTCAATTTATTATTACGGGTTTAAAATCTCCAAAATTCGTGTTTGTAGACGTTCCTCCTCTCCGGTAGTCGGAGAAAGCAAGAAAGGAACTTTTATTATACCTCATTATCATATGTATTTCCAGAATCGATTTTAATTTTTAATTTCTCCATATAAGTAGTATAAAGAAAGTATTGTTTTCATGAAAAAAATCGACTTCGAGATTTCAACGGAAATACATGTTTTGGGGTCCCTAGAACACATTTTGACCATTTTCGGAATGATGTCCTGTGTGTATGTGTGTGTGTGCTAGTGGGCGCTCTAACGTAAAAACTATTAGTCGTATCAATACCAAACTTCATATATAGCACTTTAGTAGGTGCTGTCAGAGTTGATTAGTTTTTGGAGTATATCGGTTAACCGGAAGTTGAGCTTTATTCTTCGAAGCAAATTTCCGTCTTTGAAAAAAATCTCCATAAATATGATAATTAGGTATATACTATTATTTTGTATTATTCTAGTTTAAAAATGAAAAAGATTTAATTACTTATGGAGATATTTGCATTCATACATATTCCCATGGTGTTAAGTAGTCGTATGGTTGGGTTGAATTGGCTGGCGGGCATTTTTTTTCGATTAATTTATTCAAAATATATATTTTTATGGGTGATAAAACAGATATTTATATTCATTTCTTACGGAAAGCTGTCTAAGAGTCCTGGAATCGAATCGAAGACAACGTGATTATTATTTCCTGAAACAAAGTGCTTGGAAATTCAGAAAATATGCAGAAATAAAGGATTGGGTTGGAATATCATTTGGAAGGTTCATTAGGTGACATGTTCATTGGTTAATTATCTAACGGGTGGTATATTTTTGGAGCAGTCTCCTTGGGTGAAGATATCTCTGGTTGAATTATCTTTGAACCAAATGTCTCTAATTGCTAGAACATCTTCTGGATGAACTCCCAGGAACTGGCTGAATGAGTTCTCGGCGGAAAGTTGTTAATGCCAAGTGTAATGTCTGTCAAAAGTGTAATCAGCTCTTGGACAGACTCTGCACAGTAAGCAAGGTATGGAAAGCTATAGTGGCAAGGGCTATATGTTCCTTTACATGTGATGCAGACGTATGGAGACAAGGGCGCTTTTGTAGGATTTCGTATCGGGGCGCCTGGATACGTCATCCCTGATCAGTTGAGATTTTCATCTGCGACGGCAATTGAATCTTTATCATCGATAAATGTATGTTCGCCTAAAACTAAATAACCAGATTAATCAAATGCTTTGCTTTCAAACTTTAAAGATCGATTAGCAACATCCCTAGGCAAGTAATAGGTTAGATTTTTACAGGCATTCAAGCAGTAGTCTTCGGTTCGACCCCAAAAAAGACAAAACGTTCCCGTGAGAAATCCATTTAAAGTTCGTAAATTCATGTGGAAAATTACTAAGTGTCTTTTAATTCTGATCTGTTAATCCACGAAGCCACGCCTTCGAATATCGATTTAATTCTAATCTTCTTAGGTCCTATTGATAATTCAAGATTTAAGTAAAACGAATTATCTTTCTAACTTGAATAAATCTCACAAAAAATATCGAAAAAGATTTTAATCTTATAGTCAGCTAATATGCTATGATTGAGAAAGTGAATAAGATTGAAAATTTTCGTTTTCAAGGATCTTTCCCATTGAATAAGCTAAGATGAGAGGTGTCAGATTCTTTTCTGTGCGGATAAGCGTGCTTTGTTTAATTGCAATTCTTTCCTCGTCGAGAATCAACGGTCTCTTTATTTGGTTTATCATTAAGTCACGATTTCGTAATCCGATCCCTCGTCGCCATGTAAATCAACAATCTTTCCTTTGACTGTTAACGAGCCAATTTTAATTGGATCTCCTCTCCACCGATGAGGCTGTTTCAAGAAGCAGACGGTTGTTTACTTTTCACGGAGATTCGTTCCTACGCAATACATTGGCTCTATCCGATCAAGAGCTAGTTTTCGTTTCAACTCTATACATTTCTTCCAATTGCTCATCTCTAAGGTAAAATTAAGATACGTACTATTATTCACGAGTTTGTTGGCTCTATACACTACTTTACCGTTGTATTTCCTAGTAGTAAAGATTTTAATTTTAAAGCTAATTCTTACCACAGGCTGGGCATTTTCTGCAATTCTCTCTAATTTCTAATCTGTTGATTTAATCCCTGGCAGTATAAAAATGTATATGATTTAATTAGGTGAATATATGAAGACTTTTACAAATTACCCCTTTCCCTAGGCTTCTATTCTAGAGGTATAAAAACCAAAGCGAGAAGGATCGAGTAAAGTGGGTTAGAGTGAATGTTACCGCTACGGGAGAATCCTAGACTTCTTCGCTATTTAAATAATATTTTCCGAATTGTTTTGGTCGAATCGCTTTGGATGAAACGTCTGGACACCTTGAAAGAATAATATACTTATCATATTGTTAACTTATTTTCAAGTAGTCCATCCTTATCTTTTTATTATATATGATTAGATTAACATAGGTAAATGCTCCGTAGTTAATTTCTTCGAAAGGAAAACATTGCGTCCAAATCAACAGTACAAAATTAATGGAATTAACATAACAGGTGTAGATTCAGTTGAATATCTCGGGATCAACATTACTAATAACTTAATTGGAGCACGTATATTCGAAAAATCTGCGGCAAAGCAAGTAAAAGGCTTGGCTTTGTTAAGCGTATTGTCCGTAAATGCGATGAAAAGGTGAGAGAGCGATGTTATTTTACCTTGGTCAGACTATGGAGTATGTTGAAAGTATATGGGATCCGGCGGATGAAACGTGAACCCGCGAACTCGAGAAAGTGCAGCGTGAAGCGGTTCGTTTTGTTAAGAAATGCTACGATAAAAAAGCAACCGTTACAAAAATGCTCTCAGACGTAGGTTGGGAATCCTTGAAAGAAAATAGATTGGAAGCTAGGCTGCGATTGCTTAATAAATTCAGGGAAACTACATTTTCGGAAGATACAATCGGTATCATGCAACCCCCTGCTACCTCGGTCGACCCGATAATGAACGTAAGTTCAGAGAAATAGATGCTAGGATGAATGTTTTAAAAATTCACTCTTTCCGCGAACGATACGCGACAATAGCCGAGTAAAGAAGTACAGTAGAACTCCAATTATCAGAATTCCGACTATCCTAATCGCTGATTATCCGAATCGCTTTAGGACACCATCTCATTGAGCAGTTCTAAATTCGCTGACGTGGTTAGCATAATGGTAGAAAACGAATAAACCTACTCAAAAAAAAACACACGCGCTGTCGCTGGGACTAGTATACTGATTAAAAATGTTTTATAAAAAAAATTTCAATAATGTAAATACTCCATTTGTTTTATTTAGTTAAATTATTTTCATTAGTATTTAAACGTGATGTACGCTTAACAGGCCAAAGTGTTACCATTTTTTAAATTAATTAATACATAGCTCTTTTTTATACTATATATGTAGTTTTTTCTCCCGTTTTCAATGTACACACAGAATTTTATTAATTATCCGAAATTTCGATTATCCGAATTTCCGATTATCCGAATGGGGTCCGGTCCCAATTGGATAATTGGAGTATCACTGTAGTTTAGATTCAACTGGTGTTTACACCCCCTGCCACACGCCGAAAGGCGGCTTGCAGGGTATTAATGTAGATTTAGATGAAGATGTAGAACATAATTATTTCAATCGACAAGCTGCGTTTTTGAGGGATGCTTCCCACAAATATATTAAAACATTTTAAAGGGAAGGCAGTAGAATCTTACTGACGAAAAATCTTCAAAGTAGTTCAGCGAAGGTTTAAGGATATTGCCCATTACATGGTGTTTTATTCGTAGCGATTCCACTTTTAATATCTTGCCTCGTAGTTTTCTCTTCGAAATTTTAACGACTCAAACTTTCTTAATCCTGAACTCCTGAAGATAACTTAGTGGTAAAAAGGAACTCTTTGTAATAACTTTTACTCTGCCGCAGAAGACTTCTTACTTCTTCTGATAAAGTAAGAGTTATAACAGAAAGTTTCTCTCTCGATCTATTCTTGGAAATGTAAATGCATCCTGAATTACCCAGCGGAGATATCTTCGTAGAAAACCGGCAAATCATAACTTTTTTTTACCTCTACTTACTATCTCCAGAAATTAAGTCAATAGTGTTTTTTGATAATGCTAGACTTAGAATAGACTCCCATCACTTTTGAATTTCGAGTTACTTTGGTACTAATTTTTGAAATCTGGAACTTTTCATCCTCAATCAAAGCTATAAAAATACTAGTGCATTACTACCGTACCATCTTATCGGAAGCTGTTTCATTTTAATATATCATTTTTTATTTTTACGATTTATTTGAATAATTTACTTTTATTGTGATATAATTTGATGACTATTATTTTTTATTAATATTTGTCATTTATTATTAAAGAATTTTGACTCTAACATAATTTTTTATTAATGGTATACATTCTTTTTCTTTTGTTTTTTAATTAATTTTTAATCTCTCAGTATTTTCGCGCTTTTTTATTCCCCTTCTTGTGGGGGTATCCCATGGCATTCCTTTTTTCTCTGTCTAATTTACGTTATGGAGACGTTTTCCTAAAAACCAAATCTTTCGTCTTATATTCCCTTTTAAACATTTTTTATTAAAAATATTTCTGCATAAATATGAAATGACACACGATGTTAGGCGTAAGAGAGGCCCACTCGGGCCCAACTTCGCCTAATTAATGGTCACATATTAGTGAAACAGGTAAAACACAAGTGTGGGCATTTATTTGGTAATTCCCCTTTTTGCTAAAGCTGTAGCAAGCGATCGCAAAAGCCAATTTGCCTCAGAAATCTGTCCCACGCATTTCCTGTGCTATTTCCAAAAGTGGCTCCGACACCGTCATAATATTCCAGCACCACTATATCTTTCCCGTCGCCCACGCTATTCCTCATTTTAAATTCGGCCGTTACAAAACTAGGGCCGCGTAAATAAACGCTGCTTCCGGGAGAGTCCCGAGCGTCTTCCCCGAAAATATTTGCCAACTCTAAATCGTTCTCCGCAGAAGTATCAGACGCGCTTTGCGATTAGAATCTGGGGCAGGGATTTTTCTCGTGTCAGACGTGCGTGGTTCAGGTAGATGGAAATCCAATAATGTTGAGTCTTTCCCGTATTCCTGCGACTTTGATACGTTTAGCTTTGTTTTCCTCACGCTGTTTTTCTGTTTACGACGGTTGATGACGGGCGTTCTGTGACGGGATGGATTACCATTTCCTTGGAATACCTGAATAGAAGTGGGTCAGTAACAAAAGGTGAAATGTTGTCAAAATAGGTGACTGCAACTTATCGCTGATGTGTAGATGGTTCTCTTTGTTGCACAAACGTTGGCTATTCTAAATAAAAGCACTTACCTAAACAAATTGCGGCAATTCTCTTTTATCTGGCAGTCTGTGACACCTCTTAATCATTTATTCGAACTATTTTTGGAGCAAAATCAACTTTTTCAAGAGAATTGCCTTCAGCAATATTTGCCTTCAGCAATATTTGCCTTCAGCAATATTTGCCTTCAGCAATATTTGCCTTCAGCAATATTTGCCTTCAGCAATATTTGCCTTCATTCTCTCTCAACGTTATATTGAAAACTTATATGGGATCACGTATGCAATTAATTATTAAATATATTATTTAAATATTTTATAATCACTCAAAATTGATCATACTAGCAGAACATTTTTCCTTTATCATGTATTCATTGTACAATCTCCTCAAAATCGACTCAAAAATATAATACAAGACACAATGAAAATTCGTACTCAGTGGCGTAAATCAGACAACAAAATATACTCGTACGTATTGGCTTACAGCGATCCTACTGATCCCGTTCAATCGCGCCGCTCAGAAATTAAAAAAGGCAGTATAGTTTCGTATACTGAAATTAAATTAAATTCTTATGTTGTGGCCGAAAAAATATTTCAAAACGTCGCAATAAAATCGTTCCTTAGCTTTAAAGAAATGAAATGTTTTGTAACTCATGAGTTTTTAATTTCATTCTGTGGAAAAATAATATAAGTAACCTGCAAAATACCCGCTGAGGACCTTGACGATAGTATATATAGAGAACTATATGGTAATTAATTATACGTATGAGTATACATCTAAGAAATATTTTTTAAAAAGTAATTTTTACTATCAGCAATAAAATCTGAGTGCAATTAATAAAGTTCACCATACAGTCTACCATACTTTGATAGGATGGGATGTTTCATTGGCTGTAAGGCGAAAGATTGCTTAATTTCTTTTTCTTTTGTATGCATTCTTATTCATTTTGATTATAGCTCATGGAATGATCAGAAGTGTTTTTCTGAGGGTCTTCAAGCTCCTTTTGTGTACACATTATCTAGTTATGGCATTCTACCTCAGTTAGGAAACGAAAGAATTATCTCTATATACCTCCGGATTAAGGCCTTTATGTTACTAATCGTGAATGGTTTGAGGTTACACAAGCTGACGATATGATTAAATTGCACTATGCACTAAATGTATGCTCAATATTTGTAATTTCTTAAATATTGTGTTTCTATACGAAGTTTTGTTCTCCTTTGTGAAAATTGCTGTAATACCTAATGGAGAAGTGTACTTCTATGAGGGTAAGTAATTGTAACATTCATGAACATTACACAGGAATGGTGGTCTCAGAGACCTGAAGCGATTATTCCGAAACTTTCCTCAAAATCTGCGATGTGAACGAAATGGGTCAAAATAACTGCAGCTACTTGAAAGGAGAGCGGTAGTTATTTACCTCGAGGTTATTCTTCGTCCGCACTGTTTTCGGAGAGGATGATGATAAAAGATAACGCGCTGTTTGCAAAGTGCGGTTGGTGAACAGATTTGGTACATGGTTCTCAAAGAATGAGATCATGCAGCCGATGCCGGATTCTGTAAATAATTGCGGCTCGGATACGATGTAAGAAACGTGTTTCAGAGGAAGTGTTTTTCAAATAAACCGCGAAAGTGGGGCGACAGGGTAATTTTATTAGGATCCGGGCTGCACGTTGCGAAGTATTTGCTAAGCGAGAAAAGATTCTCTTGGTAATGCTTGGCGCTTTCATCTGCTGTAAACTTGTTAGTAATTGCTGTAAAGATCTCTACGCCATTTCAATTACAAGTAAAGGTTGACTTTGGTAGTGTCTCCATTTAGTTATAGATTTGGGATTTTTTTGGAATTTCGGCAAAAGAAAACAGTGCTTTTAAATTCGTTACACGTCACCTTTATACCTTTTCAATCGGTCCGTTAATACGTTCTTCCTGTTACGGCTCAAATCTTTGGTTTGCCGCACGCACTCAGGTAATATTGTATCGTTAGCGTTATTTTTTTAAATTTAAGTTGAATGTGATTTCGTGTGAAAAGAGGTAGGTGATGATTATTCTAAATGTTTACTCTGCGTTTGGATATTTCTTCCATATGAATCGAATTATAGGTTTAAAATCTCCAAAAGCCGTCTTTGAAGGCGTTCCTCGGGCTACTTCCCGGTAGTCGGAGAAAGCAAGAAAGGAATGCCGCACTTTTTTCAGCCGAAACTAATGCTACGAAGTAAGCACAATATAATCGTTTTTGCAATGTTTGGGGTGGTATACAAGTGTGCTTTGGAAGTTAATAGATTCATAACCTTTGGGCCAAGACCTGAGTTATCTGTTCCTTACTTATTTCATTTTAACTGTCGATTTGGAATTTTGAAAAAGTCATAAGTAACCTTACGAATGTGAACCCTTATGTTATACCCTTTGGACTTTGGAGATACCGATAGTTTTACCAGAGAGGAAGCTTACTCTTTGGAAATTGCATTAATTATTTTAAATAAAAAAATCTGGAGCATCCATCTCTGTTTTATAATTAAATATTTTCTCTTTTTTCGTTCTTTTTTCTAGAAATAATGATTTAAATGCAATTTTTATTTCAATAAAGATCAAAGACATACTATCCCATATTAAATATTATTAAGCGTTGAATTATTTTTTTTATATTTCTTCCTTGGATTTATTGCTTTTATTGAACGTCTTTTAGATAAATTACTTATCCCCCAACAGAGATTAAAAAAAGAATTACTAAATTAAATTTGATGTAAACGTTATTTTTAGAGAACTGACTATTTGAGAGAGAATTGGCTATTTTTGTGCAATATACTTGCTTAGGATGTAATCGATATTGTTGAATATATACCTTCAAGAATTTTATTATGTAATTTTAGAACAGTTGACTCTGAAACTAAACTAAATTTTTCATGATGTCTATGACAAAGTAATATTTTCTTCAATAAAAGTTAATGTTAGTCAAATAAAGTCAATGTTTACAATACCTATACTATGCCTTGTACTTAACTTAATTAACTATGGTAAAGTAAATGCAAGGATAGCTTACAAGGATAAAATATGGGGAACAGTAAACGTGTTGAAGCAGATGAAAGTTATAAAATTTTGTGTCTTTGGAGCGGAAATGTGAAAACCCTTTTTTAGAATCATACTGTCAAATGCCGCACCTGAATCGGTCTTCTTCCGGACGCATGGAGAGCACCCGAGAAAAATCATTTCCGCCGCAGATTTACGAAATGGTTCTCCACGGTCCTCGTAAACGGCACCCGCTGTCACCTTTATGCGTATCAACGTCTCTCGGAGCGTAAAAAATATCAGCCTAAAGTTCTCCTTAAGAGAGAAGGAACTTAGTCCTCAGCCATGTCCTTCAAAGTTGGCCTTGTTCTTTCCCTCATTTATGAAACTTCTCGAAACGTAATTCCCGCATCAAAGAAAGTATCCCGCGCAGCGATCTGTAGCGAAATGGTACTTTTTTATCGCTTTTCGAGTTTCTTTTGTTTTTATATTCCCGCCCTTTTCCGTGGCACGAAAACAAAGGGTTTAATGCCCCCTTCCGGATGGGGGAATTCGATCTTCGACCGTCGTTAACGAGTGGAATGACGGGAGATCGACGTCTCCAATGGAAACGACTCCCTTACGTCTTCTTTATGGAGGTCATTAAGTGGAAGGCGCACCACGACGCTAACGCCTCTTTCGGAAACCATTTTCCCGCGCTTTCATCGCCGGTTTTGGGTGTAGACTGCGAGGTCTTGGAGACTCAAAGGCGTTAATGCGTGAACTATGGCGCTGAGGGAGTTAGTCCGGTGACCATTCCGCGGAAGAGGTGCTGGGAATACAGGGAAAAACACTTGGCGCTTTGATGGATCAAGTGGGATGCGTGTTGATGGGAAACAACATGGCACCCGCATATTTCAATAACTGCCTGATCAATAACTTGCTCCAGCTTTCATAACTTTACGGGATATCGATCTTATGGTCTTTGCCAGGGCTTTGATGACCCATCAATCGCAGTTAGCTTCTGGTATTCGTCCAAGTTATTGCATCCACTATTAATACACACATTACAAAGCGAACGGATGGAGTTTGACCGCCCAATTAACATCTTTTAAATCACTAAAGTAAGATGATGATACCGGACTTCAGATAAAAAAGTTTTGTTGATATTTTAATTGATTTAAGGAAATTATCATTACAGATAATCCCACTTGTAGTTTTTACCCACTTTTCTATCAGATATTTGTGAGGAGCCAGGCCAAATATTCAGCTATATTTATTTGGAAAATTTAATGAGCGTGACTGAAAAGATTGTAATTCAATATAAATTGCTCTCTTACAGAATCGGGTCTTCAGTGAAAACATTCTAGTGAACTCGAACTGAGCCTAAACGAATCAATGAAAACAAAAAAAAGAGAGACAGCACTAAAATATTCGTTTTCCCAATTAAAAATTTGAACGTGGCTCGAATATAAATTGGCAACTATATTATAACGGATGTATTCTTATGAAGGATGTGCCAAAGCAATAGTTTTCTGTTCACATGATTTCAATACACATTGGCATCATTTCCCTAGAGGGAGTTCAAAGTCATTATAAAAACACAAATGTGCCTACAATCAAGAGGCATGGGATTTTCTTCCCTATATAGCGAATACTTGGCTAGGAATTCTAGAGCTATATTTCAAAAGCATTTATATTTCCATTTTTACAGCATTAAACATTAATAATCGAATTTATCGGAGATTAGTGTATTAATGCTGGAATATATAGAAATATTATATTTTAGGAGGCGCGATCCCTCGCTACACATATGGCATGGTTTGCTTATTATGGACGGATGCAGGCAACACAGTTGTTGATTTTTCCTCTGCATTTTAGGAGATTCTGAGCGAAAATTATTCGGGTTTGAGATAACCCACATTGGGGTCGAAGTTCTCTTTACCACTCTGCGAAATAAACCAACTTCCGCCTTCACAACTCATTTACATGTGTGCGAATCGAGCTGACCTCGTATGCGGGCATTTCTGACCACCGCCCTCCGGAGCGAAAAGAATTAAAAAAACTAAAATTACGAAATTCGGCTGGTTTGGCCTCTTATTATACAATCGCGAGATCCTAGTCCTCTGGAATATTAATTTTTTCTCTCCTGACGAGAAAGCTTGCCGAAATTTTGCGAATTTTTTGCCGAAATAAGCCGTTCCTTAGCGATTAAGGGCGTTTTATATTAATTTTCCTTATTCGTTATCATCGTTTTTGTTTATTCAACGTTTCTCTTCCGATTTGAATAAAGAAGCAGGTTTTCATTTCACCCATGGATTTTTCACCAGGCCAATTTTTGAAGTTGATGTAGTACTCTTATTATGTTGTCACCTTTATATTTATGAGGTCAAAACGTGCGCTTTTTAGTTGCCGGATATCAAGGGCTACATAATTTGGCTAACAATACGCGTAGGTATGTAAGATATTTCAAACCTCGAAGCATGGAAAAATTAATGATCCTTCTTTAGGTCTTCTATACCGTTTACAGAAATAGTAAGAACTTATTCGTTACCTAATAATGTTATAAAACGCAATAATGTGATGTAAATGTAGAATACGTAAAGAGTATCACTAATAACAAGCGAAGTTCACTACAATTTTCTGCTGAAAGGAAAGAAATTCGAACAAGGCTGTTATTGAATTAGAGGTTTTATAACCTGTTATTTTCCTAGCCGCTGAAAACTCATCTCTAGAAGTCCTGACGCTAATTCTGAAATTTAAATTAAACATAAACGAGATAGAGTGGTATATACTTAAATTTTATCGGGGAAAAATTAATATTACGAAATAAGAATAGCTCTAGCCAAATACCGAAAGTCTTCATCTCGAAGGCCGGTTTGAACTTCATTTTTTCAGTTGGAGCTTTAGAGAAAGATTGAAGCATAAAAAGACGGTAATTGTGAGATACCTTGATGAACAAAAGGCTCCCGGATAGTCATGTGGACAGCGCGTTTGCCTTTGGTGAAAGCGGTCCCGGGTTCGAATCCCGGTGGGAGTCAATGTGCGAAATGCCTAAGCTGTCGAAGCACTTTTAACAATACTTTGATGAACAAACATTTTTCATCAATCTTTTGGTTCAGGATGGACAACTTTGTATCTTTCATTTTCTTTTGTTTTAGTCTTGATCTTGACTGTAATAATGAAACATTTTATAATATGGGTGATACTTAATAATGGCATTCATCTGTATACTTCCTTATTGAATACTAGCAGTAAAAATCGTATGGAAATTTCCTGCGCTAACGTGGGCTTGTTGTACTGATTTTAGCTCGGGGAAAAAGCAACTTCCTCACTCCTCATCTTGCCTAGCTACCTCATTCCCTCTTCAAAGCTTTCCATATATATTGGTGATGATAATCCAACCGGCCTTAGAATTATAACTTTGCAGACATTATCTACCGACAGTAACCCACCCACAAGTACATAATATACATAATACACGTATAAACATATGGATTTGGGAGGAGGGATAGCGACATCGCAACACGCATACCCTTGAAAATAGGAAGAGCTAGTATACTTTTCATCACGGCCGTAGTACGTGATACGTGGAATAGATTCCACACAAGCCATAGGAGAAATTCAACGACATTCCCTCCGAGATAACTGTTTAGCTTCAAATTTCGCGAGTGGTGGATAACGACAGGCATTCGGTCGCTTCGCAGATCTCTGCTAATGGGCGCCCCGAGCATCCATGAATTTGCGAATCGCTTTATTAATTCGCACCCGCTTCATAACGTTCGGGGCCTATAAACGATCGTGAAATAACTGTCAGTTCATCGAATTCATTTGGAGCAGCTGAATTCGGCCATCATCCATTATAAATTATAGGCCCCAACGCTTTGTGTTGTTTACTTCCTGTTTTGGCCGCTTATGCATCGCTGGCATTAACACAGTCTTTATTAATTTGATTGTTTTTCGTGGTTACTGTTTCAGCTATACCTATTAAGTCTCAATCTCTCCCAAAAAGAGACGATTTATTATTATTATTTGCATTTGCTGTAGCACTAGAAGAAAACCTAGTTGAGTTGGACGTCGTATTTCTTATAGTTGGGTTTTATTTATTTATTTACATATTACCGTAGTTAAAGCAACGTCAATTGGTAGCCTTAACTATATAAACATCAACTATTATGATATTAGAAAATTTATACATGATTATTATCATGTTTTATTATTGTTTTTGTAATTATTTACTATTGTGCACTATATATTTACAATTAATATAAAATACAGTTGTGTAACACTAATTGCTCACTCCTGTCAAGTATTAACATTAACCGTTTTGCGTAAATCTTTACGTATACTTACTCTTTGTAAAGTTACTTTCCTGCGTCATACTCTATGATACATAGCAACTTGAATAATAATACATAGTAACCATAATTACTATGTATTATTTACATATCTCACTATTATTTTATTTGTCGTAAAAACTATAGATTTTAATTATTTCACAATTATCTGCACGCAAGCCTATGATCATTGGTGTTCCACTCCGTGTCCGGGTAATGCTCGCAAGAATAATTGCTCACTAGAAGTGGTTTGTCCAAGGACACGTTTGACTAACCGATTTAGTCCACTGTTGTGCGGAGTAGAGGTTGAGATGGTTTGGTTGAGAGCGGGGGTTGCTGTGCCAAACCTTTCCTTTGCTTATGTTCCTTCTGCCCTTTGGTTTATACTTATCAAATAAAGGATTCCATTCGTGAAAAGGAAAACAGCGAAGAAAGTGAGTTGGGTTTCCACGTACTAAGGTCAAGCCTTTGCCCTCCATTAAATATTAACAGGGAGCCACTGTCCGGCGAGCAATTGCTTCGACAAGCAATAGTTTCTGCGAACCGTTAACTTTCAACGATAATTTCCATCTGTCGATTTTCTTTTCGGAACCTAAACTTGTTTGACTTTAGAAATATTAGATGCATGAAATAAAATTAATATGGGAAAGCGGAACTTTGTGGATAGCCATAATAATACATTTGGTTAATGGTAGCTTAGCGGGGTTTTTACCGTTTACACCCGTGTTTACACGGTGGGTCAGATGGGCGGGTGTTTTAAATATCTCAACGAGGGTTGGGTTGGGTTGGATTTCTAGATTTTTGATAGAAATCCCTCCCCCCTACCCCAACCCAATGGCAACGTTGCCGTGTGTAAACGGGTAATTTATTGCAAAATCACGAAAAATCTCAATTTTCATCGTAGAACGTCGATCAAAAGACGCTTGTATATCTCTTAGGACGAGTGAGACGACGAAGATAATAAATTGTTGCTCATTTGAATTGTTTATAACTTTTTAAATCGCATTCGACGCGGTCAGTTTTTTAATAGTCCCCCATGCTGTGACGGCCGGGCACTCCGGAGCTTCAAGCGGAGGTAAGGGTCCGGATTAGGATGGCGACCCTCGAAATTTCTACCTGAAAAAAAGTAACGGTAAAAATCCCGCTTAGCTACCATCAACCGTACATTTTTATTCCACTATTTTTTACAATAAGAGATCATACAAATACAATGTTTTGGTCTAATAGAAACCAAAAGAGAACCAAAGAAGGGGGGAATATAGGTACCCCAGAGGAAAAGAACCTTTTTTGGGGTTACCACAAATTACATTTGAATGCGGCCAAACAAAATAAATTACAAAGAAATTTACAATTGCATAGAAACCATAAAAGGAAAAAGAAGAAAAATTGTATTCGCAAAATATTTTCCAAGTTTTCACTTAAAAAGAGCCATTTTCTTAAATTTATTAGAAATATCAAAACCGAAATTGAATTAACCAAATTACCTGGGAGGAGAGAATATAGTTTAGGTCCTAGATACAAATAAGTATGTTTGAAGAATTCACAATTAGTATAGGTATTAATATAGAAGTACCAGTTCTTAAATTTTTCTATAAATATTTGTATTTAAAATAATAATTAAAAAAAGCTTTGTAATTTTCCTCAGAATTCATTTTCACTTCCGGTTTCACTTCAGAAGAAGCATCTTCACCTGAAGATGCTTCCTTGGGAAACCTGAGTATATGTAAATGCAAATATTTATAGGGAAATCAGGAGGGAATCCACAAGCAATCCTCGGGCTGGAATTCGATTTAGAATGTTGAACATAATCTATTCCACTAATATAATGCGTAACTTATCACCTGTTCTCGTAGGGTACCTACAGGCGTCTTTGATAACTTCGGTTGATTAGGACTTGTTGATAGTTCTGAGATTACGGTAATTTACATTTCCTTCTGCATTTGTTAGTAATGAAATGGCTTGGACATAAACATAGAGTATAGTTGATAGCAAATGCTGCAATTTTTCATTTTACTATCGGTTGTTTAACAACATTAGCCCTTCCTGCTGAATTCATTACGGTATTCATTTTCCCGGAAGTATCTTCCACCCATTTTCTCTATTGCTGAAGAACATTTCGATAAACTTTGAGTGGTACTTGTTTCCATAAGCAGCAAACGGAAAAAGAATTCATGCCTTTTTTCGCCTCAGTTAAAACAGCGTTAATTGTTCTCTTACAATGAAAACTACATCTCGTCTTCCGTTACGTTTAGCACTGTGTAGGCATGTGTGGAAACCCGAGGAAAATAAATACAATGTTTTACTTATATATTTATGCATGTTGTTAGTATATATTTTTACTTATAAGTTTTTATCTCTTATTACTTTTTGTTCTCAAAATTTTAATTACGCATGCTCCAAAAAAGGAGTACTATTCATAGCCTAAGGATTCGTAACAGAACATTTTCTGGGTCATACTAAAAAACTTTGGAAGCCTCCGGAATTTAGTACTAGAGATTAATTATTTTGCCCAGCATTGAATGGAGTTCATTTATTAAATTTAATACATATTTCGCTAGAAATATTGAATAATATATTCCTCCATGACTCCATAATCCTTTGTGCAATTCAGATAGAAGAAACAGCATAATCACATGGCGTTCCGTATATACACAAGTATGCAAGTTACAAGAACTATGAGGAATTAAATAGAGATAAGTTATCATCTAAGCGATTCTAGTTAGTTTTCAGTAATATCATAATTCTATATATTTATGAGTGTTCTTCCTTTCGGCAGGTTCATGTGCCTCAAAATGTGTCATACATATTTACATATATGTATATATAATTTGTCTTTGTTGCTTAATCCATCCTATATTTTATCTAATATTCTCTGCTTTTGTCCTTTTCCCACTTTTATGACTCTAGAATAAAATAAATTGTACTCTTTTGTGTGCCTATAGTCGTGCCAAGGCGCCTTAGGCCCGATGGGATTTTGAGCTTTTTAATTTCTTCCCTAGCAGTACTTCTTGCATTTACTTGACATTTCTCGAAAATGTATGTAATAATACATCAACTCCATACTCAAATTCATTATTCTTTAATCTGAAAAATTGAATATAATAAAATGAATGCCCATCTTAGTAATATAGTTATTCATTGTACTTATTTCTGCGCTTCTCTCAAGAGTCATCAGACCTCACCACTGCAACAAGTTCTGGAAATTGGAAACAACCACTGGAAACAGTTTTACCAGAATGTAACACTTATCACTATATTCATTTCCAAGAAGTATCTATATTATCTGTAAACCCTTACATGTAAATACATTTATATTTGTTTTTTTTTAGTATGACATTATTGTTATTGTTTTCTCGTCTCTTACATCTCGTTCAATCTGATTTTATCTCTGAATTTTGTTTCCTACCTGTGGGTTTCGCAGGTTCTTCACACCCCCTCTTGAAGGTGTTTTCCAGAGAGTGGAAATTTGTCTAAGTTCCTAGCTTAGGTAATACACATAGTAGTTTTCTTCCATGTACTTTTCCAGTCTCTTTATATTGTATCTAACATGACAATGTGTTAGATGTAAGAGGAGACTTTGTAGTCTCAATCTCGCCCCTAATAAATTCCTTTCATTATTATTGCTTGTGCCTTTGGTCGATTGCCTTGGTATCTATAAATAACTCACATTATCTTAAATATTTACGAAATGACGATATTCACCTATTAATCTAGTACCTTTTGTTTCTTTCCAGGTGAGTACAGCACGATTGGCGTACATGCGTGGATATCGTTGTGGAGTGGTCTGTTCTGTATCTGTTGGAGTGGTGTAAGTCACGAGCAATGCACTTGTCCTGGTAGCATTTGATCTCCATTGATTTCCATGCACTGTCGGATTACGTAAGAAAACCTCACACAAAGAGCAATAGTTATCCCCGTTCAATACCCCTGGACTTTAATTGCTCCTCATTCACTTTCCAAGCGTCGTCGAATGGGATACGTTGCATAATGTGAAAACATCGATCACCTCCGATGGAAAACTTGAGGCTTTCACAAAATTTAAGTGTTTGTTTAACTGTAAAGCCTTAATTATAAGGTTTCCCAAGGCGAAATGAATTATGCAATGCGTCATATCACTGCGTGCCCATGTTCCCATTTATGCTGTAATTGATTGAGTATACTGCGTGTGCAGTGTATCATGCTGCGATCGTACTTAATCTCAACTACGCCTCCGGACTACTCATAATAACATAATGAGATAATATGGGCTATTAATTTTAATCCCCTGGCATATGAAGAACAGTCGTTTATTCTAGCCTCACATCTGCTTCTTCATGAAGGGCACGAATTGGAATTTGTAGTTGTCTTTCTAGTATTTGAACCGCTTTTGATTTTTATGTGACCTCTTATTTAAATTAAATGTGGAGTCAAATATAGCTATCAGTAATATCAGCTAGCATTTCAATTATATATATCAAGTTAACATTATATATGTTATATGAAGTATGATATAACATACAGATTGTATTATACGATCGTATTACCTATGTATGTTATATCAAGTTAACATTTTCAATTTAAATTCTATGGTATTAGGCCGGACTTCGTGGAAAGCCATAATAAGAAATTAGTAAAGTACTTCGTAATTTCCACAAATTATTTATTAAAAAAAAAAACGACCGGTTTCGGCTAACGCTATCCTCAGGCCAACCTGCGGATGGCGTTAGCCGAAACCGGTGTTTTTTTTTTAATAAATAATTTGTGGAAATTACGAAGTACTTTACTAATTTCTTATTTTCAATTTAGGTTATTTAAGGTAAATTTGTTTCTAATGATTCAAGAGTAATTTTTGAAACAGTAGGATATCAATCTGAATGGTTTTCTTTCTGAATACGCATTACTTTGTTAATCAAAAAGTTCTATATTCGTCTCCTTTTGCAAAAATAACCAGAAATCAGCTGTACAGTGTCATCCGTGATTACAATTTTTGCTGCACAGTAAGCATATCTAGGTCATTAGGCTATTTTTGATGACCCTGTTAGCTACATTAGCTATTAAATTAGCTTTGTTCGATTGAAATCTATAGTCTTGAAGTATATAATTTCGTAATCTCAGCCGTGATATTGCTGTATTTTGAAATATTATTATCTAATCTAAAGAGAAACTTGGCACCATTGATCGGGAAATATTTGTTCCAACATTCGCCAACCTTGTTAAGAAACTTCATTGTTATCTAAATTTGTTCGCCGAAATTATTCTGTACTTGGAATTAAAATATAGAATGAAAACTTGTTCTTACTTGTGTAGAACAATCTATTTCATTGAAAATGCCTACTGTTTCGATATTTTTTAAGAAATTGTAACATGTTGGCCTCTTTCGTTGGATAATATAAATATTTTTATTACGATCATATGGTTAAAGTCCAGAAAAAATTAAATTTTAATCCAGAAATTTTAATTGTGAATTACTAAAATTACATTTTAGGAATAAAAAATTATACCTTAATTAGTTAGAGTTATGACGTTCAAAATATATCTGTGATTGAATCCTGAGTATAAGTTTTAATTTGTATTATGAGACATATTTCTTGTCATTTCTTGAGTTTGAGTAAAATTACCTATGGAATTCCTAGTTCTAGATGCTTGACACTACCTCAAATGTATTTCAGAATTACAATGAGACAATTGCAAGTACCTCAAAAACAAAGAACAATATCAGAACATGTCCCATCATTTTTATTACACAATGTCAACCACCTTTCATTTATGAAACTTCTAACTTGTTGTGCAGGAACAAAATACTTGAAATAATCAGGTTCATGAACGATTAGAAGGTGATGTTTTTGTTTCTTGTAATCTCCGCCTGATTAATTCGACAGCGTTAGAGAATATAAATGGAGAATTACTTTCCTAACGTCGGATCGTCTTATCACGCAGTCTCTCGTATTTCCAAGTGTGATCTGATTTGGATTGACACTATATAGGCTGCCGTAAATATTTTCACCGATCTCTTCCCTGTTGAGTAGCTGCTTCTTGATTTTTAAACATTTTCCTGACGACACGAATGACGCAACTCAAGGAAGAGTTCACGAATAAATGCCCTCTATTTGAATATATTCCGTCGACTATTCACCTTGCTACGCGTGGCATGTTGATTGCTAACCCTTTCAAAATTGGTGTGTCGGGGTTAGTGTAACGATCGATTTTTAACAGGAGTATAAGGTCCATTCAATTGAAATAAAATTAATAGATTTGCGGATGGAATATTATTTACGTCATCAACATACGTTTACTTGTATTTACGAATCTCAATGGCAACACTAATGAGTTAATATTAGTTAAATTATAAATTATATAAAATAAAAATAATCAGCTAGTAAATGTCACTTAATTATTTCACACTTAGGGTTTACGAGAATAAGTTCATTTCTCGTATTTTAATTTAGATAAGGATTAATAATTGAAATCTTTGAGGTTATTTAACTTATTAATAAATGAAAATATATATTGGTATAAGGCATTCCAGTATTTTTAAATGTTTTATTTTCCGGTAATATCAATATTATAATTCATTATCTTTATGATACGCTATTATTTTTCTTTTGATTATAAACAAGGAGATTTTTCCTGTCTTTTGCATTTGTGTCAGAATCAATAATTTCTAAATAAATCCAATATATAATCTGTTATGGCCAATATAATCAAGAATAATTATAATGTCAACCTAAAATGCAATACTTCTCAAGGTTTAAAATTTTGCTCGAATTTTAAATTATCTCTCTGGATTTTTTGCTCCATGAAACTCTGACAATATCATTAATGATGCATTAAAGGAAATGTATCTAAAATAATTTTATTGAGTTGAAAAATTGTTTTCTTTTTAATAATAAATTATATTTATGCTCTTTCAATTCATCTGGAGGTTGCACTTCATAGAAACTAATGGTCAATATTATTCCAGTAATTAATTTATACTTTCTTTTTTATTAACTAATGCATTCCCTAATTAAGGGGAAGGAAATCAGGATGAGTGGCGTAAAAATTATTTCATAACGCCATTAGGCGTTTGAAGCTGTTATTGATACCCCATAATGGACGCCATTTGCATTAATACACTAAGCTGCCTTCATCCTCAAGATTTGCGTTTCGGAAATCACGTACTTGCAGTTTATTTAAGCGGTAAAAGTTATAGAATGACGCTCGCCGTGTCTCAGCTGTTAGAAAAATTAATTTCTCCCATCCGAAGCCGTGCCTGAGAGTACGTTCACTTCCATAAAGTTAATGCCTTCGCTGCCTTATGCAGAAGTTGCGATCACGTACCTTTTTTCCCCTCGGGGGCTTTTACTCGATCTCTCCTCGCGGAGCAGTAAAAAAGTGAAGAGCGAAGCAGCGCATCTGATTTCTCGTGATGGAAGTTAATGGGATGTTTGGGCAACGGGACAAACAACTGCCGCTCGGCCTTTCATTTCCGAGCGAACGATCGCATGAATATTCCGACGAATTTTCCAGATTTTAACTCTTATCGTTTGACATCAAGCGCCACCGAAACTGTCCATTACCCACTCCACTTTCTGCGCCTCAGGTCCCCGTGTTTATGTTGGATCTCGTCCTCAATAATTCTCTTTGCAAGAACAGTTGTTTTCCATTGTTTGTTGTCCCAAGGTTGATCTGGTTAATAATAATCACAGTTCATTCATCACAATATATATAAAATGCAGGCACATTTTCCGATATCGGTCAATAAAATGAAAGTATTATCTAAAATGGCGTCAGCAATTCATGTAATCATTAATAAACAATGGAAGTTTTAAAAAGAATCGAGGCTATTCGTACACCTTAGATGTACATTCGTACATCTAAGGATAGTATCAATGATACATTCATTAATCTCTGATTATTCAGTTTTATATTGTAAATAATTTCTCATTATTATTATTTTAAAATATTAATTTTACAACTCTATCACCAACTATTGGAGACAGAAAACAAGCGAATAAAAAAATCAACAGGATTACAGAATATTATGTGGTAATTTTTAAATAATATACCTCATCATGAATGAATTAATATTTGACAGATTTATTAAGTTTATTTTCCCTCTTAGCTCATAAATTTTCTGATGGTGAATTTATATTTTGGGGAAAATATAAAGAAGATGTCCAATTAATTAATTACTTGTTCTTGCTAAGCCAGAAGTCAGTTCAGATTATTTTCTATTTTATTTCCAATTGCATTTTTGATCAAAGTAGAAGATCAAATATTTAACGTAATTTACTGGATAAGTTTCAGTACCCTCTCTACAGGAAAGTACGAAATGCAATCCTGTTTCCATTACTTATAAAGAACTTGTAGTTTTATTGCAGTATCATATCATTTTTAGAACAGCTTATTCTATTAAAGTTCTCTGGAATATATTTCTGGAATCAGCTTTTAATTCTCATTTTTCACGCTACCTTTTAAGAATATATTTTCGATTTGTTTGAAAAAATATATTCTTGGCAGAAGAGAATTTTTATCGAAAACTATAAAAAAGAAAGCGACTATATCAGATACATTTCTAAAGATGTTCTTCCATAGGATTGTGGATTGCGCAGAATGTGGAGCAGCTTAAATTTCATAGCCTTGCACGACCGGAGTAGAGGCTAGGGCGTTATTCATGAAGATAGGGAAAGGATGAAAATAGAGACTCATTTGAAGCGTTATGCCTGGGCGTTATCTTCGCCAGAAGGCCGCAGTAAATGATGCGGCAAATCCCGAGAATCTGTTAAGCAAGCGCCATTTGATCGAAGCCCATTCTAAAAGTTTCATTTTGACCCCCCGCAAGGTACCTCTACTAACAATCTGTTTGGCCCTAAGTATTAAAATCGGGGAGTGCTTTCGTTGGAATATCCAGTGTATTCTTTACTACTTTTTATTAATTTAATCCTCATTGAACAAACAGTTACTCCTACAACGATTTGAAATCTGGTAATAATGCAGCCAACAAAATCAACCGTCTATTACGTCCTAGAACTCTGTTTCCAGTAACCATATTTACTAGATCTATTTTATGCATTATTTTTATTTAGTATTAAATTTTGTCAAATTAAGATGCTTATCCGTTGAAGTCAATTTAAGCACCATCATTCCAAATTTAATTCAAGTGATATGATAATTAGAACAATGATATTTCATAATCAGCATCACTATTAAATAATTTTATGAAGATAGATATCTTTGCATATCTTAATAGACACCTAACTTTGAATTACCTTGTAATAGCATCAACACAATTTGTCAACATCACTTATCATGCCAAGCTTTACAGGGTTCCTGATTAGCATGCTAGGTTACCGTAATTGCCTAAGGTAGCCCGAAGTTACCAACTAAAGCCAACCTAACAGAAAATCCCCAACTCGTCTCACACTTCGGCAATCTCAAACTTCTAAGCCAAAGATTCTTCTTTGGCCTAATTATTTTGCCGGTTCAGACTTTGGGAATACTTAAAGCAGCTATTTTAATTTACGTACTTCAAAATCTAGCTTACCTCATTTAGTAAGGGCTAACCATCAGCAAAGGATTAGCTAAATTATCTCTAACAAAGACCAAAGTATGGAGCTCATTCTGTTACACGCTTCTTAATCGATAAAATATCATTTTACCATTTCTCTAAGTTGCCTTGGAGATGCAGGAAATGACGCTATTCAAAACCAAGCAACGGATACAAAATCGGAACCTTAGAAGAGTTAACATAGCTTAAAATCGAAGGAACTTCAGCTGATGTTTTGTGTGGGGAATTTAGAATCTCTAGTTAGATCTGTCTAATTTAAATTCATTTTCTGTTTAAAGGCATACTTAAGTATAAAAATGTGTTATTTCTTTCTACGATATCCTTACATCAGACAACCTGAGGCGGGAATATACTAAGTTAAATTTATCATGAAGAGATTACTCCTTGCTCTTCGTCTTTATTCCTATAGCCGAGATCGTCCATTTTGCTTGACTTGTTGACAATTCTTCAGCCCGTTTTAAAATGTCGCAAGGTGCGTGAGTTGTTTGAGTTGCTATGGACAGGTGCTTCCTTTAGAAGCGGCCGCGTAGAGAATGTTGATGGATCTTGGCGAAAAGGCGTTCCCTCCCACGCGGCCTCTCATTTGAAGCTGCAACATCCACCAGACTTCCCTTTCAGCCCCCAGAGAGTTAGAAGAAGTCGATTCAATAACGCCATCCTTTGAAAAGATTTTCACTTTGAGGTTTCGCGTTACATTCATCCCACGGCACTGCAATGGAGTCATAAGCCTCCTTTTCACTCTCTTTATTATACGGTATTTCAAATAAATTATGTAGGGCTGGATTAAATTTACCAGCTATTTAATTGGTAATCTATTTCGTTTAAGGAGTCCGAATCATTCCACTCAACCCTACACCACTGCTGAAAGATTTAGGGAAACAGGTGCTAGGATCGGTCGATTTACAATTATTTTTTGTTTTTGTGAACGACACTCAACAGCGAGAGAGGGGTAGAATAAGATGCACTAGCTAAAAGGCCATTAGGACCATCTAAGGGCCATGAACTTTTCGTAAGGTAGAAGAATTGGGAGAGATTAAAAACATAGGGAACTTAATTAAATTAATACCAGAAAAATTAAGCGCTCAAAACAGATCTCATTGGATAAAAATACATCACAATAAATTTCCATTGAAATTATAATCAGCAAATTCATCGGTGGAATTTTGACACAAATAGTCGAATTGAAAACCGATAAATAAGTATAATGTATCATTTCTGGCCGTGAAAATTAAAAGAATAATGGATCTAATATTTTAATTTATACACAACCACAAAATACAGACACACACGACCATTGTTTCGATGCATAGCATCATCATCATCAGGCCTTAAATGCTATACATCGAAACCAAGTTCGTGTGTGTTTGTATTTTTTGGCTGTGCATAAATTAAAATATTAGATCTATTATTCTTTTAATTTTTATAATGATCTTCAACCAAGTGAAGGCCGAAACCATCATCCATCCATCTAGTCGTACTTCGTGGAAAGCTATAATGAAATAAGAAAAAAATGTGTAATATCCTTACAAAATTTTTTCTCATTTCATTGATAAAAAAAGAATTATCAACAATGCATAGATTCTTATTATTATCAGAGAATACACTTTACCCAATAATTTATAACCAAAATGTTCTCTTTGTTTTTTTTTTCACGGGATGTTGAAACGCCGTACATCATTGAAAGAGTAAGCTTTTTCTCAAAATTGCACCTTCTGTCGCTTTAAATCAAAAATCTCCTTTTCCCAAAGAACTTTGTTTTCCATCAGTTTCCACTCAGTTTCCCAATCTTCAAACGCATATTGTGTCTTGCTTCCTCCTCTTATTGCGGATTTCCTCCTTCACCTATTTTGTTCGACCTTCGAAGTATCTCTCTTTGATGTACGCATCTTCTCTGAGAATCCCAAGGAGGAAAAAGTCAAGAATATAATTCGGTTTTTCCTCGAAACCATTTCTTTCGGTCCTTTTGAAGATCGATCCCACTTCTGCCTCATCAATTTCTCTTTCTTCTGCTTGAGGAATAAACCAAGATAATTTACCGCTGTTTCACTCGTGTCGTCACGGAAGACTTTTACTATCGCTTTTTATTTTAAAGGAATGCGTGTCTTACTCGGGTAAAATGGAGAATGCCGTGATGATATTCTGATATAATCCATCAAAGCTTGCGTTCTACTATCGGAATTTTTTTATAAATTGTAAATTATACACAGCGATGATTATGCTAAACAATTTTATTCGTTCCAGTATCATATTCGTAGGCCTTCACTATACGTAATCGTTGTTAGACGTACTGATGTTTTCCAAAATTAATAAGTAAAAAACCTACGAAAAAATACTGATGGTAATACCTAAAAGGTGAGAAGAAATCTGAAAACAAATATAAATACACTGCCGATAAGTACATGCATGTGATAAATCATTATATA
The DNA here is from genome assembly GCA_947579665.1 of Sympetrum striolatum. NCBI lineage: Eukaryota > Metazoa > Arthropoda > Insecta > Odonata > Libellulidae > Sympetrum > Sympetrum striolatum. The sequence continues at coordinate 18,415,277 of OX388347.1, read as the reverse complement.
AGCATAGCCATGCATGGTTATGCTTATTGATATATCATGATAGTGTTGTCAATATACAAGATGATATAAAACAATAAAATAAGTATGAAAAATGTTGACAAAAATTAACATTTTGTACGTATTGTAGGTGACTAACATATTTTATTGACGCTGATAGAGAATAGAAAGTTATTGTTCGAAAAATAACGTAGCGGTAAAATAGCTTCCAATTCTAAGTAGGAAATCGGTAGGTGTTGGTAACACAAGTAAAGGTTTATTAAGCCTTGGTAAATTGCGTGAGATAAACGGTGAAACGAGTTCTTCAATCCTTCCCAGAATTTCCTTTGCCTACAGCGACTGCTGCCAAAAGTGTTCGCTCTCCAGCAATGTAAACTATGGTTTGTTTCATGTCTTGTCTTAACCTCGCCAAGATCGCAAGTTTTACCATCTGTTGGTGTTTAAACCGAGCCAACTATGAAACGAATTGAATTTTAGAGCAAACTGGGAAAAATAACAGAGATTTAAAAGTAACAACGTCTCATGAATTGATCAAAATAATTTTCGATGATTCAAATTTCATTAATGATGGATGGATGTCAAGGTTAAGGAAACTGTACACCTAGTGAACTATTTTTCATGGTTCTTTCTGATCTTAGATTGAGGATACAAAACCATTGGGGAGTTCTATTGGTCTTCTGATGTTTTACTATATCTATAATCAGTGTATGAATTCAAAAGAGAGTAATTGATAAGCCCATTGCAGGACCAGTATTAGTCAAAGGAACAACGGTAACTTTGTCCTAGAAGAGAAAGCAAGTATTGCGACGTAATCATTATTTTACTTCCTAGCTGTAAATTAAGGTATATCATTTGATTAATATCATTATTTGCATTCATTTATTGATAGATGTATTTTTACAATTCTTTATTACAGCGTGACTAAGTTTAATTTGTTTTTATATATTATATTTATATATATTTACACATATTTACATATTATTCTTACGTTTGAGAATAAATAGTCTAAGCACCTCCTAAGCAAGTACCCAATACCCAATAGTATCATGAGAATCGTTTAACGTCTGTGTGTGCTTAACTTGATTTCCGCTTCTTGATTCAGGCATGTAATTCATGTGCCGATCTTGAAACGAGTTCCTTGCCCGTAGATCAAATTTTTATCTATTTCCTCGGCTAGAACTGGTTATCCTTCGCACTACCAGTTTTCTATCGCCTACACACCTTTTTGATGCGTAGATCTGCATATAACTCGAGTCTCCAGGTAAAATTTTGGAGGACTTTTATGGGTATTTCGTAGCTGATGTAACTAGCAATTTTCTTAAGTCCCATAAAAGTGAGAGGATGTAAAAAGATGGGATTTCCATCGGTATCGAGCAAAAATTCTGTTTTTTTTTCCATCGAACTATTTGTAGACACTTCTTTAGGAAAGGATATTTCCTTTCTGCTAGGATTGCGTTTGAAACTTAAATAAGAAAAGTTTTTTTTTAAATTAGGCCACGCTCATTTCTATTTGAGGATTCCTTAGATTACTCAGAGAGTGTATTTTGACAATCCAAATTTCCATATTGATTAAATCTCATGCGACCAATCTAGAAACTTTCCCGTTTATTGGCTCGTGGTACACTGTAATTGTCTTCGGCACAACAATATTTATATAAATAATAACTATTTTTCAAAAAAATGAGAAAACTTAGTTTGTGTCTTTCACAGAAAACAAATTTCCGGAATATAAGAAGATAAGAAGATACTATATAATAGATATTATAGGAATACTAAGTTTTCTCATTTTTTTAAATGCCTAGTCCATTCCACAAAGTCACGCTTCAGCATATAAATTTTATTCAATAATTATTTTGTTACTTTTTTAAACTTTTGTAAAGTAATGAATATTGCCGTTGTTTTTCTATGTATTTTTATTTTAAATATCACAAGGTATGAATTAAGATTATTTTACATTTTAAACCATCGTGTAGATTAGTTTCTCATGAATGATTATCTCTCTGTTTAGTGAAAATCAGTGCCAACATCTATTTAGTACAAGTACTGGAGCAGAAGGTTTTTTCTGTCACACGAATAATTGGTGCAAATACATATAGTTAATTTTCATTTAGTAGATGATAGTACCTACTTGTATCGATACATTAACGCTTAATCCCTAATCAGTTAAGTGGAAAGCGTATTTTGGATCGTTGCCCAGTTTTGGCAGTGTATGAGAGGTAGAAAAGGAAGCATGAGAATTCCTAATCACTGAGGCACATTAAAATGATGAAATATACATCACAGTTAACTATGAAAGGTACTGAGTAACTCTATAAGAAAAATTGCCGAAAATACGCCCCTTACGCAAGTGTATGTATCCAGTTCAACTCAATGCATGGTTAATTTGTTTTGAATCGTAAGAACGCGATATTGTATTAAATGGATTGCATTAATAGTAACATCAAGAATAAAACCATCAGGCATACAGTAAACTATAAAAGTTACTGAGTAACTCTATAAGAAAGATTGCCTAAAATACGCCCTTTACACAAGTGTAGTTATTCAGTTCGAGTCAATGCATCTTGAATTTATTTTTAATCGTAAGAATGCGTTATTATCTTAAACGGAATGCATAAATCGTAACATCGAGGATAAAATTATTGGGCATTTTAAAATGGTGATCAACGGAAAACCACATTGGAATAAATAACCTCATTTATTAGACATTCACGGGTTTCATGTTTTACTCCGACGTTAAAATTAGTATCCTACGCTAAGATTGACTCGAGTTATGTAAACAGCCTCAGCAAATACCGGAGATGCCTCTCTCTAATGAAACTTCTCTGGCAGGGGTGGAATGATCTTCAATTGGAAGAGAAACAAACGAAAAGGCTCTCGCATGAGTGTCGATCACGGAAGAGGCACGCGATTTAATCACGCGAGAGAGATGCACGACCTTCGTGAGCCATTGAAGGTCAACTCCCGCTTTTGGACAGCGTTGCCTAATGGAGCTAATTTGCCTCATACCGACTCTCATACGCTATCGATTCCATCGTGACGGACCGCGATTTAACGTTGATTGATTAAAATATTCGGGTATTTGGTGGGAACCGAGCATATGCTTTGCAATCCTTAACATTGTGTACACATTGAGAAACATAATGTTTATTGAATCTTTGCCTGATAAACAAACCGCGTGACATATATCAATGACAAATAGGGGAATTAAATACCTTGCCGCCATCTTGATAGTATGAAAGCTGTTTTGAAATGCATATTGTCCAGCGTAACTTGATGGAATTTCAAATTAATAACTTTAATGACAAATTCAGAAGAAATAACACCAATACCACAAATAACAATACCAATACCACAAATAGAACTCCAAACAGAGGTTTACCGGTTTTGGCGACCGGTAAACCTCTTTTTGGAGTTCTATTCGTTCAATTGGTACATATTATTTCTTGAATTTGCTGTTTTGAAAGTTCGTTGGATGTACATACATATCTTGGATTTTATCTCCAAATGAAAGTCAAATTGTATGTATTGTTTTCCTAAATGTAATTGAGTTGATGATAAATAACTCGTTGGTCACTTTCGCGCATTTAAAATATTCTGACAATGCAATAAGTTCGTATATAATCCTATGGGAAACCTATGTCTCTCGTTTTAATTTTTGTAACATATACCTATGTTTGACCTATGCATGAACTTACACGAGGTACAAATAAATTTTTAAAAATAAAATTTATTTCGTCAACTTAAAACCTCAATTTCGTTACTTCTAACTGTGAGTCTTAATTGGAATGTTTATCTTATCGTCACTGCCATATCCTTACGTGGAGTTTTTCCACTCGTTCGGAATAAGTAAAGCAAACGCAAACTACCTCACTCCTCATCTTGCCCAGTGCACCTCATACCCTCTCCAAAGCCTTCTGTAGCTGATGATGGAAGGGGGGGTGAGGATCCATCCAACCAGCCTAATGACCACCTGGTGAATAATGACTCAGGCTAGTGAATTTACAAAGAGACATGTACTTTTACACAATTCAGCAGCTATCTCTAATCACTTTGTCTTATGCTTCACATTCATTGCTGCACTTCTGCATTCCCTTCACGCCTCTTTATTCAATTTCCTCTAGTCCTTTAACGCTCGCCTGCTGCCCTCTTGCGTCGTCCTAAATCTCCCACAATTCCCTTCGCCGCTAAACAACAGCCGTTCTCCAACCGATCGCGGGACTTGAGCAACGCAGATTCGTCTCTGGGGACGAATCATGGGCCGATGTCCCCGGGACACGCATACAAGGAGACCATTTAAGAGGCTTTCAAAACGACCCGTACATCGGCGATCGTAGCTCAAATCGCGAACCGAGGATTCGGAGCAGGTTATTTCCAGCCGCTGATTAGCTCGGAAGCGTTTTTATATTTTGGGTCTCTTTGAAGGAGAAAGTTGATGAAAAGTGTATTAAAGGGTTGGAAAGTTGATCGCTAATGGATGCCAGGAATTTTAAGGGTCTGTACTTAACCTAATTAGAGGAAATGAGTCTTAAAATAGGAGGCGTATAAAGCGATGACGTGTGTTCTATTTCCGGGTACTCTCTTCTGCTTAGAAATTATATTTTCTCACAGCTGAGAAAATTATTTGGAATGCAGTTTTTCGGTGGCTGAAAATGTTTGGGAATGTCATTGATTTCGATTGAATGATTGAAGTCAAATTTCTCGTCAAATTTCTTCTTCATCTGTGTTGGTTATTTTTAATTTCTCGTTAAAACTCAACGTATGAATCTAAATATAATTATTGCGTACCAGTGAACCAAGACCTTAGAAATCGGTCACTAATATTTACAGCTCAAATAAGAAATCGAAGAAAACTGATTAAAAACAATGATTAAAAAATGAACCGTGTAAAATTGTGTGCATTCGGAAAATGAAGCGCTTTTTTAAATCAGCACTTAAATCAAAGTAATTTTATTTTGATTTTTACTTGGAAATTATTTGAGTAAAGCGAACTTGTTTGGCATCTACCAAATATTTGATTTTCGTTGACAATAAATGTAAATTTTTAATTTTTTGTTTGTAGATGCCCTCTTCAATGCAATAATTACATGTTACAAGACTTGGTGTTGGGAGCGTGGTATCCTAACACCTTTCGTGTTAACTTTCCTCTAACTTCTTTTTCTTAATCTATGGTGCATCTTCGTTATTAAATTTAATCATAAAAAATGATTCCCTTGGTGTACATAACCTATAAGTTTCTGAAAAGAATCTTTTCGTTTCGGAAATGCATTTCTCCGGCCTGTGTAATTCCGAGTCACGCACAGCTCGTTTGTCATATTTCTCGCCTTGGGTATTCCCTTTAAATTTAATTATCTTTTTGAGTTATAAATTTTACAATAGGAGTAGATTACTGGTTAAATTGGAAAACTTGCTTTCACGTGCAAGAATAATAAAATGAAACTCGAATTTGAAGATATTCTCTATCTGAAACACCCCGTGGAAGTATGTGTCAGATCATATATTATGTACGCCTCTTTTATTATTTTTGTTTGCCATACAGATCTTTCTTAATCTGCATTCCCCGTGTATATTTAATTAACTATCATTAGGTTTTGCAGGTTTCTCTCAAGCCCCTTCTTGCGGACATTTTCCTGCTGCTCTGAATATTTTTTTAAGTGATACCATAGGTTTTAAAACACGCAACGTAGTTTTCTTCGTTGTACTTTTTTCCAAGCTAACTCTTTCTTTAAAATTTATATGAGGATGGGTAAGAAAAGACTAATTAGTTTCAATCTTGACCCAGCAAAATACGTTTATTATTATAATGTATATACGTACATATATGTATTTATTTATTTGAAGTTGATTCATTAACTTCCTTTTCGACCAATTACAATAAATCGTACAACAACAAATAGAAATAAACATTTTTATAAATATCAACAAAGGAGCATTGAAATGCAACCAAACATTTGTATATACATTCTAATATATACGTAATCAGAGGAATTTTATAATTTCTTCGGGATTAATCGTAAGAATTAACTCTATAATCTCTAATCTGACAGTCACTTTTATTGCCGTTCTTCCTTGAGAAAATATCACTTTTATCAAAACTCCTTATCGAACTTATTTTACGATGCATTACTCGATCCGTAGTTATGGGGACAGGTCGAAATGGTTCTATCGATGGACATGTTTTGTAGTAGTGTCATTTGTGAAGATATTTTGTTCGATTTGTTTGCTTGTAGTGAATGTGTATTGTCTCTCTTGCATAATTTTTATCTATTCTCTGCTTGTCTTTCATAATTCTTTTCTTTCTCCTTCATCAAAAATATAGTTTTCTATCCGTAGGTTTCGCAGATTTTTTACACTCCTCTTCCTGTGAGTGTTTTCCTGCAGTGGAAATTTTTCCTGAGCCCTCAGCTTAGGTTTTTAAAATCCATTTAATAGTTTTCTTCATGTACTTTTGCAAATTATCTCTTTCTTTCTGTTTCGCATACGACGATGGGTTAGGTGTAAGAAGAGACTTTCTAGTCTCAATCTCGCCCAAATAAAGGCCATTTATTATTATTATTATGTTTTGAATTTCAATTTCATGGGTATTGTCCATATATATCTGTAATTTAGTAGTTCCGAAACTCATGATCTTGTACCGGAAGCTCTCCATACGTTGGGGTCTTAAGATGGGGGAAATCCTCTTTGTATGAAGCTCTGATTGCCCTCTCTTCACGCAGACTTGAATGTAACACCCTCCGAGTGACGTCAGCAGAGGTCTTTGGAAATTCGTCTTTTACGACTCAGTGCTTCGCAGACCGGCCGTAATATGCGCATCTTCAAAGGCCTCTGCTCTTTATTCGAAAACCACGAACTCTTTTTCTTCTTCCGTTTACTCAATTTTATTTGATCGTCATTTACCGCACGCATCTTTGTATTTCTAACATTTATCGACTAGCCAAGACCAGCTGACGATCCGTGGGAGAATGTTTTTTCTTTCTCAAAGAAGATCTTTATTTTTTAAACATTATGAGCTTCATCGTATTTACAGAGACATGTTCTCCCTTTTGTATTAGGGTACTCGAGATTGCAAAATGGTGCAGTTTTTTATGTGTGAAAAAAGGCAAAGAGGGAGTTTTTAAGTGCAGTAGAAAAGATGAAATTATTAAAAATTGAATTGTAATAGTCTTAGTTGACTTTTAATTTGAAAGAGAATTCAATATTTCATTAATTTTAGTAATATATGAAATATTAATGTATAGCAAAATAAAAAATTTGTTTTTCCATAGTGACTTTATTTCACGAAAAATACGATCTGTTTTTTAATTCAACTGTGTCTTTCTACGAAGTCAGGCCTTTGAATTTTGGATTATGTAGGATGATATATTACATCCAGTAGAAACGTAAATAGTAAATCTGTAAAAATATCTTTCCGACGAAAGTAAATTATTTTTTCCCACCCTTAGTTTTGATGACTGCTATTTATTAATTTAATCCAAACTATTCAAACGAATCCTGAATCTTAATCAATTTTCAGTTTTGAGAATTTTGTTCAAATTTTATTTAGATAAATATTGCTGAAACTTTTATTTGCGCTGGCAGCAAACATACACTTAAAGTAATTCACATTCCTATCGTACATTCTGCTCCTATTTTTCTTGTGTTTATCCTTGAACAGGGATTTCCTAGATGTGAGCCTTTAATCAGTTTCGTATGACCTAGTAAATTGTTCTTAATGAAGGTTTCGTACGTTTTTGTGCTAACCCTTTATAGGCGAAAAGGGAAATGATGGTTAGAATCTACCCCAGAAAGCTAACCTCTATGCTCAAATTGTTCATAATTGTAACGGAAAAATAATTATTGTACACTATTCTTTCAAGATTCAAACTTCAATAATGAATAAAATCGATATGAACTGACTTTACTTCGTGGAACGCCATTTATGAAAATAAACCGCAGACTTTGTATTTTCCGAAAAAAATGTATTAATACACGACCGGTTTCGGCCTTACAGCTATCATCAGGTCGTTATTAATAAAGTTTTGTGGAAAATACAAAGTCTGCGGTTTATTTTCATACAATAATGAGTTTTGTCTGCGAGCTCACGAAGTCTTCGTATGAGCTAAAGAGATTCGTTGGGGGTAAAGGCACAGATACTCCTGCATTTAAAGGATGTATCTCTAAGAATTACGTAATATCCGTATTTTGGAAGCAAAGGAAATTTTGCCCACGAGAAGAGCCATTTATGCTCGTCAATAACTCTAATTTACGGGGATTCGTTAATGGAAAATCCCCTGATGAGAGAAAATCTGAAAAAAAGAATCTCTTGGCTCCAGTTCCCAGGTATCCCGTCTTAATTAATTTCTTTTCCTTCTCCCGCAATCCTTTTCTCTTTTCTTTACTCATCCCTTCCTCTTCTTTCGTCTAATTTTACTTCCCCTTTGCCATCCTCCCGACCTTCCCATCTCTCCCTTGGCTCCTCTCCGTCTGGTTTCGGACGCCGCTATTCTTTTGTCTTCATTTTTTTTCGAGTGGGACTCGGACGCTTTTATTGCCACCGTTGCGATTTTTTCATTGCCGTGTCTTTTTAAGAGCTCTCTCCAGTGTCCGCGGAGGATTATCTTCTTGTGAGGTCTACGCGAGCACTCGACACGGCCGTCACCGTTACAGCACGGATAAACGATCACGTAACGCCATTTCGTGTGACCCCTCGGAAATACCTAGATTTTTGAAGTTATACTTCTTTGCGCTCGTTGTAACGGGATGTGGTGTCGGTCGAAAAACCGCGTAACGCGTGAGATTTTTTTGAAAAATAATTTCTGAAAAAAAATTTCTGAAAAAAAATTTCTGAAAAAAAATTTCTGAAAAAAAATTTCTGAAAAAATAATTTCCAGCCGGGGGTCGAACCAGGGACTCTAGCGTGGTAGGCAAGCGTCTTCACCATTCACCCACTGAGCCACTTGATGTAGGCGTTGCAGAGAGACTTGTAAAGAGTATCGAGAGTATCAGATGATGTATGGTCTTTGCATTATGAAGAGGTTCTTTTTATTTGGAAGAGTTGCGTTATTTCAATGAGAGCATTTAAACGTTAAAATTCCGTTTTCATTTATACCATTTCATGATAATGTTATATTCAACACGCTTATTATATTTCTTCAAAGTTTTAGTTGGAAGTTGATTTAGAATTTAAAACCCGCGTATTTATTTCAAAATAATTATTCAGTTATAATGGTTACTTGCCGTTATTGATTACTCTTGACAATAACAATAAAGTTGAAATGGGTTTGTTTACATGGCCAACAATGCAATACAAAGCGTCTTTTGGTCACATTCTTGCTATAGATTGAACTCCGGCTGATTGGTCGTGATTGATTGAACTGATCCTATATCGGTGCTTGTAGTAGACTCAAAAGGCCAATTTCACCGTTTTTCATCGAACATGTCCCGAAAAACAACATTTATAATGTTTGTGACGTAAAAGTTAGTATGGTATAAATTAATCACTTATATACATATCTTCCAAGTTTTGATTGAATATATAGTTCGAAAATACTGTCGTAGATAAATATCTACATTTTATAAATGGAGAAAGTCATGTGCTGGCCACATCAGATTTTTTCTAAATGTCAGAGTACTTTTTTGATAACTACCTTATATGCACGTTTAAAAGTTGAGTTTTCAGCATATTGTTTATGCTGAAAAAGGCCCCCTCGGCTTATGCTCTAATAAGGGTCCCTCTTACCTGTTCTTCGGTGGTCTGTCGTGGTCGGAATTTGGCTTGTTGATTCCTCACTTGCTCAGTTAACAATTCTTTGTCAATATTCTCCGCAATCGCGTATCGTTCGTCTGCAGTTTTTTGTTTCTTCTTATTTAGTTGGTATCCACGCAAACATCCTCTTATGAACAATTACAGGAGAGGCATTAACAATAGACGAACACATATGACCATTCCCTAAGGGGGCATCCATTAATTACGAGAGGTGATCTTTGCGATTTTTTGACCCCTCCTTCCCCCCTGGTGAGATATCGTGAGATTTGGCTCGACCCCCTCCTCTAATCTCACGTGAGATTGTTCAAAATGCGTGTTTTCAGGGTATATATGTTAATCTATGCTTCATTGTATTGGATTTATTGAAAAAGAACGTAATTTATTTGATTATTTTTATTTAGGACTAGTTGAGACTAGTATTTAAGACTACTGAGATCATAGTCTAAAATCACAATGAAAAAATCGAACAATAAAATACTTAAATGAGAACTTCTAAAATTGGTGAAAGAATATTCATTCTAATTCAGTCCATGGGACTCATGTGCGGTCTCAAGAGTGAATGCTGGAACCAGCATTTCCATGTGATTTTCAGTACAATCATCTGCATTTTAGTAGAGAAACGCGTTTTACTCAATTTAACCCAGTTATCTCTTAATTCTACACTGTTTCGGATAAAAAATTGCGTAATCTTTGCGAGAACCCCCCTCTCCCCCACGTGAGAATGAGAGTGAGATTCGGCTTAACCCCCCCCCCCCCGCCCCCCTAAACGCTTCACGTAATTAATGGACGCCCCCTAACCAGAAGATTCCGGTTAGCTGAGATTCGAACCCGAGACCTTAGTCGAAGTTGTCAGATTGATCAAGCGATCAATCGGCTGTCCTGATCGGGTGACGTAAGGTGCCCAGTTCCAGTTTTTGGCGATAAAATTAGGTACCTTGGCTTATATTAGGATCGGATTACACTAGAGTATATACGGTACTCTGGATCAAGTATGATTTGCTTGTAATTAATGAGGTTGCACGACCTTTAGGTCCATGGCGCCGAGATGTGTAGGTGAGAATCCAACCCGGTTTTAACAGAAACAGGTTCATCGGGTTTTTGCCGAATTCTCAGTATTAAGAAACTGTGTAATTGGCTTCGTTTTCTGACAGCCTTTAACGGAGAGTGAAAGTGCAAATTCCATTTAATTATAACTTTTCCTTTAGCTTAAAAGGTGGAAAACCCTAATGGCGTTTCTTCTCCATGATTTCAAAGACTCATGCGTTGAAATTTTTATTTATTTAATTATATAATTTAAATTTTCTGTCAATGATGAACGTATACCTTGAAGCAGAAGGTATTCATATATTAGCTAAAGCGCTGTTCTAAAACCATACCCAAACATTTACAATTATTTCTTACAGTTTCTTTCAAATGCAATAAAGAGTTTGATCCCGTAAACTCGAAGTAAAATCAATATCTCAGCTATATTTGATTGGAAAGCTTACAGTTAGTCCTTGAAATATTACAGCTTTAGATTTTTCAGAAAGCTATAGCTTGCTAGAAAACAAACTGTGTCGATATACCAGCCATCTTTTTGAGCTTCTAATACTTTTTATGTGTTAATATAGCCGTGTTTCCTTTCTTTATTACAGAAAGTCGTAAAGTAAAATAATTATGATGAGGCGTTATTGACGATGAAAGTTATTTATAATTACAGCTTGATAGTGGTTATAGACTTGGAGAATTCAGGAAAATTTTACTATAATCATGATCTATTTCGTATGAAAATACGTAGTCATACTTACATCTTGCTTTAAAGAGGTGAAAACTCATCAAGGCATATGAAACGGATGTAATCCTAAAGGAAATAGAATTCCATCCCATTATTTCCTTTTAAAAAATGCAATCCTCCGAAAGCGATTATTTGATAACGTCGCAGCGAATCCAATCTAAAAACAATAGGGAAATTCCTCGTATTTTGAACGCTGAAAAACGTCATTCTCGTTAATAAGGATTCTGCAAATGCCGGGAGGTTGGAAACCTGAGGATTCCGCCGCTTGGGAGTGCAGCTGCCATTTGAAAGAATTCGATTCGTTCTTCCAGCAAATAACGCTTCGAGGAATGGAGACAAAGCCGACACCCAGTTGCATTCTCTTCCTCTCCAAGGATTTCTAAGTTGCATTCTTACTATTAGGTCCGCTCCGCGCCACCAGGAGGCAGTGCATTGTGCGATGCTGGAAAAGAATGCTCGGCTTTTGGCTCCGATTTATGAAAGCTCTTCTGTTTTCACGTTATGTTCGGAATCATGAGGGATGAGCAACGAAATCGTCCGTGATTTGTTTTTAGAGAAAGGCATCCATGTTGTTAGTGCAGGTGTATGCTGGGGATTTCCTCTTTTGAATTCATTACGGAAATAATTCCTGATTCGAATTGTGTACTGCATTTGGGTCTTCATCGTATTGCAGGCGAGGTTTAAAGAGATATTTGAATTTTAAAAGCGAGAAGTCAGCGCTGAACGTCGACATAATTGATCTTCGAATAATAGGGACTTAAAGTCGTTTAGTGTGTCCATCAAAATTGAATTGACCAATGAATTGAAGTTAAGTTACAAGACTTATCAAGAATTCTCCATCCACATTCATATGAAAACTATCAAGTATATTTATTTCCTTCTCTAAGTCGTTCTACCAAGTTAAGCTTAAACACATCGATTACATTAAAAGAATTTTTTAGCTTCATGGCCCAAAAAGAAGCGATCTTTTCGAAAAACAGATTCTGAGTAAGAATTTTTAGGTAATCTCTTTGTGGAATTACTAAGAAGATATCCCGAAAATTGCCATGGTTCAATAACATTACATTTTTCTTATTAGAATAGCAATATCGATAAACAGGCTTGTCTTTATTCCACATAATATAACATACATAAAATCTACCAATAGAATTAATTTTGAATCATTTGCGGAATAAAGTCAAAGTTAGTTTCATAATCATGTATTTTGAATATGAGGTTACACAAAGTTGCAGCCAACATAATTGATTTTGGTTCTTTTCCAGTTGTGAAACAGCTGTAGCCTTTATTTCAATATTTTATCCAAATATGCAGTTATTGAACGCACTACCGAGAAAATGAATTTAACTCGATAAATTTTTTATCTTCCTTTCGATAGAAATGACAAACTCGATGAAAGAAATATTGAAGAGCGACTTGAAGAATATTTATTTTGAATACCGAGGAGCTAATTTTGATTGAATCATATAACTATGCAAAAAATAATCATATTGCTATGTTTACATAAGATTTGATAGAAATTATTACTGAAAGGAATGGCATAAAGAAGGAATTGTTGAGTAGGCCAGAGTAAGAAAGAGAAAAGTGTGGAAATTCGGAATTTGGCGGGAATAAAGCGATTAGCCAAGGACGGACTGGAAAGCATTGGCCAACCTGTGTGTGGATTGCTAACCCATGATGATGGAAAAGATCTGTTTCTGGAAGCGGTCCAGAGAAGCCATCGTGTTCTAGGGTCAGCCACCCATCATTAGGTGGTAAACCTACCTTTCCTTACGTAAACCTTTGTTTCTTATGCTAAACCCAGACGCTTGTATGCCATTCTGCAGTCCAGCGATCACAATAAAGCGTCATCCAACTCAAGAGGAAGTAAAATCACCCCATCCTCGCGAAAACCCGCTCAAAAAAAGCGAAAAAGCAACCTCCAGTTGCGCCTCCGAAACTTTTGGCGCAAGACGATTGGCGCGAAAAAAACGGTTACGTCACATCTCAAGATGGATAGGCAGTCGTTGAAGAGATTCATTATTTCAGCGCGAGAGGGCTCTCTGTGCTCTTGAACAAAGGGAACCGCGCGTGACTGGATCAGAGGAAAGAAAGGCCTCGACTTCGTGGAATTGTGTTATTAGCAGAACCAAGGAGGGCCTCGTCCACTCGGAAAGACTTCAACAATGCCTTCTTACACAATTCCTACCGTTGCGGATAAAAAACGCGTTGGTTTTTCCCTTTTTATTTCCTCGTCCGTGCGAATTGCTCTGAAGGACCCGGAAGCGAGAGGGTGCCAAAAACACGGGCTACTTATGCATGGAGACCGTTGTTGTGTCGTTTAATTAGATTCCAGCTAATCTTCGGCGTAACGTCGAGGGCTCGAGAGTGGCGAGGTGTTGCAAGCGTGGTTCCCTTTTTCCTTCGTTGTGTGAATGTCCAGTCGTAAATGAGTCGCGGAGAGAGAGCATTTATTAGCGCCCGAAAATAAATTTGAGGCAACCCGAATTACGCTGCAAACATGCTGGATGACCATTTCGGTCCATCTGGGGACCCTCAGGATTTTGACCCTCTCTTCTCCTTAAAAATGGTGACTCTCATATTCTGTTCCAATCGAGAATTATTCCCACATTAGTTTTAAATTATTATTAGTCCCATATTATTTAACAATCCCTTAGTTATACTTTTAAATCCCATTGTGAGTGAAGCTTTTGAGAATGATTCGGATATCAACAGCTTTATTGTGCGCTAAATATTTTATTTTGAAAACGTTTCGTAGCGATGAGATCGTGAGAATAATGACGACGGAATTAAATTAAAATGGACTGCGTACTTCTAATTGCCCAATGAAATTTGAATTTTGAAATATGAGCATGTGATCACCATTTGCAAAAAATGTAAACTTTTGTGGACATTAAATCTGTTCACTCTAAGCGAAAAGTTCACCAAAGAGAAGTGATCATAATTGCAGGCTCCTCTTTATATATTTAAAAACCTACCTGTTAAAAATTGAATTACGAGCCAGCCTTCAGTTTGTTGTCATTTATGGAGTCCAGACAATTTCATTCTATAAAATTCAATTTGTTCCCACAACCTAGGCGCTTTTATATTATCGTTACGTTGAGGTGGCCCCAAAATATCTCATTAGCGGAAATTTAACGATTGAATTCTTTTTGCGACGTCATGCGATCTGAGATGACTATTTGTCACGTTCCCATGGCCATTGGCAAAAAAACTGATCTGATTGCAAATTGGATTGGTCCACGAATACTGCCAAGTGCTGTTGGTTTGCTTTCCTAATCGTCACGAGCAGAATTCAGTTTGCGTGTTTACTGCCTGGTTCAATGTGATCGTTTGTCATATCAGATTTCCTTTAATTTTCTTTCTGACCATATTATCACTTTAGATTCCAGGGAGTCTTACTCAAATACATTTCAATCGAGAGACGGTTCGCCGAAGAACCATCTGCACGGAAACATTATCTCCAAGACTTTTTATCCTGGGATTTTACTGAAAACATGTTTCAGTGGCAAATAATTTTTTATTTTCCTCCAAAAAAATAAACCCAAGGCATGTATCAGCAAATGAATATCAAAATAGTATTTCACTTGGGTTTTAATTGCCCTTTCTGATGGATTAAGACTGATATTTGTCATAATCATCTTTCAGTCTCCGAATAATTTAGAAATGAGTTTATTATCTTCCAAACTGTCTCAGGATCGAAACCAGGTTCTTTTAGAAGCCCTTTCTGAGAACTTTATTCTTTTCCATCTCTCGCATGAAGTATTTCTTTTGTTTAAATTAATTATTAACTATGACTGCCGACACAATTCACCCCAAACGTTTTTTAGCACTGTTTCGAAAAAATATAACATCCATTAGAAGTGTAAGATAATCCTAACTATATAGATACATAAATTACGAAACTGTTTAAAAATTTAATTTATTCGAAAATTATGTGAATTCAGTTAATCTACACATATTTCTCTATTGGCGTAAAATGAAAAAGCCAGTGAATGTTCTTTAAAATAATTTAATGAGTATTATTGAGAGTTTCTAAGCTCAGTTAAGCGTTATGCTGATCTGATAGATAGTGCTTAATTTTAAATCTACCCCTCTTGATGCCAGCGGGTGAAAGATCCTCTAGTTGAAGCGTACTTCGGTAATGTTTCTAGGAAAGAACGTCCAAAATCCCCATCCATATCGAGAGGTTGACTGTTTACTTTCAGCCGCCATTGATAACGGTGAGATCCCTCCTTCCTCTGCATTTTGTTTGAGAGGAAATCACGCAGCTAGAAGCATTAAAGCCATTTAGACCATTTACCGCAACTTCTTCCATGAGATTTGACGATGGGTAATCCAGTCCTCTTTTTCCACCCGAAGGTTGTACGCAAGTTGCGGTGGTCTAGCGAACACGATGAATGCATCCGGAGGTCAGATTCAAAAGATCTCCGTTGAAAAGCGACCTCCGCATCCGCTTTCCTCTTTTTTGTGCCTTTTCGGGCGTGTTCCCGTGAAAGCCCTTTGATCCTCCGGAATATCCCACTGGCCACATTGGATCTCCGTGAAATTTTCACATCGCGACGAATATTTTAAAAATATTGAACCGGAACGAACGCCTGGATAACGATTCTGGGCTTTCGTCCGTTTTTTTTCTGTTTTCGCTGAGTTTCTCGTGGGCTTATCTCTTTCCTCATTAATACTATGTAAAGCTTTTACATCTACATATACATAAATAGCCTAAAACGAGTCTTTTGGCTAGTGGTAAGGGATGTGAATACCCGTTGTCTACTTTTATTAACTAACTACTTACTTCCGTTAACTACTTTTTTATTCTGCTATTATCGGGTATCGTTCGCGGAAAGAATGAATTTTCAATAAAACTTGTTCTAGCATTGATTTCTCTTAATATATGCTCATTTATTGTGGTCTCCACACTACAACTGTCACATTAATCGCCTAGAAAAAGTACAAAGACGCTTCATTAGCACTCTTTTAACAAAGTTGGGGTATGATATAAATAATATATCCTTCCGTGAGGTATTATTATACACTGGGGCTAAAAACGCTTTCTCTAAGGCGGCAATAGTATGATCTACTCTTCTTATACAAATTATTAAATAACATCTTATCCTGCCCTGAGCTACTCGTTTTGATACCTCTCCGTACATCCATCTATAATACTAGGGAAAAAGGTCTTTTTTATAAAGGTCATTATAGTACAAACTATATTTATTACAGTCCAATCGTCAGAATCGTTTGAAATGCTAATGAAATTCCTGACAATGTAGATTTCTTTGCCGTCAACTTAGCCTCTTTTAAATAACTTATAGTATCAATTATGTCATAGTGTTGCATCCTTTAAAATTTTAAGATTAAAAAAAAACTTTTGTGTGCTTGAATTCACCTATATCACCTAGGATAATTTTTTTGTGAAATAGTTTTATTTTTCTTTTCTTTTTTCTTTTTCTTGACTTTTTTCGCTCTCTTTTTCATCTCTTTTTATTCCTTTTAGCTTTAGTATATATATTCTTTAATTTTTTCCCTACAACCAAGTGCAATATCAAATTATATGAGTTATTTTATATACATATATTGTAGTATATAATATAATGATCTTGTTTGAATTTATTTACTATGATTTTCTATGCGTGTGTTTTACATGGACGTATGAGACTCAAATGAAACTTGTATTATTATGTATCTTTGTTCAAATTTTTATTATCTTCTTTCGCATCTATATGTTTATTTATTTTTCTTATGTTTTTTTACATATATGTATGTATATTTTTTATCTTCTCTTAAACTTATGTATAGTTAATATATGTATGTATATTTTTTATCTTCTCTTAAACTTATGTATAGTTAATTTATGTATCTTTTTGATGTAAAGAGGTTCTGTCCGTATATATTTAAATAAATTAATTAATTAATTAACGGACTGGACGAAGTAGCAGGGGGGTTTAATGATACTAACTGTATCTTCAGCAAAAAGTTCTCTTTTCACACATTTGCTTAGCAGCATATATTTCTCGGCTCGGCGGATAGCCGAATGGGCAGCCTGTTCGGCTTTGGTGAGAGTAGTCCCGGGTTCGGTTGCCAGTGGAAGCCCATGTGTGAAATAATAATAATAATAAAATACCTATATTTATGCAAGAATAGGGATGTCTCATCTTCCATCAAACCTAATGACTTATGCTGTCAAATGAATTTTAACATTGGTGCTTTTACTAAAAATAATTTTAGTTATCATTTTTTTATAAATTCGATGGTTGAAGCCGCCACTTCGTGAAACTCCATAACAAGGATGAGAAATCGAATTACTTAGTAAAGCTTCACTGATTTTATTAGACGCATAGTCGCATTTGTAATACAATCAGTGCAACTTTACTGACTTATTTTATTTCTCATTTATTTATTTATAATAAATTTCAAAGCTCTATCCTGATTAATCTTTTTTCGAAATTGTAGTGAAAATGATTCCAGTTGCCTCGAGTAAACCTGATTTTCTCATCCATTCTGTGTTTTAGAGTCCCTCCATTGCCTCATTACAGTCATTCGGTGCAATCTCAGCATTCCCATTGAGAATGCTATTGAAAATGGCTACGTTAAAAACTTCACGTAGAGGCAAAGCTGGAATATTGTCATTCGTAGCTTATTAAATGCTATAAAAACGACATTTTTGGGAGAAATTAGGACCAAGAAGGGAAATTTGAGACTCTCATCTACCATTATATCCATTTTCAAAAAAATATGAGATGCCGCAAGTTTGTGAAATAGTCGCTGCTACTATTCCTGACAGGACATCTCTAAATGGCTCTAATATATATATTTAAATAATTTTAAAGCAACATTCTGAGGTCATTCTGTGCTGTTGGATTCGCATCCAAATAATTTACCATAGCTTCCGTAACGCTATTAGTAGAGGTGTTTGGAAATGTATTTATTTTTTCTGAAATTTGTTGATTTGAAAACCAAATTGTGGTGTTTTGTGTTTTTATTGTTTCCTAAATTTTGTGTTACTAATTTTCACTGAGTCTCATTTAAGCAAAGTAATAATATTAGGCACACTTTAGCATGAATATTAAAAGCATTGTAAAATAATATTAACTGTAAATTATACAAAATATTAAATACAATTTATTTAAAACTGTGCTGTTTACACCTAAGGAAAATGCTTTCACAGTTGCAGATCAACAAAACATGATATTTTCATCATAAAGATATTGACACGATAAATGTTAGGAAAAACAAAACATATTTCTTCGTGAAATTAGGCGTGATTTTGTGATAATCCGTAATGGAAAGAAAGTTTTGTGAATTTATAGCAAAAGATCAAAGCTGAATTCGCGTAAGCAAAGATATCATGAGTGATCAAAAATATGACAATACATACGTAAACAATACAATTATATATTGTAAATTTATTTAAATCATAACAAAATTACATTTCCCTCTCTTACAAATGATGAATGAAGCGAAAATCACCGAAATCCTTGTTAAAGCTGTCGAAATTAGCGTTATTTCGCTAAATCGGTCAAAATTCGTGTTATTTGTTGGTTTTATCGCTTATTGCGAAAAAAAAACACCTCTAGCTATGAGTTTACAAACGTCAGCAATACGAAAGAGAAATATTTAAATATATAAATTGACTACATCAATAAAATGGCGTTAAATCATTCGTAGTTAAAATCTCCATTTAAGCTTCATCAAACCGAAAGTACTTATAAATTTAACTAATTTTTGTGTCTTGCATTGTCAATTTTTGAATTCAATTAAAATCCACTGATGAGCACTTTCTTACGGTGATCGGAAATTCATCAATGATTTTATATTTGATTCTATGTATTATTTATTTATGAAAATCTGAAACACTCCCTTGATTTAGGTTAAAATTCGTCATAAAATCAATTCATTTGGAAAAGGAGTATTAAGTCTGTTTTCTTTAAAATTATAAGGTAGAATATATCATTAATTTATACATTCACGTTGTTGGATCTTAAGTAATGAATTTTTCTTTGAATTCTCTTACTTTTGTGGTAAAAGGCAGCCTATGAAATTCGGATTGCACCGAGCACCTTCGGAGGTTAATCAATCACACAGTTTTTTACTACTCGTACAAAACTGCGATGAAAGAGATTGATTCAAACCAGCCAATATGGGTACTATTTGCAGAACGAAATATCTTTTGATATAAATAAGCGTAATTAAATTAATTAAATTACCTTTTACATTTACAGCAGCATAAAATTTGTTGTTGAGTATTGGAGGCAAAATAAATCTAATAATCCTTAATCTTATGCAGCCCGTAATACTTTGGAGTTTCGCAAGCTGAATTGGGGGCCTATGACAATGGCGGAAATGCTATACACTGGCATATATGATACGTATTAAGGGAATTAGTTAAGCCAAAAAAACTATAAAGCAACTAATTTGATTAAACGCGTATACGTAGGTAATGTTTTCGGTGAAATTGAATTTCTCAGTGAAAGAATCAACTCTGTCGGCTTACTTTTTCATTCCATCCAACAAATTGCCCTCTTTTCCACTTTAAGTCGAATGTCGGAAGACGAACGGGCCTAATAGTCTTAACAGAATAGTTCCATTTCGTCACTTTAAGTCGCTTGACGTTCGTCATTTATCGCCACGTCATCTCCTGCGCTGGAAACTCCCTCCAATCCCTATCGTTCGGATTCCGGCTCATTCTTTCCCGTCACAAGTGACACAAACCCCGTCAGTCGGTTATGTTCATCCGATTCCATTGCAGAAGATAGCTGAAGAAGGAAAACAAGATAGGCAATTTGTTTTACAAATATCGCGGTCGAGATAGCGTGAAGCAATCTTCGCCTCTCAGATGACGCTCGTGGGAAATTTCGTCATTGGGTGTCTGAGAAAGCGTGTACTTCCTGTTAAACATAAGTGCATCATGTAGCAAGTACCGATTAAGAGTGGATTTGGAGTATAACCAAAATGCAATGCTCCATTATTCTATATTAGGGACGGCGAATCATTTTTCGGAAGACTTCCATGTTCATAATGAAGTGAGGTTCAACTGTGATGAAGTTGCTGTTGAAGAGACCCTCAAATTCCATACATTCTAGACACCCTGTAGTCTAATTTTTTATTGTTTTCCAATTCAGATTAAAGGAATAGCATTGGATGCTGAAATTATCTATGTCGTTGCGCCATTGACGATCTCAAGATTTTATTGAGGAAAAATCACAATTAATATTATTATTAATGACACTATGTTATATATTATATTGATTACGACATAAGTTATATATTGATCATGAAATATTATAAATTTTTATTACTACGCTTTTATTTACTCTTACATTCAACTGTGTTGACAAAAGAGAATTTTACATTGATAACGGTATCATAGCTCCGTGCTGAAATAACAAATGAACAAACCATCAAAACTTGAAAATGTCCAGAACAGAATATATTTGTTTCTTTTGCAATTATTTCTGTTTTATTTCAATTATTTTTGTTTCATTACAATTACTTGTAATCACAACGAATAGGAATTCTTTGCCCAACATTTTCCTGTAGCCACACCAAAAATGATACGAGGTACGTGAGAGAACGAAGTAACCAACGGTTGAAAAATATGGCGATATAGGTACTCGTACTATGAGTGGAGTTTTACAGCATAATTTTTATGCTGAAAACGTCCTCTTTGGCTAATACTAATAGGTTTTATTAACCCATTCTGGTGGAAAATGTCTACCATAGCCGGAAACCGGTTTGTAAATTCCTCACTTGCTTAATTAAGAATTCTTTATCAATTTTCTCTGCAATTGAGTGCCGTCCTTAACCACTGTAGTTTTATTGGTATCTATTTTTATTTTGAAATTTACCAGTAGCTGCTGCGTTTCTCTCCCTAGGCTTATTCTCTAGTCAACTAGTTTTCCCTTTTTATGACGAAATTATGTGCCTCGGATTATATTCAGGTCGGCTTATACTCAAGTATATACGTTACTCATGTTTTATTGCTATTACTTGAAACATAAAACGGGAATTCATCGTGAAAAATGTTCCTGCAATTTTTATCTGCAAGCTCTTATCATTCTAAAAATGTGGAAACTAATAACAGCACGTCATATAGGTACTGTAGCGTGCCAAGAAGTTCCATAAACGGTGTCCACCTTTTTTCTAAATGTCAGAGTACTTTACGGCGATGAAGTTGATTGCGTAATTGTCCACTCCAACGTCACGTTCATATCTCAAGTGCCGTGATTGCACCAACTTCTCTGCGATCTTGAAAAGATTATCGAAACAGTGCTTTTATGAAATCTCGCACCGATACATCTGAAGATGCGCCTTTGTTCCCCAAGTAAAAAGGTCTCTATTCTTCCCGAGAAAAATATAAAACACAGATCTGATTGGTTCCGAACGAGTAATCTCCCCGTAATCGCCGAGGACGATCTCTATCTACTCGGACGTTTTATTTCAATTTTTCTTCGCCGATCTCTTTGATTGGCCAATCCCTTCGCTAAATTCCTCTCAACGTCGCACGTGATGTGATTTCTCACCAACTCTTTCCCTCTCCATATCCATTTGTCTTGATTCTTGGGAGGGAATCTTTTCTTTTTTGGGAAGCTACGTATCATGGCTCCCTGTTCATCCTGCAATGCCGGGGTTTTTCTCGCTCGATTCTTCATCTCTTGAAGGCTGAGGTTCGTTTATTAGCAGAGGATTTACTACTGGATTCTCCTCCTTTCATTTATCGCCCGCTCTTTTGGATTGGCCTAAGAGGGTTGGTATTGCGAGAAGTTGGTATTGTGAGAAAAGGTTTCAATGTGTACCTGTTTTTATGCGATCAATCTTCCGATGCATGACTCTTTCAATTAAATCCCATTTCTGTATATGCTACATCGAATTTGATAAGCAATCTTGAATCCATTTATTTTATTTCTCATAGTAGTATATTAATCTCAATCTTTAAGGCCTCCATTACTTAAATCGCATTTCCGAAAGCTCTTTATTTTCCGTCTACTCTTCTTCTTCTGTCTTTTCAGGTAAATGACATCCGTGGTCTACCACCAAGAAATTTACCTAACAATATTGGTCAGCAATTATGCAACTAGTGATATACCTGCTTGTATTTATTCCATCTGTGTTTTCGCTCCCCTTCTTGTGTGAGCGTTTTCCCCGCACAGTGGATTTCTCTCCGAAAGCTTTCAGCCGAGGAGTTTTTCCCCACATCCCAATTCTTTTATTTTTACCTATTCTTTTTATATATGTATTGTTTCTCCACCTTTTTTGTAATTAATATTAGTTACCCTTAATGGTTAGGTGTAAGAGAGGCCCTAATGGGCCTAACCTCGCCAAATAAAGAGTTATTATTATTATTATTATTCTCCATTCGATATATTCTTTTCTAGCTAATCTTTTCCATAACTAACTTTATTAGTTAATTTTATTTTTTAATTTACATTTATTTACATCTATTTTATCTATTTTTCTCTCATTGGCATCTTTCCCTCATTTTGCTATGAAAATTTATAATTAGTCATAATAAGATATATTGAATATGGTAAGGCGTAACCTCGTGGAAGGCCATAACAATGAAATGATAAAACTTTGTAATCTTCCACAGAAATACATTTAAAAACGACTAATTTCGCCGGCGAGCCAGTATTTTCAAGTGAGGAAATATAAAAACAGTTTTCTTTATATACATGAAGGAGGAGCAGGGAAGGGGGGATGGTTAGGGAAGGAGGAGGTGGGTGAGTTGGAAAGAGAAGAGTTTTTTCGGAAAGGAAAACAAAGGTGATGGATTTGGGAAAAATAATAATATAAATAATAACAATAATAATAATCATAATAAGATATTTATCCTGTAATCGTACTAAGTTAAAACTGAATTAGAAAGTTAGTTTTTAATTTGTCGACTCTCTTTATAAACTTTATAGAATCTAGTATTCATAGTATGCTCAAAATTAATAATGTTTCATAAATTTTAATATTAATTATATGGGTAGCATCGTTATTTTTATTTAATTGTATATTTTATGAATTTAAGTGTAGAATATTTCCTTACTCTTTCTTACTTACTAATTTTTTCGACATCCCCAGACGACTGCTTATCCTTTATTGATATATCTGATATGTATATCACATGACGATAGGAATTTGTTATTTTTATGATCCATTTCCTTGTATTCTACCTATTTCTCCCTTCTTTATTTGCTATACATTTCGCAGATTTTTCGCAACCCTTTCTCTTTACGAAATTTTTTTTTGTCATCTAATAGTATTAGTATACCTCATACTATTATTATACCTCATATAATTAGTATACCTCATTAAAATAAATCTCTTTCCCCATTTCCTATACTTCTTGCTCCTTAATATCAGCGAATTTTTCACAGCCTTATTTTATCTAATGATTTTTTCTTCATATTTTGACGATGTATTAAATGGTAGTTTTTCTTTCTTGGTCCTAATTTCTCCCAATGAAATCCTTCTTATTGTAATTTATAAGCTACGTATGCAAATCCGGCTTTGCCTCCCCGTGAAATTTTAAACTTTTAGCGAGTTTTAATTGCATCTTCAATGGGATAACTGGGAGTGCACTAAAGGGCTATAATGAGGCAATTGAGGGACTTAAAAACAGGGGAAGGATGTGAAAATGGAGTCTAAATGAGGCTGCAGGAATACGATCCCACGGGAAAATTGTATTAGTATAGAGCATAAAATGCTACCATTAACAATTATAAACGAGAAAATTATTTTTCGTATGTAAAAACAGTGTATTTATAGTAACAACTGAATGCACCAATAAAACTCATCCAGAAAACAGCATATAAGTTGTCCTAATGAGAAAAAAATATTGCAATAGTTCATGTCATTGCCAATTACGTAAATGGTGAAATCACTGATTTTTGCCTCTTGCGGATACACATTTGTAAAATGAAGTAATGATGGAGATTTTTCCCTAACTAAAGACTTATCTTCATGGAAGTTCATTTGTTCATGGTAATATATATTATTTTGACAGTTTCATTTTTTATTTATTTAAGATTATCATACAGCCTTCAATATATCTTTTGATATTATATTTTAATAGATCCATCGTTTTTATTTATTTTACCATTCTAACTTCCGTTTATGAGACAAGTACAGGATAAGTGTGAGCAATAACAAATACCCGAGAGCCAAACTCCATGCCCCAACCGAAAAACATCCAAGTATCCGGAATCAAACACGGGACCTTGTTATTGGAAAACCAGTTAATAATATTAATAATTCGCTTTTATTGTTGGACGCATTTTTGATAATAATGACTATTCTTACATTTAAACCTTTTTTAAAACACACAAATGACCATGCCCTAACTAGCATTCGAACCTCAAACTTCAGCGTTGTGAGACTAGTACTTCCACCAATGTCATAATAGTTAATCTTAACCTTCCCTCTTTATCGTCATAATAGTTTGCATTTCTGATGTGTAGCGTGATAAGGTCACTGTCAAGAGATACGGAGATAAGACTCAGTTGTCACGTGCACTGGAGAGGACATCCTTCCCTCTTTCGAAATGGAACGCTCTGTCCTCAGCATCCCAAATCGAGAGATCTGAGAGACGTAAATATTTCAACTGTTAAATCATTAGTTAGGTTTTATGACGGCAACTCTTGGCGCCATCTCCTCATCACCCCATTTGACTCTTAACCCAAACACAGCATACGTCTGCACGAGATGGAACAAGCGGCCTGGGCCTTTTTGACACATTTTTTTCTCTTTAAAAGGCGAGATCATTATGCTTATGTTCGAGTTTGAACCATTTATCATTCCAGTGAATTTTACCTCATCTACCACTTTGTTTTATATTTACCACTTTGTAGAGCTCGTAAATGCAATTTCAACTATATGAAGAAAATGTTATCACTTAAATTGGACTTGTTTATCCCTCAAATGATGAAATACTTATTCATAAGAGTTGGAAAGTGATAATGACATTTTTTAATACAAAGTCTTTGAAGATGGACTTTTCTAGCCTTTAGTATGGTAATTTAAACCAATTATCAAAGCCAAACCATGGATCTCATTCGTCTTGAAACAGAAATGATTTATTTCTCAATGTTTGTTATATTGGCTCCGACAATAAAATAATTATCTCGATGGCTTACTATTTAAATAACAAACTTTGTTGTAAACTGTTGATACTTTTTTCACGCTGGAAGAAAATGAAATTAACTGGCTGTTAAAAAGCGAAAATACTTTACGGTAAAAATCGAGGTGTGAGCGTTTATTTTGTGGGAATACTCCTGAGATATATATTGGAACGACTTAATAATAGAATGATTTTAGTGATTTTTAATGATCTATATGATCGATCGACATTAATGGAAGTGATTTTTATTTATTGAGTCATCTATCATGGGTAAGATATAATTTTTAAATATTATGCAATTTAAATATAGTTATGAATTATAGGTCTCATAATAAGACGACGGCAATCGTTACCAAATAGATTACTGGATGATACTAAATTTACAGCAAAACTCGATTTTTAAATTGAAATTTAAATCTGGAGTGCTTGTAATTAGTTTAATTCATTCTTCTCTTTCATTTTTGTGCAAAAAATCTAACGTATTGTGTAATATTCTCCTTCATATTACCTAATATTTCTACTTCATTCCTTAAAATATATTTTAGAACTCATTATAATTCATTAGTCTGTATTTTCATAAAGATAGTAATATTGTAGTGCGCTTCGAGCATTACTCAGATTTCAATGCTGTCTTTGTCCAAAAAGATGGGTTACTGTGAATTAAATATTCGTGCTTCATTTTTTATATGAGTAATGTTCATTTTTGTAGTTAGATGCGTTCTGTCCCGTTTTATTATATTTGAACGTTGTGGATAGTTTTATTCTACTTAGAAATTTTTAATTAATAAAGAAAACCCGTCGATGCCTTGCGGGGAAGGAAACTTATTAAGGGATGTTATTCAAACTCTAGATGAATACAGATTGATAAAATTCAATCACTTCGGCCTTCACTCAGTGAAACTTCAAATGAGATGAAATAAATTTTACTTAATTCCAATAATAGAAATTTATTGTAGAATAAAGTAAAGTTTATTTTATCTTACGTGTTATAGATAGACAAGTCTTCTTTAGTTTAATTTTTGTCACTGAGATACTTATCGAGGCGTTCTTAAAAATCAACGCTAAGGAATGACATTGTTGCGTATATATTCGTGATTAACAGAAATTTTTTACCTGGAGAATTACTCTATCTTTTCAAGCAATCGGTTTCGAATTTATATAAATACAATTCGAAAAAAATGTCTGAAGAACTTGTCCAATGTTTTAGTGGATGTAAAATGTCCTTAGATTTAGACTTATTTCGTTTGGTCAACCTATGATTATGCAATTCAGTTTAATATAAATTTGCATTACGTATATTCTCCTTAAAATTACATCTTTTATACTATTAAAGGCATAGAAAAGAATCGCTTGACCACCGCATAATCTTTGGAGAGTCCTTGGTGAAGAATTGCAGAGAACCTTTGAAATCGCTCTAGGTCCGAGTCATCTATTATCCCTATTCATTTTATTAATTTCAAAGGTTTTTCCATAGTGGAGCGATAAGTCGTTGTACGTGACCCTCGGCACCTATCTTATCATAATAGCGCATTATTCGCCCGGAATCCGGTCGATGGAGCTGCAGAGAGCCTTTATTTCGCTCTGCATTCGACACGTGGGGAATTCGCCGCAGCAGGTCCTGTGCAGAATTTGAAGGTTAAACTCGCTTTGAGCGCCGCCTGGCGTGTGAATTGTAAATTTCCGACTCGATTGTTGCTGATACAGCCGTATCTCTATCAAACCTAACCAAACTAATTAAATTTTCATCGATATGAACCAAAGATTTGATTCCAATGTTTGTTCCTCGTTAGAACATCGATAGCTTTTCGGACTCTCGAATAGCCATGCGGGTGGTACGTTTTGCCTTTGATGAAAGCGGTCCCGGGTTCGATTCCTGTTGGGGGGAAACATGTGCAAAATGACCTCAGCTGTCGGAGCTTTTTTTAAAAGTACTTCCTCTGCTACGAAAAATTCCTTTTATCTTCCAATCGCAGTTGCTAAATTTGCGATTTTCCCACGGTTTAGCGACTAATTTCTACTCCTTCGTAATATAACTAGTTTGGCAATTATGAATCAAAATACCATTATTATTAATTAAATTTTTATTTTTTTTTCTTTAATCATTTACTTATTCCGTCCATTCAATAACTGAGCTGATTTTGTAATTATTGAAGTTAAATTTGAGACATGATTTAAAAACACTGTGATATCTTGAGAGTAGGAAGTGTTAAGTAATGCTTTAAGTTTAGCGACTTTTTAGATACTTTTCAAAGTACTTTATCCAGCTAAATTTTTGGGAATGATTGGAAATCTCTTCTTTAGACTGTGGGAGGGCGTAGAAAAATTACTAAAGTAGTATTTAGTAGTAACACCATTTGCTACCTCTATCGCAAGTAAATGTATTCATTCTCCTATGACACTTGTCATAATATTCTTTAATTTCTAGAATCCCATCACCTGTTGGCCTTTATCACTTTGGAAAAGTTTTAGGAAATGCGGTTCTCAGGCCGCGTGCGGTCATCAACGATTCCAAGTGCGGCCTCTCTATCCATACATATACTCACGCATACCTATGATATAGCATACTGTTTTATTCCTTGCTGTTTCCCCCTTGCTTTAATCTCTTCCTATCAGGATAAAGGGTATCGAAAATGCGGCTTTTAGGCCGGATGCGGTCAGTTCCAATATCCCTCTAATTGTGCTTAAGCCAGTGTTTATTGAATTCCAGAAAGCTTTAACGTGATTCATCCAATGGTGCGTGAATGCATCACATTCGATTAGTTCCTGCTCAGTCTCCCAGCTGGAATTTCGATGTGCAACTGTCGTATTCAACAAGCAGCTCGATTGTGGTCTTTGCTTCGTACACGTGCGCCCTTCGTGCGGAAAAAACGTTGCTCCGCTCCGGGACTAGAGATAATAAAATTTTAGGCTTACTTTTTTCGCGTATCCAGCAGCGGAAGAGTCCTGCGGACATTTAAAGGGGATGTTTATGCACGAAAGCGGCGAAAAGCGACCAAAAGTCGACGAGATGACCTTTAAGATGACGTCACTCTTACCTAACGCAGCACTGCTTCATGCTAGTCTTTAATCTTCCGCGTATTCCATGATGTTATGAGAGAAGTGATTGTTGTTATTGTACAACCGCTGGGAAAAGGTCTGGGACGGAGAAATTGTTTCCCTCGACCATCTTGAGTGATATCAAAAATTGAGATTTTTTAAAACTGACCTACGACATGCGAAGCTAAGTCATGTTGAGGAATTAAACATGGCGAGAAATTGATGGAATATTAGATCTTAACAGAAATTATTTTCTACTATTTTAAATTAGAAATCACTACCTACTCGAGGTCACGAATGTCTGTGGCATTCTCACATATTTTTTATGAATAATTAATAAGTATTATACATATGCCATGCATATATTTTACATAATTGCACTTGTCTTTTCAATGGTTACATTCTTTGTTTTTATATTATGTTTGGGTATATATGGTGATATACGAGGCTTGTGAAAATGTACACAATTTGAGTAGATTATAATTTTGATTCTTGTACTCTGCAGTCTGATAAACAACGATATAATATTACTGAGGTATCTAATTTTTCTTCAAGATGGTCTTTCTTTATCTTTTCCTCTTTTAATTATTTTAATATCAATACATTTTTATCTACTTTCTGGATATTGGGACTCTACCTTTTCTAAATGAACTTCTTTTACCTAAGCTGTTCATTATAACATACAAGTAAATGCTTTGTTTCACAAAAAACAGGGATTATTATTCAGAACTTGGTCTCAAGTATTATTATGGTTAAGCAATTCCTCGTAGTTTTACTTTTGATGTGAATTCTGCCTTTGTGAACTCACTATTTTACTTGGACTGCTAAAGACTGACTGAAGCTGTTTTAGCCATGGAAACGTTCCTTAATTATCTGACCTTCCGGAAATCCAGTGAAGATTTCACACATGTAGTACCCCGATAAAGCATTGAAACCTTCATTATGCTGCCGACAGGGAAGTAATCAGTTTTCGATCACTTCACCCTTCAACCTGTGATGATTAGACTTACCTAGGTTAATCGATTAGTATCGATTTCTCTCTCGCTGGTTTCCCGCCATAAACTATCGAAGAGAACTCATTACGGCCCTCTTCCGTCGTTTTTCGTAACTAATCAGCCTATAGCCTTCTGTACAAACAACCTTAGAATAATGCATAAGTTACCTAGCGACGGATAAATAACTTTTTGAGCGTCCCATTCGTTGACCAAATTACGTAGATCACTCGCGTGTCCTATATAATTACCCTTTCGAACGAAACAGGTGTGCTTTTTCAACCTGTTCTTCCATCAAAGGGGCGTGCAGTGTAGTGCACTCACATTCCGTGACTTCTCCCATTATCACAGAGCGACTTCGCGTGACTTATTTCCACTTTAGCTCAGAAAATTTTCCGTGACCCAGATTTCCCGAGTGTTTATCTCGCTTCTCCCTTTTCTTCTCGCGCAGTTTTTCATTGTCTTCAATTGGTTTCTCATTTTTTTCATTTACGAACACCATTTCTAGAGCCCTTCTGTTTTTCAGCGGGACTCCGATTCGGCAGGATTCGTCCTAGTCTCCGAGTAAACAGAATGATCGGGAAAAATTAAGGCCGACCTGTGTATGAATTCCGTTCCCACGTGTTTGCCATTGAACCCTTTTTCCTAATAAATTTCCTACTGCTACTTCGGAATTACATATTTCAATTTAACTTTCATGTCTCGCATCGTCGATCGCCGAAGTTCGCGATGTGCATTCGTATGTTCGTCCCCACAACGCAGATGACCGTTTTCGTACTCGTCGAGTGCTCAGTTCACTAAGTCGAGGCCACAAACGTGTGTACAAGCCTTTGACTCGTACCAAAGAAAGGCTACTAAAGCCAGCGCTAAGAGCAACAAGCCCAGGAACGAGGCGAATGACAAGTGAAGTGACTACACATTTTTCTCGCCATTCGTGTCAATATATATATATATATATATCAATTCAGTCTAAATTTTGTTCAATTTAGTTTGTAAAATAATTGTTAGTTATCCAATCTTTTTTACTGTTTATTTATCTATGTTTGTATATTATTGTATTAATTTTTTTATTACTGTGTTTTCGCGGTTTTTTTCAGCCCCTTTCTTTGTGGGTGTTTTCCCGCAATGTGGGTTTTTTCTTTGTAACCTTCAGTTGCAAAGATTTTTTCCCACACTCTACTCTTTCTTTTTGTATATTTTTTAATAAGTTAACTATAAATGTAATCGACATACGAGGTTAGGTGGAAGAGAGGCCCGACTGGGCCTAACCTCGCCAATAAAGGGTCCAAATAACTAACTATTCTAACTATTCGTCTCGTCTCACCATTCGCCTTGCCATTCGGCTCGCCATTCGTGCGAATGTGTAAATGTGGCCATGTAAGCTCTCAAAAAAGCTCACGTTTCTTTATTAATATCTTATCATGACTGAAAAGGTATTTATTCTTCTCCATTTTATCTTCTTATTTATATTTTCTAATAATATCCGAATAATAATATACGTATTTTCATAATTAACCTCGCAATTTCGTTATTTCCTCAAAATATCGAGTTAACAGAAGATTTACCGGTAATGCAAATATTCAAGAAGGATTAGGATTGACATGTTCGGAGAGAAAAGAACGATTTTAATCGGTTCGTGCGACATCTGCCCAACAGAGAAACGATATGAGCTAATATTTGATGTTTCGATAAAAAACGAGGTTAAATATGGAAAATAACAGCTGGAGCTGTTACATAATTCATGAAGAGTAGAACATAATCTTGGCATTGTTACTACTGTACACTGGTCCAAAATAATTAATTTTACCTCCAGTGACTCATCCATTCCAAATTGTATTTAACATCCGTCTGACGAAGAGAAGTGGAATAATAAGTATCCTACAGGTTTTAGGGAAATGAGTTCATTCTAGAAGCAGCTCAAATCATTATTTACAGCTGAATAATTTACGTCGCGTGACAAGTTCATTGACAAACGTTTTCGGACTAGAGGGAAATTTTTATAACCCTCTGAGCTAATTAGTGGAAAAATACCTCCAAATCAATGGATGAAGAAATCGTGAGTCAGAAGATGCTTCCCTGACGATCATAGACAAACTACGGTGGTATCTCAAAAAGAGAATTAGGGAATTCTCAGATGTGAATCGTCTCGCAGCTGGACTCGTAACATAGCGATGCATTCGAATTGACAGTTTAAATGCCGACTAAATTAAATTCTGAGATGAACTTGTGGAGCATCTTCAAGATGAAATATAAAGATGGAAAATAACAACAAAATCATGAATGTGAATTTACTCTTTATCTTCCTTTTCCCCCTCCCTTAGGTTCTACTGTCGGTTGTTATAATTAGGCTTGGCAAGTGGTCAATAATTGTTGGTATGTAAAAGAATGCTTAAATTTAACAAAAATCTAAGATACAGGTTTAATATTGGTGAGTCTCTGCTGTAGCACATTCACTGCATAAAATATTTTAAGGAAATATTGAATTATTTACTTATTCCGACCCTCACCTACCAACCCAAAACAAGATTTTTCTTGAATTATATTTTTTAGATAGGTAAAATAATTAATCTAATTTGAATTATTTTTATAGTTCGTATCATTTTAGGACCCCTTTAAATATTCTCTTCGTTGGCACCAGGATCATAGCATACTTGTTGTCAAAGCTTGTAGTCATTACGTGGAAACAATATTTTACTCGTATGCCACTAAGATCGTTTTCCAATTGTGGAGGAAAATTCGGAATGTAATTGAATATACGAAAATCACCAATTTCTCTCTACCCTACGCCATTACGCTCTGTCACATGTCAGTTTCATGACTAAACTTAGAAGAGATAGTATACTTCCTAGTATAGCAATCGTCTAAGCCGATCATAGGCATACCAACCATGTAAAGATAAAGAACCACTTCTTCTGGATCCTTCGTTAAGAGACAACTTTAGCACCAACTCTATAAGAGCCTCCTGATCCGCCCTTAATTTTTCCCTCCGGACCCTACAGATGTTTCCCCAGCACGAGGGTCAACTCTCCGTTTGCCCCTCGTTCCATCAGAAGATGCTCTCACAGGATTGGATACTTTTCCGTCTGTCTCCTCCGCTAATTCATCTGTGACGTCACCGGTTGCCGGGGAAGAGGGAAATAAACAAAGCGGGAGATTGATTAATCGCGTCGCATAACCGGAGGCGATGAATAAAATCCATCGCTTTTCTAGTTTTCAGTCCGCGGTCCGCGAAATTTAAGCGCAGTTCTTCCCGACACGTGGCTTCCTTAATATCTGGGTCACTAATCGATCAGGGGATGTGTTGGAAAGACGCGGTCCTCCAGCGGATGGCTTTTTATCCCCTCTATCATTGGGGAAATGATTTCTTATTGAAGATGTAAGATGGTCTCTTTAGTTAATTTAAGTGGACTTGTCACACCCGATGGGTGTCCACATACTGGTGCTGCGAGTGGGGGTCGTTTGTCTCTATGTAACTGGAAACGCTCTTTATGAGTTCGGTGGCCATAAACCCTTTACTTTAGGGCTTGGGAGTCAAACTCATCAAAGCTGCGGGCCGTTTATTACCAGTTAAATTCATGCGGGCCGCACTATACACAGTTGTGGTATTAGAAATTATGCTTCTCTGTTTTTACGCATTTGGAAATTATGTTTAGGAATATCAAGTTTTATGCTGGAGGATGGATGGATATTGATTTGTTGAAGATGAGTTTCTGTTTTCAAGTAAATTCGATAGCATCGGCCTTATTTTGGTGGTAGCAAATTTACCGTGGTTTAGTATTTATTAATAAATTACGTCACCTCTTACGCTGTTTGTTTCTATCTTATACGCAATTCTACGACCTGATAGGAGACTCTTTTAGGAAAAATTACGTTTATTGGATCTCCCCACGTCTTCTACTTTATATTCTCTTGAAAATAAAACGACAAACTTAAATTTTTGTTAAATTGAAATAATACACCACTGTTTAGATCACTCGACATTGTATTTGTAATTACATTGTTCTTTTTTCTGACACCACTAGTCTTTGATATTGATTATCCTACAGGGGGAACGAAATAACTCGAAAACGTAGATCGTAAGAAAAAATTATTAAATTGAAATTTTTATAGAAAAGAAACAAATTCTATGTTTACTTTGAACATCAGATTTATCGGCTTTGTAAATAAGCATACATGCTTGTTTTATTCTTCCATCTATCTCCATTTCTGGGTTACTTTATTTTAAAGTTAGAGCCTCCTTCGTGTAATACCCTATGAATGCTCCTGGGGTGATGTTCTATCCTAGAGATTAAAGCAGTGTTTTGATATTTATTCTTAATCTCACGGAAGCTAAAGATGACGATGACGACGGAAGTAAAACGCCCAATCTAAATTGGAATAATCGTCACAATATTTTTACTCAGAACCGTATTGATTTTACAGGGAGTCAAAATTTAAAAAAATCTAAAATCTAAAGAATTAGTCATGAGCCTGTTTTCATTGGCTTGCACTTGCACTGTATCAGTAACACATCCAGGTATATGTATCCTTAGTGTATGTTGTCACTTTTATGCTTAGTAATCTAGCTCTCATTTACGGTATGGTCATACAACAAAGGTACTGATTTTCCTTCGCTGTTAATTACTCAATCTTAGGATTTTAGGGAGCCTGTAAGAAGTTAATGCGTTTGTTAATTGTTGTTAAATGCTAAAAATATAACCTGTTATCTAATAAATTTCTGCTGATCAATCCCTGCGCAATTGAAAATATTATTAAACAGTTATTGTTATAGAAATATAAAATAACGTAATTATAAATAATACAAATATAATATAAATACATGTAAATATTGATGATATGATAAATCAAATTAAATATTATTAACTATCGTAAAGTAGCAGCTAATTTAGATAATGAATGATCAAATTTTCCATTTGTATAGTTATTTAGATTGTTTAACAATTTCAAATGTAGCCCTTTTAGCTTCCCTGTAAATTCTTCATTCACATTTTAAAACTTATTATCAGTTTTACACTAGTAAAAATGTATATTGTTAATTATAATATATAGTAAATAAGACGCTAATTTAGAGAAGGAATTGTTAAATCTGCCAATAGAATTGACATTTAGATTGTCTCTTACAACGTTTTAGTAATTGCTCCCTCTTTGCTTCCCTTTAAATTCTTCATTCTCATTTCGAAACTTGGAAAATATTATCAGTTTTATACACACACAAGTCTAGTCGTTCTCGGATAGTTCTGTTTATCTGGAGAAGGAGACGCGAGTGTCAGATGATCTCGTATACGCTTTTACACCCGACCTCATCGCCGCACTTATTTTTAACTCTTAATGATTCATTCTTCTCATCCTCTTCAATCTTCGTTTTGGATCCTCAGGAGATGAAGGGAAAAATAGAAATCTTCCGTCACTCTCCATTGGCCTCTTCATCGAACTTGTTATTCTTCTCTCCTGTCACTCATTTGTGCAGGAATGTATCCAATTCGTCCTCCCTCTCGTATTTATTTGTTGGGGCTGTAGTACTCATCTCTATGGAAACTTAAATGCCCTAATATGAATGCCCCGTAGGAACGGCTATTTTTAAGGTTAATTTGTTTGATCACGTCCAGTAAAACTCAGTGAAACATCGTATGCTAAGAAGTTCGCATATACTGTCCACACTTTATTTATTAGTCACCATGGTTCCGGTGTTGTGTTACACCACTATTAGGTACAGTAACTTCAATTTCAATTCTTACAAGCTAAATGCAGGAGGAGAAGGAGTTTATTTACCCCTGATCATCCTAAAATAATCCTAAAGATACATAAGTTGGATATAATATTAAAAACAATTCAGACACTCCACCATCTTCACTATTAGGGAGATTATTACTATTTAGGTTACTCTATTAGGGTGATGCACGGTGGGGTTTTACCCTGGGACCGCTACGGTAGCCGAGAAGGCCTGCCATGAACCCTGAAAAATCCAGAAATAACAATTTATATGTCAAATGTATATGTACGTCTTTGGTATACGAGTAAAATGTTGCTTGCATACTGCAAGCATATTCAAAACACAAATTTAAAGTCGGCATCATATAGATAGGGTCCTCAAAAAATAAAAAGGATTGAAAATATTCTTAGAATTCGCTGCAATTTAATCGTCTGGCATCGAACCCGAGTCTTCCTGGTAAACTTACTATGCAGCACAATAGAAGATCAACATCTATAACTATGTGTGAAAATTCATGCAGAAATATTGGCTAGTACTGCCTCAAATGACGTCCTACTTCTCCCTTATATTCCTTATGTGAGAAATTTTAATGTGCTCTGGCATCGAACCCAGGAACTTTATGATCTTATCTAATTTTTTTGCTTGAACCGATTCTTAATATGCATCTTCTATCTAAGCAAGAACTTCCTAACATTTCGATAAGTGCGTCAAAAAAATATTGAAAAACTACCCCTATGTATTTTAAAGGGCAAATTTTTGCATCGTCCTAGCATCAAACCCAGGATATTTTCTGTAAAAGTCATATATTTTTTCAATGGATCATGACCATATATGTTGGCTCCTTGAGTTTTGATTCTCTACCTGACTGGGAAGTGTTTTTAAAAAATTCCCGAAAATCAAAGCTATGCTTTTAAATGGGAAAAATCGGGACTTAGGGGCCCTCTGGAAACAAACCCATGACACCGAGGCTCAAAATCGGCGGTTTTTCTTTTTCTGGCGGTTACACGTTATGGCCAATACGCTGTAAAAATTTCAAGTCAATGACACTAGTGGTTTAGCCTGTGAATTAGTATCCTATCTATCTATATATATGAATGAATCCGGAGAAACATCTATATATAATAGATTGTATATTATTATGTAGAATAACTGCCTAGATGTAGAGTAACTGCCACCTGGCTTACAGCCTACTTGCAGTTTATGAAATAATAATAATAATAATAATAATGATAGAGACCCTCAGTAGGGAGATTTTAGTTATTAATAACCCTCAGGCCAAAAAAAACCTCAATCATCTATCATCTATCATATATAAAAATTAAATTTATAAATTTAAGGAAATAATTTTTATTATTATTATACTCTTGCCAATGAATTCCTTCTCTTTGATACTTCCCCTTAAATTCCCCTCTTCTCTTCATTACCCCCTATCCTTCCGTTAATGTTCCCTTACGAATATATGCACATTGTTTACCTTGCTTAACAACCTTCTCTTCTCCTCTTTTGTTTAGATATACGCTGTTGACTTGAAGCTTCTATACCTTTTGATGGTATTTCGAAACCTTGGTCGCATATTGATAAACCTGGTACTTCCAATCAGTCTGAAATGGACCAGAAAACTAAATTCCTTCCTGCCATGGACTAACTTTTGCTTTTCATCAAGATCATTATTCGTGTGTATGTTCATGTTTTCTCCAGTATCCTCCAGTTCAGTCTTTCAATTTATCTCATTCGCATCCTTCCGCCGGCTTTCAGTCGGTTGAACTCTGAACCGGCAGATGCTGCTGATAAATATCGTGCTTTATTGCACACAAGAATAGGGTGGAATAATGTAAGCGAATGAGGTCGACTAAAATTAAGTTGACGATTTATTTTTTCCAAAATAATTCATGACAGTTACACGTTTCGTTCTGAAATTCACGCGTTATTCCTAATATTTAGAGAAAACGTGTTTTCCTCGCAATGACTACAGGCGATTCGTAATTTTGAGAATGCAAGTTTTCTTTTACCCTTGGATATTAACTGTCACCAAAGAAACTCTTGTTTTGACGTCCAAACAAATTCTATGGCGGCAAGTTGCTTCTCTCTGTGTTTTAACACTCCGTTTTTACTTTCTGGCTCATGCTTGACCAGAAAATGGTGCCAAGCTGCGTTCCCTTTTAAGATAAATATGTCATCGATAAAATAAAATTTACTCTAAGCAATGGTCACCTTTCTGTTTATTGGTCTGAGGGTGGTAAAAGCGATGTTGTAATTTTTGATAAATCATTTGGTACTCTTTTAATGGCAGTTAGTTATAATTTCACTACAGTTGCTGTACGAACTATATTTAAGTGTGAGTATTGGAGAATATTCCAAGAAAGATAGTTCCAAAGAGATATTTACTTATTAATCAAATTAATTTAAAATCAACAGTCTCGGGCGAAGTCATGTGGAAATACGTCATGATGAAAATAACAAAATTTGTACTTTTTCCACAGTATTTAAACTTTATTTAAATACTGTGGAAAAAGTACAAATTTTATTAATTTCAAATTCATTTAGCCTATTTTTTAAATTAAATAGAATAAGTTTGTCGTAACTGCTCTATGTATACTTATTAGAATGATTAAATAGTGTACTTTAAAGTCGCTAATGGACTGCTCTTTGGTTTATTAACGTTTGATGTATGTAACCATACAATCCTCGAATTAATACGGTGTATGATTATATGACTTGTTATGAAACCTATCTTTGAAACTGAGGCTGCATTTATATCGCAAATATTTAATTATTTGGCTATTCGGAAAATGCTTTGAAACTATGTTATACAAAAATGATAACAGATCGGTAATCATTTTTCTGAAGTCTTACTATTGGATGATAAAAAAGCGAACCATTGTAGTTATTTTATGCTTAGCTTTATGGATCATATAAGTGATCAAATAATATATTTTTGCTTCATAACACTTTAGCGATCTAATTTCTTCAAGGCCCAGTATCCTCTCCCTTTGGCATAGTGATATTCCAGAATTTACGTGCTATTTTAAGGAGGGAAATATTTTATGACTGCTCAAACCTGAATTAATTTTCTCCTATTCTTAATTCAAACATTATTGAATAGTCTGAAATCGTATAGTTGTAATTTGATGGAATATATAGTGTTATTATCATTGCATGCCATCGTTAGTTTGACCTAAAAAATGGAAATATGTGTTTGATTTTAGTCACCTCATTTCTATTACCCAAATATGTACTTCTCAACAAGAACAATAACAATTTCGACTTTATTGATGAACGAATTTTAATCAAACATGACCATAATTAATGATTCTTACAATCAGGTGGGACGGAATATTTAGGACCCATCCCGTAGAGGAGAACCCCCTCATCACCTTAATTGCAGAACTCTGAAGGAAGTCGCGAAAATCAGCGCGTGCTGCTTGCGAAAGTGGGATGAATGCGTTTCCCTTTATTGCTGCGATTATGACCTCACTCGACACGCGTGCCAATGCGCTGCAACCACTCGTAAACACTTTCCTCTTTGATGAAGAATTCGTCTCATCGCTGCTTCTCTGCCGCCGTAAATCTGCGGATTCATTTCAATGTTCTAGTCAAAGATGGAGATTTCTCTGTGGTTGTTCTTCTCTTGGAACGCGGAAGCTCCATCCTTTTGAATGATTAATCGAGTTTTTCTCGTCTGTTTTCATCAGTTGGATGTTTTAACGCCTAAAAGAAAAGTTAATTTCTGCCTTTACCTTATAAAAGCATAAATTGTTTCGTGTCCAGTCGAGTGGGGTTAAATTTGACCCCAGATGCATTCCCATCCTATTTTAGATTACCGAGTTTTTATTTACACACTTTCACTATTTAACATTATTGCTTCAGGTATTTTAATAACCACAGCTTCATCGGTATTGATATCTCATCTATATGAATACCCTACAAGCCGCTTTTTGGCGCGTGGCAGGGGTAATCTTTCGTAAGCAGGTAATTAGGATATTTTTGTCAATAACAATAGATTTTGCAACATTTTATACTTTATAGTAGAATATTCTGAGCGCAGCATAATAAAGTTATTCATTTTATATATTATTATGCTATGAAGAATGATGTATTATAAAAAACATAACCATATTATAAGACTAAACTAATTTATCTGGGGCACAACCTTTTGTATCTCCTTTAAACTTAGATAAAGCGTTATAGCATGTATGTATGTATGTGCGCATCAAAGTGCAATCAGGATTGTTGGGCCAAATTGAGAGTTGGACATCCCATCTACCGCTTAAACCATACGCAAAATATTTACGAGATAAATTTCTCAAATATTACTGATAAAATCATTGGAATTTAAATTTATTGCATACAATTTAAAAAGTTAGAAGTATTGACAGAAATTAAAGTAGAAATTACTAGCAAATACTTTGAATAAATCTTATGCATAAAATTATAAATAAAACATTTCTAGGAAAGCTATTCATATAAATATCAATGAGACTGAACAATAAATATTAACTTTAATATTTATCAAAAGTAGATAATACTTGATAAAATGATTAATAAATATTATTGGTGAGAATATCTGGTAAAAATTAATAAAAATAAAAAGTTACTGCGAAATCACCAAGAGCTGTAAAATAAATTGTATTCTTGCTCTGGTTCACCCACACCTCTTAATGACTTAAGCCGAGACTGTCTTCTGTAATTAATTTCCGACATCCTAAGTTCCTCAACCTTTGCCTGATTGCCTAGGTTCAACATCCTCAGCGGGGAGGAAAGTTCCGCATTTCGAGAGAACGCCAAGGAAATTTAATTGGCCCTATTCTGGGAATACTTTTCGAACTATAATGCTAGAGCTAATTTCGAATTTTTTCCTCCGGCGTGGGACGTTAAAATCGCCCTCGCTTTGTCAGCATCAGAGACGCCGATTAGCGCGCACACAGAGAAGAGAGAGGTTTTATCAAAAGTTTTAACGTCGCGTGAACAGGTGTCGCGATGGGGGAACAGCAAACAACCATTTGCTTCCGTCGGCCAAAATGGACCATGAGACTCTTCTAATTTCCTCCGTTTGTCCAGAAGACCCTGGAAGACGTCTTGGCAGCAGGACGCTCGATCTACTCTCGAAATCTGGCAGCTTTTGTGATCCCAGCTGATTCACGTCTGAGTCACGTTCACCAGAATACAACCACGTGACGTTTAATTAAGTGGGACGATGACCTGCTCGTTTTGCAACTCTCAAGATTCGATCCTCCTTATTTTTTTTTCGCGAAAGGGGTTGCATTTCAAAACCTCGTCGTGTTCCAACTGTGTGGCGAATATCATTATCGCCGCCGTTATTGAGTTGTCACGTCACATTCAAACATGTACGTAAGGGAAAATTACCTGATTACTTGTCTTATCAATCATTCTTGCTCGGTTACGATAAATTAAAAGAGAGTGCTACTCATTTCACACGCGGTCCACATGTTATTTACGGAGTATAATAATGCTATTGTACTCCATATTGTACTAATAATGCGATTATGCTACTATTTGGTGAAGAAAACTTTGTATGTTGAGTAAACACAATCTTTATAATGAAAGAAGAGAGATATATACTTTTCAACTGGAAATTTAAGTATACGAGTATAAGCTGATTTCAGTGTCAGCGCGTGATCTACTGACCCTTTTATGCGAATCGCTTTCAATTTTAAATTGATTGTTTTTCTTGTGTCAGGTTATTCCTTTAAGAGGTTAGGGAAATTTTATGTTGGAATAGGGTTAATGTACGAAGTTAATACTATTCTAAAGAGTAAATTATGTTCGATAGTGAAGTTAGAGCAAGTAAATAGGTGTATCAAAAAGTATTACATTAAAATTGCATAGTTAATTTTCGTTTTGAACAAAACATTACCCTTTTCTTCAAAGATATTAAAGCCACGAAACGAACTGGTTATTAAAATCTTGAAAAATCTACGCAATGTTTGTTTTATTCATTAACAATGTTCTGAAGTATTACATATAAGTTATTACATTCAAAGTGTTACATTCACGAGAAAAGTTTTGATTATAAAGTAATTATATTTATTTAAATTGCAGAAAACAATAATATTCCTTATACATTCGTCTACTAAGTTTTTCAAACCCACTAACTTAACGTGATAAAAATCTTTGAATATTTTAATCGTATATCTCTCTTCTGCCATTATGATGTGCGACATCCACTAGATCTCGGCCGACTCTCTGGATTTTAAATATAGCCTTGTTTTAATATTATGCAGGTATACGATAATCAAACAAATATATAATTTCCTGCTTGGGTCGTATTCTGTATATACATACAGAATATGTTATTACACGTTACTACATTTATGTTATTTTTATTTATTTTACTTCTATTTGAATTTAATATAATCATGTATATTTATTTAAATTTGTTGTATTCTTTGTTTGTTAATTGTATCCACTGTAAAATGGTCGCAAAACTGTATGTGAATCTTTGAATAAATAAATAAAAATATAAATAAATGATTTTTAACTGGATAACTATAAGTTAGTGTTAGATACGTATACTGTTTTCGCAGCTATGAGTAATATTATTTGTGTAAACAATGACAGATAAATTATAGTTTTTTTCTTTAAAGAATACATTTTTATAAACACATACGTGTATTTCTGTAAAAAGCAGAGTAGCATACGTGCTTTTGTCAGCTTAGTGCGTGAAAAATAAAATACGCCATGGAAAAATATGAGAGTACGAAGAGAGGTTTATTTTTAGCTTTTTCATCGGGCTGCTTTCAAAATGGATACCAAAGTCTTACTAGGTATTGAAATAGACAGTTACGTCACTGATAATAAAAAAATGGGGTGCACTTAAGTCAAATTTAGCTGAATACATTTTAATATATCGAAAACTAACATCAACGACCGAATTCATTATTAAATACCTGTTTTTTCCCTGTTAAGCTACTGTTGCCACATTTAATTTAACTAAACTAAACTAAACATTAATTTAACTGTGAGAAAAAAGAAAATAAATCAATTAGAAGCTCCGAGTGAGGAATTGGCGGAATAAATCAAGCGCTGAAAGCGTAAATAACTCGTGAGATAAAGAGGCTTACCGCATAAGACACCCGAAGCTCATTTTGTCGCAACTTTGTCTTTTCTATAAGAATGGGGAAACGTCTTGGGTATCTGATTTTTTCCTTCTTTTAAACAAGTTACTGTGGGCCTTTCGGAGTTGAGCGGTGCAATCCAAGGAGTTTAGGTTGCAAAATATATATGATAGTCTTCATTTAAATGACGAAATTATCTGTA
The DNA here is from genome assembly GCA_947579665.1 of Sympetrum striolatum. NCBI lineage: Eukaryota > Metazoa > Arthropoda > Insecta > Odonata > Libellulidae > Sympetrum > Sympetrum striolatum. The sequence continues at coordinate 18,372,647 of OX388347.1, read as the reverse complement.
TTATCACACAGCAGTAGTATCACAGTACGTATATCGTAGTATAGGTCGGTTAGAGGGAACCCTGAACTTGGGATTAATTGTGAAGAAAAAAGGTTGGCATTCGTTTCTATAAGAAAACATATCTTTCATGGAAAACTCTTACTGATCGTGTGAAGGCGTAGTATCAGAGAAACCTTGAAACGCTACTGCTGATGTATGAACTGTACGTAAATTCTTAGAAATTCCTATTTTATGAAAACGATACACATCAAGCAAGATGATGAGGTTATTTCCTCGAAACCAGTCACGTATGTTTTTCTGATTTGTAGATTTAGTCTAATTTTGTTTCATAATCCTTAATAAATTGTATGTTTTCTGCGTCTTCGGGAAAATAAAACCATGAATACACGAATGAATAATCCTAGGAGGAAATGCAGCAGCTACTAGAAAATTTCTTAATAAAAACATAAACCAATAAAATTATAGTAATTGAGGCATCAGTGCGCTAAATGTTTTGAATATTTATTCAATTATAAAATTTATATATCACTTTAATTAGATCCCACCCATTAGTGCAAATCTCACTCGAGTATAAGCCGAGGAGGGCTCTATTTATCACAAAAAATGTGCTTAAAACTCGGCTTATACACGAGTATATACGGCATATTTCAGCTTTCAGATCGAAAGTCATCTTTTTCTTTCTCTTCTACCGTGGTAGTTTGAGTTCATGGCGATGAATGCGTCATTTCAGTAGCTAAAATCAATGGTGAAGTTTTTTATTTTTCAACTGAAGATAATCTCCCTCAAAAATATCTACGTATTAAATCTCGGGATTATGAAAACTGCAGTAAAATCCCCAGAGTCGGCCGAGATGTTATGGAAATTGACCTTCATACTGAATGAGGAGAAGTGTATACTTTTTCATCCAAGTTTATTCGGATGTTTTCTGGATTTGTTTGAGTCCGTACCTACTGATACCGGTTGTCTCCGAATAAACCTGTGTATAAAAGTACCTCTTCTCATTCTGAATGAACTCGGGAATATGACTTCTCCATAAGGTCATAGTAGTATTGAACATTCAAGTGTCATTGTTTTTTTATTCCGCGGGAAATTGAAATATTTTAGCGCTTATTAGGGGTAACATTGATAATGTGTTATAAGCGAGGAATTAAACACAGAAAGCAATCTTGGAAATCATTTTTTTTAGTGCTACCAAGTAAACGCTTTCTTGGAACTCCTCGTATTATTATGAACGACTTCTAAATTATGTATTGTTTAGCCTGTTTTATATTGTATACATTATAAAGTAAGAAATGAATAAACGATACAGATTCAGGGTTAATTTTGTGGTACTTATTAACTTGTAAAAAATCCATGGTAAACAAACTTTTACTAGACCACTATTTATTTTCTAAATAGATTAGATTTCAGAATAGATAGATTTACCTGAAGATGGAGCGACGCTACGAAACCTGGGTCGTGTTATTCTGAAAATAATTAGTGGTCTAGTAAAAGTTTGTTTACCACGGATTTCTTTTTAAGAAATGAATTTTATTTTTGGGTTTTAGTAATTGATGCTTATTGATGAACTAACTAAACTATGCAATATTAAAAATTAAGGCCGAAAAAATTAATTTCGTAATAATTTCTTATTCCATGAAGTCTTCTTTATTAATGACTCCTTAATCAAGTACTGCGATGTTAGCGATTGATTAATTTTGTATTGGCTTTTTCTGACCTTGCTGTTCTGTCCTCCTATTTCAGACGGACAGCGAGTGTTCCTGTAGTAGAGGGGCAGAAGATGAGGCTGCTCGACTTACCGAAGGCGAAGGACAGGGAGGGCTCCCTCGGGTGGCCACCGCGGCCTCCGCTGTGTCCGCAGGGGTAGATGATGACCTAGCTTCATATTACGGTGAGTTGAACTGGGTTACAGGACGTAAGAATGACCCTTCAGCGAAAACACACACGGTTAAAGAGAATTAATCGCATGAGGTGGAGTTAACATTAAATTCCCTTTTACTTCTGAAGATACTGGTATTACTCACTTTACGAACTCCAGTTTTACCCCGGGTAACGAATCCAACTTTGAAAAACATGAATAAAGCTTTAGTTGAAAACCTTCCCCATTAAAATTAGATATTCGCTAATGGATAAATAAAGTTTCAAAATGGAATAGAATTATAAGTAAAAAATATGTTGAAGTGAATTCATTCTTTCGTAGTTGAACTTAAACAGCATTAGCTTTGAGGATTATCAATTACTTCCATTATCCTAGCTCTTGTTCCATTTTTTTAGGTCAAGCCTTTATTATCTCTTAACTTAGCACATATGTTAATTTATGAATTTTTTATTCCATTTCAACATATTTGTTTCCTAATAATCCTCACCATCAATGGCTAAAAATCTTGAGCCAAGAAAATTGCTCACAGTAATGAAAATATTATCAATTTGAATTATTTCATTTAGGATTATTTTCAAATAATATGGGAGTTGTTATATTCTATCAAGAATACTCTATTGATCTCTATTTACGTGCTATATACCAGAGAAAAACGTATCATATGGAATAAATGTGAAGTTCAGTGAAACAAGTGAAAACAAGTGAAAAAAAAACAAAGTGAAAAGTACAGGGAAATTGAATTTGATAGTGCATCAGCTAGAGGTTGCTTGAATTGTCACCCACTTATCAATCACCAATAGAATAAAATTTGGTAAAGGAAGAAGAAGTGTAGGCAAAACGAGGAACGAAGTTGTTTCCTTTCGTAATTGACCCAGAATACTCTAAGAACTCCTATGGTTCTTTGTAAATGAACTATAAGTATATTAAGGCACAAGGATCCATCAGTAACTTTTCATGGAATGGAATAAGGTGTGATCAGAGTGAATAGCAATATTCTGCACGTCTCATACCTCAGTAAGCTGTCACACTCTTACGGCCATGGAAAAGATTGAGACGAAATTGAATGAAAAATACGTTTTCCTCTAACTTGCGACAAAAAGGAAAAATGAAGGCGTTTCATACATCAAGTTAGGCTGGCAGTTATTGAGCATGTCATGCCCAAGATTAAATTAAAAAAACGAAAAGTTGTCCGTCAGAATCTGTGCCTGAATCAGGAAATCAATAAAATAAATTTCGCCTTTATATTGGCCGAAAACGAGGCATTTAGGTCTCCTCTTTCAGCTAACCCAAATTCAATTTTAAAAAGGATCTTATAAGTAAATAATAGTAAAAATAATTTAAATCAACAGCGAATAGGAACAAATTAATTATGGATTCTAGAAACCTAAGTGAAACTTAGGAAAAAATGTCCACATTAAAAACTTCCCACAAAGAAGGGAGTGTGAAAAGATCCAGATCACAAAAGTACCAGAAATAGGAAATTTTGCTGCATGTTATAGCATTTTAGGCCATTAATATAGGCCTGAGTTGTTACCAAAACATTTATAAACTCAGCTAATCATGTATTATTAATTACGGTTTAAAAAACTAAATTACGTTTGTCTAGTTAAAGTGTACTCTAGATTAATCTTTTTAGCTCCGTTTCCAGAAAAGATTTCACTATTCATCGTCATTTGCTGTAAAAACGAGGTCTTAAAAAAATGACAAGATAAATCGCGTGATTAGTTAGACAGGCATCCACTTTCCTGGGATAACCAAACGCCTTGGGTAATCCATTTCGAATTTTCTCCTTCGAGCGAGGAATTTCCGTTAATGATTCTCGTTTTTGCTCAAAGAGACGATCCGTCTTCCGCAAACTCGTTAACGCAGAATCCTTGGAGCACGCTTCCTCTCTTGCGGTATTAATCGCATCAAATCCTCAGTGAAATTTACGAACCATTTTATCAAGAAGGTGATTATTTCGGATGACAAAAGACTCGCGCCGCGCGCTAAAGACGCTGTCGTAAATTAGTCAAATGAGAGTTTCATTCTTTTCCGCCCAAATGGATTCAACCACGTATAAAACGTTTCCTGGGTAAGTATTTGCAATAACACCCAACGCCGTGGTCTCGTAAGTGGCGAGATTTTGAATTTCATTACGGTTTGCGCTCCGGAATTTTATTACTTAACTACTTGTATTAAGCTCAACCTTCATGGTGGGCTTTCGATGAAACATAAGATGATGTTTTGCTCTTTTCGAGCTGTTATTCTGCTCTATCTAAGTGGAAAGTTGAATCACTATAAAGTAATCGCAAAACAGAATACCAAAAGTAATCTCCAATTTAAAATCACCTGAATTTTAAAATTAAGTAAGTTACTTGCAGAATGTCATGATGTGATTCAAATTGTACGCGTTCTCACGATTTAATTTTGTTATCATTAGTTGGAAATCTTTATAAAAACATATAAATCCAAGTATTCAACTTTGGTAACTTTCTTTTTAGCATGACATAAATTATTTTTCAAATTTGTTAACGGTTTTCTTAAAATTATCTAATATATCTTTCGTATTAGCATCTTCCTTATTAGCAGTAGTTTTCTTGTGAGAAATTTGGTTCAGTTTCCTAAGAGATGTGAGGTTTCCATTGAATTTAAGTTGGTTGCAAAACTTTTTTCAGACAATACCCATCTCCTTTCATGACGAAGCAGTAGAGTGGAAGTAAATAGTTTCTTATATTTCACTTAATTTTATTTTTTGTCTATTTCAGAACCTTTCCACGCTCGGGAGACCTAACATAGCCAAAATATTCCTTATTATTAATGTTACAATGCACGTAAAGTAATTTTAATCGTAAATTATCCTGAAGGTTTCTGTTATCTCTCGTATTCATTTGGATACATGCACATCGATCGGGAACATCGAATTAGTTTATTATACACCGCACTGGTGTAATTTCGTTCCCTTCCGAATTCAAATATTTATCGGAGCTCTCCAAATTATTCTCTACAGTAAAAATAGTCATTACAAAGCCGCGCTGTTGAAAATCGCATAATTAATTCACAAACCGCACAGCTACAAATAGCGTTTTAATTATTCCCTTCTGTAATCGAGGAATATCAGCGTGTAATATTTTACGCCATGATAAGTGAATGTTTATTTATTAATCGTTGCCAAGCGATCTTTGGCCATCGGAGCGTTGTTTATTCCGATATTTATGCTCACGTGCCTCGGATGTGTTGCAAATACCACGCTTTACCCGTCTAATTACACCGTTGCCGTACAAAGTGTACTTTCAAACGTATCCGGCAATTACACTCGTTTATTCCTTTTCCTGGAATCTTTCTAAGCTGACCTTGTTCACGTTCTCAATGGCATTCGTTCCGCCGTGAAATTAGGCTTGTTTCCTGCAAACTTGTTGATTAACGAAGATGCGCGAATTGTGCAATTTTTTACTTCAGTGGTTGTTTCTTTTAGGGAACAAAAATCTTCAAATATTCCAGTGGTTACAATTAAAGATTTGATTGTACCTTTGTATGTAATATTCTGCCATTTTTTTTAAAGGAACGTTAATATCCACGTCAAATATTACCACATATCGATTTCTAATTGAGTAAGGAATGAAAGATATATGCATTGATAGGTAAAAAAATAGTTCCTTAATCTTTATAAAATTTGTTATTTTTCAATTATTGGAAATTCATTTCTTTGACCTTAACTGTACAGTCTTGGTTGTAAAATATTCTGACTTCAGTTAATGCTTCGTCTGTAAATTATTCTGAAATATACGATTTTATTGGTGTAATGCCAATTTCAAAATGGTCATAATATCTTCAAAGTGCTGAGAATCCTTTGCAATGTTTGTTACTCGATTAATCATTTGTATTTACCCTAACCGTGTGCCGATCGGTCTACATAAATGTCTTAAATTTCATGCTACCTATAGATTTTAAACTAACTGTATGGGAATTTTATCTTCATGGTTAAGTGCAATTGCATTTATTATTAACATTTCACGTTGCGGAATCCCTTATTTAAATGTTGGAATTGCTTATTTGAGTCATTTTATTTGCAAATAGCACTTTTAAATAATGAATCGTGTTATAAATTTAAGTACATACACTATATCACCGGTAAAGCCGGAAATTGCGTGAGACTTTGAAAGCTTCCCTGTCACAAAAGCACATTATATGATAGCGTTTATTTTCAGTCGATTATGTTACAAAGGAACTCCCGGTACCTTTGTATAGATTCACCGAAACGCCTCTGCTTGGCGAGATGGATAGTCTAGGGACTACAAAATGGTCAGAGGCTGATGAAAATTCTTTTATGAAAGAGACGTTAATGGCAATATTGTGGAAGTCGAAATTTAAAATTAGCGCTATGGAAGTGTTGTAGCAACTAGTAAACATCGATTGTTGCGGTCATCCACGGGCAGACATTTTGCGTCGGTACTTTGTGTTCCGAAGAAAAGTTTATGTAATCCGTAATAAGTGCCCATAAATAGAGTTTTAGATGCACTTAGTGGTGTTAATGGTGCTAGTAAAGAAAGTTACCGTTTTTACCAAAGACGTGATTTATTTCGTCTGAACAAGAGTTCTGACGTACACAATCCGTGTCAATGACTTATCTTCGCGAAAATTTCATTCAATCTGTTTCATTTCCCTATTATGACTTATCGTCTCTATCATTACGCGTACTATTCTACCATGAAGATTAAGTTCTACAGAATAAATGGAAATTTGCGTCAATTACCTGCGCGTAATCATTAGTTAGTTATCTGTTTATCTCTTTGTGAATTTCGTCTCCGAGTACAATGGGAGACTTCACTGGAATTATTAAGTCAGCCTCCCAACTCGTGAGCATTTTCTATTGCTCAACGCAGTTGTTTACTCCTCGACTGATTTTATCGCAAAATCTCCTCGATAAAACGCTACCTGATACCTTATCTAAATGACCTCGAGGTTCAATTTGCTCGGACTTAAATATTGTAATTTCTTCGCCACTGTTTTAAGACACAAGTACATTGTTTGTCTCCCACGAGCCTCTCTCCTCCTTTCAGATATCCTAGAGCTGCTGTTTTGTCACTTTCGTTCCTTAAATAATTAATTGGAATAGCTTGCAGATTATTTAAGTAAAATATACGTTACATGATTTATCATTAAAAAATTCGATTACAAGGTTGACAGAAATTATTTGAATGGAAAGAGGGAGGAGTCAACAGAGATATAAATTCAATTTTCTTGAGAACAAATGAGATTCCATAAGAGTTTCTAGAATCAAACGAGGAACTAGCAAAGTTCGTATGATTCCATTTGAAATTGAGGATCTAAATCCATAGGATCGAGTATTATTGTTTTAAATATGTAATAAACAAAAGTTAATCGCTTAAGTCAACAATTTTTCCTCTTATTTGAGCACTTTGTTAATCCTTTCAGTTGTAGTATGATTCCATGGATGTGAATCAGGAGAAATTGATATGTTTCAATGAGAATCAACTACTTCGAAATCTTATGCTGATCTTATCATATTACTAGGCACATATTTATGATGACATGATTGAAATATAAAATTATTTTAAAGTGAAAAAGGCTCGTTAAATAAATTTAATGAAAAATATATGAGGATGAAGTTAATGAAAAACGGACTTGAAAAAAGTCTGACGGGGCCGGAAATCGAACCCGGGATCTTCCTCTATCCGGGAGGCTGCTGTATGTGACTTCTGTGCAAAGTCATGTCAACCCTTTCCTTGATGAGATTAATAAAAAATGTACAAGTATATTCTAGATGTAATGATTTCATGATGCTTTGTGGAATGTATCACAACTTTATAGTTAAAATTAGTTATTCCAAGCAAATAATATACTCTAAAAAAAACATTCTGGAAACATACAACCTTAATTTTTAAAAAACATGGTGGGGGTCTTTCTTAAATTGATGAATGTCTGTCTAAAATTGTAAAATAAAGCCACCTCTAGTACATTTATGCTGATAATCGTAATTTAAAAAAATTCATCACATACATTTAGAGTAATTTTCGTCATCATGAAGTATTCTCCAAGGATTATACTTCGCTATAATTAATATCTCTATAAAATCAAATAGTACTGCGGTAGGAAGATGTTTCCCCGCCTCGAGCCTAATCTTTTTAGTGGAAAAAAATATTCCTGTGTTTAATTCGCCGATAAAACTGCTGTAATTTGAAATACTCGTCTGCTCTCTCTACTGCGCTGTTTTTCAGATCTTGTGGTAATTGCCGCATTTATCAAGACCAGGCTCTCGCCGCTGATTGGCAAAAAAGGGATCCTTTTGAAAAAGGCGCTTCGTCACGGCGAAGATGGCTTTTACTCCGAATTAATCCACGTAGAGTTTAATAGGGCATCTCGTCACAGAAAGAAGTGCATCAATTCAAATCCTCTGCAATCACTACTCTCGTAAACGCAGTTCTGAATACAGTTTTCTCCTCCACGCCCTTCTTTATGGCTTCGTCTCGATTCCTAGTTTTGGGAATGACAGTTCACTAGTTCTGTCGTTTCCAGAACACCAGTTATCCTCGCTTCAGAGGGATGCAATCATTTAACACCCGAGTTGCATAAAGTTTGCCGTGTCAAAGGATGTGTTTTGTTTGGGAAATGTTCCTAAATGAATTACATGAGATGGATGAATGTGCAATCATGTATAACATCGCAATTCAACTAAGAATTTACGAGAACAGTATGAAAGGAAAAAACAGGAAGAACTTTTCCGCAAGAAACTTAGCTTTTTTCAAAAATTATTAGTTTGCCAAGTTATATAAATAATAATAAATAGGAATGAATTTCTTGCAGAAAGGTTCTTCCTGTTTTTTGTCCTTTGTTACGGAATATTACAAAATTACTCACCAGACCGTATATTTTATGAGAACAGTTTGTTTTTTCATTGATTCATTTCAAAATTTATTTTCTTTCCTACTTTTTCAAACGCTACCAGTAAAACTAAGGAAAGAAATTCAGCATATTGTGTCACGATTTCTTATTCCCTTATTTAATCATTATTTTCTCCATTTCTCCGAGTTCCGTATGGTACCCTGCAAATCTTGTTTATTTTTACTCTCTTCTAAAAATATGTGGCATCAAATTATTTAATCTAAGATGACCATTACCTATGTCAAGTAATTTTAGTATCGCGACCTCTTTATGAATGATTATTTATAAAGGAGACAGCAAAGCATTTCGTGAGGCGAGGAGGAAACGTTTTATTCATTTCCATGTCGGTATAACTATGCGGAAGAATTTTCTTTACATTTTAAAATGTTTCAGTTGATCTTCTGTTCTACTTTTAGTAGTATTTTAGTATTTTATAGGATTTCATTATGAAATATATATCTCATTCACTACAATTCTATTGAATTTCACTTGTATCGTATTTCGCCTGTAAATAACCTCGTAATTTTATTCTCCATACTTATCATTATATAGATTTCTCATCTAATGATTTTGGTATGAAAGGTAAACTAATTTCCGATTGCGATCCATTTTCAAGGTGATAATTCGACTATGATCAACTTCGAACACTGCTCGGGTCGGACCCGGTAAATAATGTGGAATTGATCACAGGCCTCCGGAAGACCTAGATTTAAATGTTTGTATGTCTGAGGAATAAACAATGTTGAAGTCTGATAATTTATGCTCTCGATTTTACTCGATGAGACTCATTGGAAATTAAGTCATTAATATCCTCCTAATGAATGCCAAAAGATTGAAAATGCAGCAGACCTCTTGTCCCGTGATCCTTTAACAGATTGCTAAGATTTAATGATTTGGTAACTTGCTACTAAGTCATGGTCTTCTGTCATCTGCCTGATAATATTTTGTCTGTAAATGCTGAATGCCTCCCTGTGATCCATGCGATGTGCCCATATATTGACTGTGTATTATTTTCTTCCAGGTGATGATGGATTTGGGAACCCTGCATTGATGCTACCGCCCCCGCCGGACGGAGGCTATGGCTGGGTCATCGTTTTCGCATCTTTCCTATGCAACATGGTCGTGGACGGAATCGCATACACTTTTGGTGTATTCCTTGGAGAGTTTGTCACCTACTTCGGGGAGGGGAAAGGAAAAACAGCCTGGGTCGGCTCTCTCTTGTCCGGAATGTACCTGAGTGCAGGTGAGCACAAAATAGAATTATATCCATCCAAATTATAAATGGGTTATGTAAAAGAAAGTATGAATGAATACCTCAATGAAGATAGATAGTCATACGAAAACATGGAAAACTTCTAAATATGTGAATAAAACCATATACTTTCATCAGAAACTTTGTAAATATAAGAGGAAGATGTGTAATTTATGAGTATGAATTGGCTTTAGGTTGATCGCCTCTTCATTGGTTTGTTTATTTACTCAGTTATGTAGTGTATAATTATGAAATCATAACTATTTATTGAGACATTTAATTGTTCATTTCTTTGGATATTTTAATTGAATATTTTAATATATCTATTTATTTTTTATAGCATGAATTTATAATTTATGCTCTAGTTTTCTTTATCATTACACCTATTTACTGCAATTCAAAATTTATTATTAGTAACTTGTGCGTAATTATTTTCTCTGAGAATTATATTTGTATCAATTTATTTTGTCAATTAGTATTCATTTGCAAAGTAATTTTTGATATCTAAAACTTCCCATAGCATTGATAGCATTGACTTTTTTTGAACTATACTTTTAAATTAGCAACAGTATGAATTCAGTATTCATCGAGTATTATCTTGTTGACAGGAAAATGAATAGCCCTGATTTTTTTAAGGCTAGAGACACCTTCTGTTTATTAGTATTGTATTGGGTTTAAGTCGATGTGAACATTAGATTTTATGAGAAAGACCTGTGACACTGATATGGCTGTCTTCTTTAAAACATGAGACAATATAAAAGTATATTTAATAAAGAAAATAAATTGAAATACCTTTTTTTTAATTTTGCTCTTCATTAACAATTAAGTACTTTCTTTTTGATTTTGCTCTTGATTAACTCATTGATCTTAGAATTAATTTATTTTTTATAGAAATGTAAAGAAATTCCACTATTCAAAATGCTTTTCTCATGGTTGTCCATGATAATTTGCCTGGGGTATTAATATTTAACAATCCCTGTGATTAAGTTTTTTAAGCCACTTATATATTAAATTATATTGCATTCATAATATTGATATTTGATATATATATTTTCTATAACAAGGAAGGAAAGGATTGTAGGTTCTTTGCACTTAAGGGTGTCCACTTAGGAAAACTCCCAAAAGAAATTGCGTGCACACGCAAAGATCCCAAAACGGATTGTGAAAATGTTGTCTAGGTAGTCTAGGTGGTTAAGGCAGCCAGTTAAAGATAGAGGAACATCCTGAGTTCAATTCCTGGCCCATCAGACTTTTTTCAAGTCTGTTTTTCCTTAGGATGTAACAAGGAATTTCAGTAATATCTTAGACAAAACTTTTGTATGATTTATGTTTCACAATGTATTCATTTTTAAAGGTTGTGTCATTTGTTACATTCTTCTCTTTTATAAAACCATCTTGCTTCATTTTAGGTCCTGTTGTGAGTGCCCTGACAAACAAGTTTGGATGTCGAGCAGTTTGTATTGCTGGGAGTATTCTCGGATGTTTAGCATTCTTGCTAAGTACCCTGTCACCCAATGTGGACATCCTCATGCTGACATATGGTGTTATGGGCGGTAAGTACCTTTCTTTCTCTTCTTTTCTTAACAAAATCTGGATGAAAAGGATAAAATTTTGTTGGCATGAAATGGTCGAAAGTTCTGTCTCAAAATTTTCCTTCACCTAGAAAACCAGAAATGTATTTATTTGCACCGTTCTTGTATTAATATTGTTATAAAATATCTTTGTGGAATAATTGGCAGTACTTTGATTTACTGATCATTTGATTGATTGGTATAACCTTGGGTGAAATCCAGATTTTTAAAATTATTAATATTTGGGTGAGTGTAATATATGAGTTGATCACGTTATATTTGTCAATATTGTCATGTATAAAAGGCAAACAATCTTTCTGGAATGTGTGTAATGTATACCTGTATGATATTTTGTAAGTTTGTATTTATATTATGTCAAATAAAGTCAACACTGATTCAAATGAGTTTAATGAGATTTTATTATCACATGCTTTCAACACATCTGAATTTACAGAGAAGCTCATTTACAGAAAGAATTTACTTATTTTCGGTTAACTCTCTTTTATGTATTTAAATAATTTCCTGGTGAGCTTGTATTTGTCATACAATAGCTTTGAAAATATGTTTAAAACTTGTTCAAAATATGAGCAATAGGAAAATTGAGAAAATAGATTGAAAAGGAAATAATCTAATTGCTTAATCCCTCCATAACCTGATAGTTAATGTATCATTTATAGAATTCTTCTAATAATTGTATAAAAATACATGGTTTCATAAATATTTACTATTATCATTAAAGTTTCTAATACCGATATATGTATTGTCAGTCTTTTGTGACACTATAAGCTATTAATTTATGATTTCTTTGATTGTTAACTTTTAGAATATAACCTCATGGAAACAATCAGCATTTTTCTTTGTTATTGCAAGTCTTAAGAATCATAGCTAGGATATTTAAACAGTTCTGGCAATTTATGTGGTTAATTGCACTTTCTTAAACATTTTACTTTTACAGTCACTTTTATTTCAGTAAGATTAGAAAATTTTCCATGTAAAATGTTTACTCCTTTTTATGAAATCATTTCAGTTTTTAATCTTCCTTTAGTGTTATTAGCCCACTGTAGCATTATTACCAAGTTATACAGGCTGTATATTTTTATACTCCGGGAAATGTCACAGCAAATCTTCAATGAAAGATCTGTACAGGACAATAGAAATTATATTCAAATAAGATGTTTCATTTAAGAGTGAGTCAAAGATAATAATTTAGGAAGCTAAATGGGTAACCCTGTTAGTTTAACTTCTCAAATCATTTCCGAAGTTAATTTATGAATGCTACCATTATTTACCTTTGTATTTCACATTATTTCAATATTACTAAGCATATAGCTAGACAGATATTATATGGATATATTAAATGATTTAGTTCTTGTTCATTCACTTTACAATTTCCTCCTTGTTGTGAATTTGTTTTAGACCAAATTCCAGATCATTCAGGAATCTTTCATACCCTTTGGAAAAATAAGAAATCACATTTTTATGTTATACACAAAGTAAAACTTCAGTTAGGTAAACCCCTTAGACATTTAACTACATTAAGAATGAGCTTGTTCCTTAGAATTCTAGGTTCCTCCATTAATTACAATTACTGTAGTTCAGTATAGGCATAGAATTTCGACCTCTTTTTAACCTTACTTGTCCTTGAAATTTTAAATTCCCTCCAGTGAAATACTTAGCTTTTTCCATCTTTGAACTAACATGCCTTTTTAGCATTTGTGGATAAAGATATCTAAATTCAAGATTCACATTCACATAGATTTACTTTCCCTCTAGAAATTAGAACTTAAACCTTACACAACCTTTAAAGTATTCTGCAATGTTGGAATGGTTGCTTACCAAGGCAGAAATAGAGGATTTGAAATTCTATTCCAATTTTAATCTTTTTAATGCACTCATCATTAGAGTGTCTCTATGAAATTTCATCTATTAATATAAATGTTAATCAAGTTTAAGCTTTATAAAGCTAATAATAAAAATTCCTACAATCTTAAATTTATAAAAACTGATTTATACTGATAATTTCTGTGCTGACCTTTCTCATATTGATTCAATATCCCCTGCTTTTGGCTGGCACAGCTTAAGGTTAATTTTTCTGCCTGTGGAAATCCAAATGAAGCATTTGCATATATTTTCATCAGCTTTGAAATATCTTGATGTGGGATCAATAACTTACCTCAAAGAATGAAGATTTAAAGCAATTCTGAAAATGACACAAAATTTGTTGATGTTTGAAGTAATTTACTATTAAGAGAGCTATGAAGGAGAAGAATCATTTAGCATTTGTTAGGAACTTTAACTAATCTCATCTATTTCCTTTCAGCAATAGGATTTTAAGAAGATGGCAATCATGCTTCATCACCAAGATATGAGTATGTGGGACATTTATTACGTATGAAAGAGAAGGGGAAAAATTACCAGATTCATTAATACTACGGAATGAAAGAAAGATATTCTACATTTCATTGTTTTAACCCAAGGGAATTCAGGAGAGAAATGTTTTTATGACTGTCTGATAATCTTTTCTCTTCTTTTTCACCATTAGGAATTGGTTTTGGGCTCATCTACTTACCAGCTGTTGTATGTGTTGGATACTACTTTGAAACCAAACGCTCATTGGCTACTGGAATAGCAGTATGTGGATCAGGTTTTGGCACTTTTGCGTTTGCGCCACTTGCTACTTATCTTTTGGAGGAGTTTGACTGGAGAGGAGCAAATCTCATATTTGCTGGTCTTATTCTTAATTGTGCTGTAAGTATCTGTCTGAAATTTTCTTAGCTATTTTAAAGTGTACATGTGTATAGACAAAACTTGCTGTCAATTATTAAAATTGTAATTTTACTGATTGAGATAGTTGAGAAGTATTTCTATAGAAGCATTCAAAAATTCAAAATATATTATTTTAGAAAATTAATTCATTAATTTTCTTCATTTTTATATAGTATAACTTGGTACATAACTTTTTCGTTACTCCCATCTTGAAGGAAAATACTGTAAATTAATTTTTATGTTTCAATAAATACGTAAATTACTTACTTACAGCTATTTCATGATAGTAATATTACCTCATAAAGTAAACAAACATGTGTTGTGCATTAAATATCTAGCAAAGTTATACATAGTTTGATTAAAATTTGATAATTTAACATTTGTAACAGAGGCTCATAGATAACAAAATAATTATAATATCATTTTAATTTATGTGAATCACTCTGCTGATATTTTAATTCCATTCAATATGTATATATGATACTGGCCTGATGCTGCTGCAGTTAGCATGCTAGTACCAAGCTTGGGTCCTAGGGTCCTGGGTTGGAATCCCAACTAATTAGATTTTTCTGTATAAGGAATGGTTGTGTGTCTGATTTACCTGGTAAGGGTTGGTAGCAGGAAGAGCATCCAGCCATAAAAATTGATGCCAAGAAAACCATATTCATTATCATTGTCATCATCAATCATCAACCGATCCTATAAGCAATGGGATTAAGGCTAAGAAGAGAGAACATTCAAAATGTTTGATGGTTTATGATATTCTTTTGTGCAGGTATTTGGTGCTCTGATGCGACCCTTGGAGTTTCCAAAGAAACCAATACACAGGAAGTCCCTCACAGAGCAAGATGGAGAAGTTGAACTTGAGAATGATCATGGTGCAAGGGTGGATGTGACCAAGGGCCCAGACTTCATGAGGAAACCGTTGCTACAGCGTATGGCAGAAGAAAAGCGTTTCCAAATGGAGAGGGGGTCTATTGGAGGATCATACTTCATGGTACAGCTACCAGATGGCAGCATGGAAAGACGACCAAAGATTCCTCTGAATGCAGATCCTGGTGTTCATTCCAGGTAATTTATGAGTTTCTAAGCTATCAATATTTTAAGATGTTGATTTTTTATTAATATTTTGAAAAGGTACTAGCTCATCTACAATGCTTACTTTTCTGGAAATTTTTTTTATTGTGTTTATTCACAATATTGTTAATTTTAATTATTATATATATTTCAGAATTTTTTTAAAAATTATGTCTTATGCAAAAACTATAATGAAACCATCATAATTAAGAATGTACTTTGATCTTAATTTCTCATTCTAGTCCATTCAGCAAGTTATACTTACATTATACCAGGAAAGAACCAAGTCTTGCTTTTTTATGTAGAGCATTTACTTGAATCTGCAAGCCTTTTTTGGATTCTCACACAATTGCTTTGTCATATGCACATTTTACCGATTTCAGTATTTATCCACAAATTTTGATTTTCATATCTATTTCTAGAACATTTTATCTAGATACTATGTACTACAACTATTTTTATTATTGAATATTATTATTATATTCGCAGCTGATTTTAGCTGAATTTGGTACCCTGATTTCAAATATGGCATTAGTTTTTGCCTAGGAGCTAAAATTTTTAAGATTTCACATTTTAGTGAAATACACGTTTCACTATTTTAAGGTAAAACTATGGATCAAATAATATAATCAAATATGGAATGCTTTATTATTTGTATATTTAAAAAAATATTATAGCAACAAGGAAAATCATATAGAATATTTTAGTAGTACTTATCTAATTACAGGGAACACATAAAGAGTAAAATGCCATCGATGAAACCAACTAGTCACTGAACACTTTGGAAGATTCTTGTCTGTGACATTCTTGAATGCATTTTGATACATTCCTTTTTAAACTCCAGCAGGAATCTGCCATCATGTGCGTACCCCATTTTCCGTGGTTACAGTTCTTCATTGTTTTGATATCCTGGTGAAATCTTTCATCTTGTCCCTCACTGGTGTTTCCTAAATTATCTGGAAAATGGTCTAAATGGCTGTGTAAATAGCGCACCTTAATGCTCATGTTACACCCAAGAAATCTGAAACTGTCTAGCATCTCATTTACCAGTTCAGCATAATTTTCAGCTTTTCGTTTGTCCAAAAAATTTCTAATAACTGCAACAAATGAAGTCCAGGCTTTATGCTCAGCCTCATTCATGGAATTGACGAAGGTAGGATCCTTAATATGTTTTCTTATTTGTGGGCCGTCAAATATTCCTGCTTTAATTTTTTCCGTACTCAACCGTGGCATATTTTCCCTTATATATGCAAAGCACGATTCATTCTTATCAAGAGCTTTTACAAACTGCTTCATTAGGCCCAGTTTGATATGCAGTGGAGGCAAGATGATTTTCTCTTGTGCAACTAAGGGTTTGTTAATGATATTCTTTTCCCCAACATTCATGTTTTCTCTCTTAGGCCACTCTTTTCTTACCCATTGTTGTGTTTCGTCTCTGCTACTCCAGAGACACAAGAAGCAAGGATATTTGGTGCAGCCACTTTGCTGTCCAAGGAGAAAGTTTACCTTGTTTAGGTCCACACAAATCACCCATTGATGTTAATGATACTTTATCTTCTCCAAGACCAAAGCCATAGTGTCATATTCTTCTTTCACCTTCATCGAGTGAGCAATTGGTATTGAACCATATTTATTCCCATTGTGTAGAAGGACACATTTCAAACTTCGCTTTAACCTGTCAATGAATAGGCGCCAATCATCGGGAAAATATTCAGGAAGACCCATTTTTCCCAGAAGTCCTTTAATATCGCGAAAAAATACAAGATTGTCTTGTTGAGTGAAGAAGGGTAGCAGATCCTTTTCTCTAGTACGATAAAAGGTAATTACGGCTCCTCGTTCCAGTAAATTTTTATCGTTCAACCTGGAAGCTAGTAATTCAGAAGATTCTTTTGAAAAGTTGAGATCTCTGGCAAGGTCATTCAACTCATCCTGGTTGAATGCTGAGGAGTTGATGACATCTCCTCATAATCACTGTCACTTTCATTAGTAACAGATTGGTGATCAGAGGGACAATACTCGTCCTCACAGAGCTCTGGTTGCTGGTGAAATGTTGGAATCGGCACTTCCTGTGAGTGAGGGACCGGACGTCTAGCAGAGACTAAATCAGGATAATTCCACTTGCTACGATTGTTTTGGTCCCCTCGCTGTAGGTTCCTCCAAGTGGTGAGGGGGGGGCACAGAGAGGGCTCTCATGCCTCATTTCATCTTTTTTTTCACTATCAATCACCCCATCATCTCTTCTTCTCTCATGAAATGCTGGCCCTCTCTGTGTGCGGAACGCCTACCCATGCATTTGCCGTGCATGGCGACCCGTGTCGGGGGGAAGGGGGATCCTGGTGGCTGAGGGGATTGGGTCTTGGGGGGGACTTAGCCCCCCCACTTTTCCCCAACACTCCACTTTGGCCCCTGCCTCTCCTAGACGGGCGGCCGGGAACTAGCCCACTCCCGGTCAATCGGCTCCTGGCGGCTGGGGAGCTTGGCGGCTCCTTACGAGCGTACGCCAGTGGGGCAGTCTAGACCCACCAGAACCGCATTAGTCTTGCGCAGATGGTGGGATCTTAGCTATATCCTCCTGGTAGCCCTGGCGTTGAAGTTCAGCGCCCCCTTGTTGGGCTCCGTGGTGGGTGGGGAGCCCGGAGGATGAAACAAAACTGCCAAATTATGGCTAACAAAAACCAAGGCGAGAATATAACCGAAAAAGAAGGTAAAATATCAAAGAAACCCAGAGTCGAAGCAGAAGCTATTAATAATAGAAGTGATTGTGAAAGTAGTTGTAACAGTGAAGAGAGATTCTTCATTATCTCTAGCATCATTGATGGAGCTCTAAAAAAGCTGTCACCCTTTGCACTCCACAGGGTGTTAAAATTCATGCTGGGGGAGGTGGCGTGCGCAAAGCGTTTGCGCGATGGATCCTTGCTGGTGGAGGTAAAAGATGAAAAACAAGCCGCTAAAATAAGAACAGCCACACTTTTCCACGACGTGGCAGTGAAGGTGGAAGCTCACAGAACCCTGAACTATGTTGAGGGTGTGGTCTTCAGCTATGACCTGCTAACAGTACCGGAGGAGGAAATATTGAATGAGTTGAGGGACCAGGGAGTTGTTGGTGTGCGACGAATCAAATCTCGTCGCAATGGTGTCTTAGTAAACACCCCCAACCTTACCCTAAAGTTCGCAAGAACAGAACTCCCAAGAAAGATCTTTGCTGGCTATCTGTCTCTTGCTGTAAGACCGTATATCCCCAACCCCATGAGGTGCTATAAGTGCCAAAGGTTTGGTCACACCTCCGCACGGTGCTTAGAAGCAGAGAAGTGTGGCCGCTGCGGTCAACAAAAGCATGAGGAACCATGCACGTCTCCTCTAAAGTGCCTTAATTGCAGTGGAGAACACACTGCCTGGTCTCCTACCTGCCCAGTTTTTAAGGAAGAGGAGGCCATTCAGGAGATAAAGACCACAAAAAAGATCTCATACATTGAAGCCAAAAGAGAATATAAGGCACAAGCCCCACTATCGAAAGGTCCCTCATTTGCCGCAGTAGCCTCCAGGGTAGTGAAGACGAGGGAGATGGGCACCCAGACCCACCTTCCCCCTGTCTGCTCCCCATGTAAGAGCATACTAACATCTTTTGTAGCAAGACCGAAGGCAATAGCAGTCCAGACAAGCAGAGACCTAACTGAAAAAAATAAGGCAAGGGATGAGGAGCACAAAAACAAGGCCAAAACAGTGAATAAGGAATCGAATCAGAGAAAACATGTTACCTCTCTGAGTCAACAAGTAGTCTCAAAACTCCCACCCATAGATGGGACCTCTGACTCCTGCATGGAGGAGGACGAGTGTCTGTCAGAGACAGAACTCCAAAGGGTCCTTTTAGAGCGCCAGAAAGGGAGAAAGGTCAAAATAAATAGATGAAAGAATCCTCCTTTTTAATAATTCTATTTAATGAATTTTATCTTTAGATTTTAATGTGAAAACATTATTTATTTATTTATTTATATATATTTATTTTAAATGTTTTTAGCAATTCAATGGAATTGTAATGGTTTTTACACACGCCAGGAAGAAATTAGGATCTTGGTGAGAGATCACAACCCCTCTTGCATTTTTATCCAAGAGACCCATTTTAAACCTACTGACTCCCCAAAATTGAAAGGTTATAAGATTTTTAGAGTCGATGACCTAAGTGGCAACAGAGGTCGTGGTGAGGTCGCTGCATTCATCAGGGAGGCCCTTTACACCTCCCAGGTGAACTTGCAGACACCATTCCAGGCTTTAGCAGTCACCATTGCTTCCCCCTCAGAGGTCACATTCTGTAATCTTTACCTGCCAGAATGGGCTCCAGTGACGAGAAAAAACCTGGAAGACCTAGTTGAGCAGTTGCCTAAACCCTTTGTATTGTTGGGGGACTTCAATGCCCACAACAGTCTTTGGGGTGATGATCTAAGGGATCACAACGGAAGAGGACGTCTCTTGGAGACGTTTTTTAATGATTTTAACCTGGTTTTATTAAATGACAATGAAAAAACACATTTTAATGCTTTTACTGGTAGATACTCATCCATAGATTTATTTGTGAGCTCCAGCACTATTGCTCCACTTTTTAGTCTGTCAGCACACAAAGATTTATGTGGTAGTGACCACTTTCCCCTAATAATTAGGAAACATGGTGGTTGTGATGGCAACTATGGCCTACCTAGGACATGGATCCTCAAGAAAGCCAACTGGGCTCACTTCAGAGAGCTCTTCAGTTTTAATTTTAATGCCAATGCAGGAGCACTGCAAAATGTGGAGGATCTAACTGCAGCAATTATTAAAGCTGCGCAAGGTAGTGTACCCTTGTCATCAGGGGTGCCTCGACGACCACCAGTCCCATGGTGGAACAGGGAATGTGCAGATGCCATTCAGAAAAGGAAAAAGGCCCTGCAAATTTTTTAAAAAGTACCCCACCACTTCAAACTTGGCAGCCTTCAGGCGATTAAGAGCTAGAGCCAGACAAGTGGTGAGAGAGGCTAAGAAGTCTTCTTGGATGAATTTTATCTCAGAAATAAATCACCGAACCCCTATGTCAAAGGTATGGAGAAAAGTCAGGTCTATTTTGGGGAACCATCATTTCTCCCAGATACCAGCACTGAAGATCGATGACAGAATTGTAAACTCACCCCAAGAAATTGCTGATGCGTTTGGTGAAATTTTTGCCTCCATCAGCAGCACAGACAGTTACTCAAATTCATTCCAACTTTTGAAAGAACAGAAAGAAAAAACTAATCTCAAATTTTTAGATTCCGGAACCACAGTAGCATATAACAAACCTTTCAGCTTGTGGGAACTTCAGGATGCCATACATACATGCAAGGAAACCTCACCAGGAATAGATCAGGTCCATAACGCCTTTATCAAGAATCTCCCCAAGGCATCTCAGATAGATTTGCTAAAGACAATAAATCAGATCTGGATGGAAAGGGTCTTCCCTGAGAGTTGGCAGGAATCCCTAATCATCCCCATCCTTAAACCAGGGAAAGAGAAATCTTATCCCTCAAACTACCGCCCAATATCTCTGACTAGCTGTATGTGCAAGCTGATGGAGAGAATGGTCAACAGGAGACTTGTATGGCTCTTAGAAAACCGTAATCTCTTATCAGATATTCAATGTGGATTCCGGCACAGTAGATCAAGTGTTGATCACCTGGTGAGAATTGAAAACTATATTCAAGAGGCATTCCTCTTGCGACAGCATGTAGTGGCGGTCTTCTTTGACATTGAGAAGGCTTACGACACCACTTGGAGACATCAAATCCTTAAGTCAATACACTCGTGGGGATTTAGAGGGAACCTGCCCATTTTTATACAAAACTTTTTAAAACATCGTTGCTTTCGCGTAAGGATAAACGGCCACCTTTCTAAGGTTTTTAAACAAGACAATGGAGTTCCCCAGGGATCTGTGTTGAGTGTTACTCTTTTCGCCATTGCCATCAATAGCATCACAGAGTGCATCAGAACACCTGTGATAGCATCACTGTTTGTGGATGACCTTGCCATCTTCTGCCGCTCATCCAAACTCTCAATGGCGGAAAGACAAATACAGATTGCCCTGAACAAGCTGAACAAGTGGTGTCTCACCAATGGACTCCGTTTCTCCGAAGACAAAACAAGGTGCATGCATTTTTATAGACAAAGAGGCCTCTCCCCTGCACCAACCATAATGCTTGGAAGCCGGCAGCTACCTGTAGTGGATTCTATCCGATTCCTGGGTGTCCTGCTGGACAGGAGGATGGATTGGAGGAGGCACATCCAGGACTTGAGGGACAGGTGCCACAAAAAGCTTAACCTGCTAAGAGTTTTATCCGGTTTGTCATGGGGAGCAGATAGGTCTGCAATGCTGCAGTTGTATAGAGCACTGGTTCGCTCTAAACTTGATTATGGGTGCTTTATTTACTCCTCAGCCAGAGAGTCTTATTTAAAATCTCTCAGTTCTGTACACAATGCAGGCATAAGGCTCTCCACTGGTGCATTCAGGACTAGCCCCATCCTTAGCCTATATTCTGAATCTGGTGAACCTCCACTGTGGGCTCGTAGAAACGCTCTGATGTGCAACTATGCATCCAAACTCTTCTCCATGCGATCTCACCCCTGTTTTAACATTGTTTTTAAGCCAAAGTTTTTAGATGTTTTTATCAGACGACCAAGAGCCACCAAGCCTCTTGGGATAAGATTTTATATTTTTATGGAGACGACTGGATTCAGCTTTCCAGAAGTATGCCCTGAAGGTTTTCCTAGGGACCAACCGTGGACATTACCAGAGCCTGACTGTGATAACAGGTTGGCCACAGAAACAAAGTCATCAACATCTGACATGTTATTCCAGCAAAGATACAAGGAGATGTCTGAATTTTACAAAAGTTACACTCCTATCTTCACAGATGGCTCAAAGTCAGATGGAGGGATGGGGTGTGCACTTGTGTCCAAAGATCTAGGAACGGTGAGAGTAAAACTACACCCACTGTGTAGTATTTTTACTGCTGAGCTAGTCGGAATACAAATGGCATTATCAAATATCAAGGGCAGACAAGGACGATACATGATATGCACAGATTCCATGAGTGCGCTGCACTCCATAGCTCAATTTTCCTCATTCCACCCAATAGTCCAGAACATACAATCTATCCTGAAAGATCTAAAAGAAAAAGGCATTAACATCACCTTTATATGGGTTCCTGGACATGCTGGAATTCCAGGAAATGAAAAGGCAGATCTGGCAGCAAAAGAGGCCATCCATAGGTGGGATATAGAATGGGATCAGGTACCAGCTCAGGATCTCAAGGGCATCCTGAGAAATACAGCTCACTCTCAATGGAGAGAATTGTGGCAAGCACAACACGGGAACAAGCTTAAATCTGTGAAAGATGGTATAACATCTTGGGGTACATCCATTAGGCGCTGTCGGAGAGAGGAAATTGCTATCACTCGTCTCAGGATTGGGCATTGCTCTCTCACACACTCTTATTTATTCACAGAGACGAAGGATCCTCCCATCTGCCAGACCTGCAGTGAGCCATTAACAGTTGCACATTTGTTTGAAAACTGTGACAAATACAAAAATGTACGAGAGAGATTAAGCATTCAGGGTAGCCTTAAGGACATTTTAAAAAATGACATAAGCTCGGTAGAGAAAGTAATCAAGTTTATAAGGGAGACCAAGCTCATAAACCAAATATAACAACCTAACAAAAAGCTCATAGTCCTGTGGTAATTTTCTTAAGCTTTATAAAATTAAATGTATCTATTACAGTAAATTCTACTTACGTAAGGAATTTTATCAGTGTGTGGTGCAAATAACCCTAGCTGTTGACGCACCCTCAAACCATAATACTACTACTACGATTGTTTTGGTTGATTCCAACAATATTTACTAGGCAAAAATAACAGCCATCGAAATGGTTTTTGGGTTCTCTCCACACCATCGGTATGCTGAATTTCAGATTTTTCCTTTTCCCAGTAGTCCACTGTCGTAAAAGTTCCATAAAAGTTTTACAGACAAGATGTGGTGCCCAGGTTTTATCCTGCTCACCAAGTCTAACACCAAAATATCCCACATAAGCTCTCTTTACATAGTCACTAACAGTTTTTCTGTTTTCTTTCAATGTGTATTCTCCGCATATGTAACAAAACACGTCAGGATGATTTAAACAACTTCTTCTAGTAGAACTCGTACTTTTCTTTGGAACAGCTCAAATACAGCAATCTTAAACACATGATAGGTTATATGTTTAATAACTCTTTCCCAAACAGAAATATCATACAAGGCCCACTTCGATCTAACCTGCACAGCAAGAACTCACACATTAAACTCAACTCTAGTTGAAGCGTTGAATGTCACTACAGTTACTAGGCAGGCAATGGAATAATTCCATCAAGCAGATTTCCCTTCAACTAACTTGATGGCAGAATAAAATAAGACCGACAATGTTGCAAATGTATGTACATTGTGTATTAAATTTACAACACCCATACATCAATGTATTGAATAGAAAATACATTGATAGATAAGTGGATGTATCTAAAGAAGTAGAGCTGATAGAGAAAAACTGATTTCATATTTAGAATCAGCGCCCTAAATATAACAAAAATCAGTAGACCAGTGTAATCATAACATTTACCCTAAAATTTCATCACCATTAAATGTTTATCAGAAGACATGGTTTCTACCATTCTTTTTGACTTTTCACTGAATTATTTATCAATCATATAATTAACCATTATGCAGGAAACTGCATTATGTATATTTGTAATTTTTATTATAAATATACAATAATAGGCTCTTTCACAATAATTATGGCATATTTTCCCGCAAACATTGCTGACAGAATTGATTTCAAGTTTTTGGACTAATCTTGACAAACAATGAGTCTTTTTCATCTTATGTTTAGATTTAAGAAAGCTCTCTAATTTGGAGAGAGAAAATTATTCATGCTATTATAGTTAGGATTGAAGTAACTCCTTATGGTCTTAAATGTCTTAGTTATTGAACAAAAATTATTTTCAAAATCAATTTCCTTCTAAAACTTATCATACAACATGCTACTTTTATTTGTGACAGCTTCAACCTTGACCAGCTGATGATGATGGTCCCTGGAACACCTATAACTCCAGTCCCAACTGTTCCAACTCTTCCCACCATCTCAGAAGTGAAGCCAGGTGCCTCAGCTGGTGCAGGGGGTACCAGTACAACTGGAGCAGGAGGTTCAGGTTCCAGTGGTGGTCCAAGTGCTTCAGAATCAGCCAATGATGTTTCAGCCGCTAAGAAAGATCCTGCACAAGCTCAAGGTAAATTAATCATCTTACTGAAATGATCTTCTTTAACACCATTCCAGTCAATTAAATTATTTACAAATTGTTATTATTTTTATTTGAAATAGCCTATTCTACTTATGGATAACTTGCTATACTAACCAATAGATTAATAATCCATATTTTGAAATTTATTTGTGAATAGTTCACTTTAACCGCAAATGCTACATATTTTTCTGTATGTATCTCATGAGGTTATGAACAATTTAAATATGTACTTCTTATGATGGATATTTGAGCTACACTGGAAAAAAAATACAATCAGTAGTTGTAGGCATGATATTTTTATTTATTTCATTGTGCGCTATTACCTCTGTTTTCAGAGGTTAGAAGGTTATAAAGTGAGCATATTTGCAGCTGCCTGTCTCTCTAAGAAAGCAGTAAGATTTTCCAAGAGTGTAAACTTAAATTATAATTGCAACAAAGTAGATGACATGGGTTACAATAAAATCTAAATGCAGCTTCAACCAGTAGCTTTATATACTTATCTTGTTAGATAGTGTTGTCAGTCAAAAAATCAAAAAAATATAATTTTAATTCACTCCCTTAACCCATTCGGAGCGGAGGCTGCTGACTGGCGGCCCATTTTTAAATCATTCTCTAATTGTTCAAATTGTTTAATTTTTTTTCTTTGTTGATATTCACTATAAAGTATATAAATGTACTAGAAAACAGAAAAATTAGATTCAGTTTCTGACGAAAGTATTAAAATTGCTAGCCGATCTGAATGGGTTAATCATACATGAAAAACATTGTGGCTTGTCATCATTATATGCTACAGTGTTATAATTTGAAAAAGAGAGAGTGATTGTAATTTCACATTACAGGCCAAAATGACCATGGAAATTCTTCATGCTTCATGAAATGAGAAGCTCATCTAGTGTCCATTTTAATCATTTCATTTATTCACTCTTATTTTCTGTGCATGACATTACAGATCCTCCAACAATCACTACCACTGGTCCACCACCTGCCCCATCTGCATCTGCTGCAAATTCCACTTCAGCTGCCATTTCTCATGCAGCAGAACTCGCTCGTGCCAGGCGCAAGAGCAGCTGTGGCAAGAGGATGTCCGAAGGAGAAGTTGTGAGGGAAGAACCTCTTGCCGAGTCATTAGCAGCTCGTTCAGGAATTGAACCAGAGTTTCCACGCCCTAACATGCCCAGGAATGCTTCACAGCCAGCATTCTCCACTCAGGTAATGATCTGAATACACATGCCTCAGCCCATTGACAGAACCAGTTATAATATATATCCTGTAGAAGCTACTTAGCATTCTTTCTTTTAAGATGCATTTAAACTTTCCCCCAAGTAAGGTCATATCATATTCAATATTTCACATTTATCAGCATATTTGGTTGACTCACTATTATCTGAGTTAATCAGCATAAGAATTAGTCTGCCACTTTTGTTTTTAGGTTAATCTTTTCTGAAAACCCAGTATAAGTTTACTCTTTAACCTCTCAAAGAGGCATTTATGCATATTTTTGCCTCTGTCGATTTATCTTAAATTTGACTTCATTCAATGCCAGTTATTGCATATATGCAAGAATAAATAACTTCATCTTGCATAAATGAGAATTCTATGTGAAAACGATTAATATATATTTACTGTGATTGAAAAGTTTACTCTGTTGCATTAAGTGTTTGTCCAAACATTCACACTAAATATTATCTACAACTCAAATTTCTCCAGTGTTATTTTTTTAGTTGGTTCCCTTCTCTTTCTCATTAATTTAAGAAGATCTTTATTTTGATTAGAATCTACTTTCAGGCTCTTGGGTCAGCAAGTAGTAACTTTGGTGAAAAAAATCCAGGGCTTAGTTATTAGTGGGCTCCCTCATCTGTGAAAAGACCCAAGCTGTCAAAGTAGCATTAAACAATACTTAACATTTCATTTCTTCCCTCAAAGTTGCCAAAATTTTTCACCTTCATTTTTGATGCATATTCATACATATTTGGGAAATTTATGAATCTTCAGTATTAATTTAAAATAGTAATAAAGTTCAATGTATATGTCAAAAGTATTGGTGACAAATTTTGTGGCAAATATTCTGGCTGCAATAACTATATTGTGAAAATTTATAAAAAAATATAATTTTACAGATAAAATTAAATGGCTCAGTCAGTAGTAGTAACACAAATGATGGGTAGTTAAATGTAAATTGTTCTTCTTGGCTTTTTTATCATAAATTCAATTGTAAATTGTCTTTCTGAATAACTTGTTGTAAGTTGATGTTAACCTGTAAAATCTTAGAATGGAAAGATATCATCCAAATTTACTTAAGTTACTTCTCCTGTCTTTCAGACTCCTGGATTACCCAAAAATGGCTCTGTTCCATTTTTCGACCGCCTTCGCACCAAAGGATCCAGTCGTGGTGGTAGCACAGCTGGACGCTCCAGTCGATCAAACTTGAATGTCAATGGTGATGTCAACAGGAAAACATCTCTTCAACTTCGTCTCTCTAATTCCTCTTTCTTGGGAAGTCGTAATAACAACTGTGATGATATGTGGTCAAAGGTTGATGTAAGTAGCCTTCTTTCCTGAGATTGGGGAAGGGTGATTTACCTTTTCACAATCCTTATTTTTGAAATTTCCTTTTTCTAAAAAAATTAAAGTCAAAGATTATCTTATGCACAATTAGATATGGTGGCTTATAATTAATGTTGCAGATTAAAATTTGAGATCTAGTTTAATTGACTTAGGTATTGTATTGTTTATAAGCAAATTCTTCATCTAGAGTATATTAATTGTAAATATATAATTTAGATTAAGGTTTATTTCTTTGACAATGCACTAAATGTAAAAATAAATTTCTTTAATTCCATTTATTAACATTATATTGACATTTTAGGTAAAATTTGCATCTAAATAAATTTTATCAATACTTATTTTATAACAAAACTTCACCAACTTTATACTCATATTGAACACATGAAAAAATATTCTTGTTACTCATTATTACTTCAAATATCTTACATTGAACATTAATCTCTATTATTCTTTCACCCATTTATGTATAGTTTAGGATTTTCATCATTTGATAGGCCATAGTTATTGGAAAATTATAGATTTTTATTTGATGAACCTGTTCTGATGTATAAAGTATGAATGAGATTTCCTGCCCTTGATCATTTGCATTAATTCTCCTACATTCACTATCCTTGTAGGTTGATAACGAAAGCTTGACATCCAAGGGAAGTGCAGTACAAGCAGTAAGACAGCATCTCATTCGCCCAATGTCCAGAAAGGACATATTCTACTCTGGCTCAGTGGTCAATCTTCCAGAATATCAATCGCAGCGTTCACTAACAGCTTATCGCCAGAGTGTTCTGTCTCTTCCAAAATTTCAAAATGCTGAAATCGAAACTGAATTCAATCGGGCTGCTGCTTATAGAGATCCAGAGAAACCACCTCGTAAGTGTTTCGTGTGCCATGAAATTAAATTAAACCTTGAACACTTCTAACAAGAGTTTCACTGTAATTCTTCAATAGATTCAATTAATATTTTCCCTTCTTTAAACCATGTTTACCATTACAAATTTGTAAGTTATTGAACATGGTATCCTTTAAAATCAAAACAATTCAAAACATTTACCAGAATCTGCATGAATAAGTTTTAAGTTAAAACTTGTTATTTGACTAAATTTTGTGCTTAGTCCTGGCAAATGTATCAAATCATCATGATTTTATCTTAGGGTAGCCTTTTTTTGGTTACAATAATCGTAAAATTGTTTAATTTTGTCAAAGAAAGGATTTCATTTACAGAACTACAGTATGGTTGCAGCAGTTAATATACAAGGAAAATTGTGGTCTAAGATGTGATTAATCTATGAAATTAAGTACTTTAGTGTCATTTATTGAAATAATTCTAGTATAGTGTGGAGTAATTTACTGAAGCAGCTGCTGATTTCCATATCCATGCAGTGCAGTAATGCTAGCTATGTATCCAAATAGCATAATATCTATTGAATTATGAGATTAATGAAATATTACATATGAATAAGTATACACTAATATTTTTATATGTATATATTATGTAAATTGCCTTAAAACAATTGTTCATGGTATTAAAATGCTGTTTCAGGCTACTTGAAAGTAGGGTGTAAAACTGACTCTTTAGTATGATCCAGATTTTTTAATTGTGCTGCAACAATATGATTTATTGTGATTTTTTTCAGCTGATTTATGCCCTTGTTTGCCACTGCCTGAAGCATTCAAGTCTGCTCTGGGTTCCATGTTGGATGTATCTCTTCTTCGTGATCCAGTCTTCCTTTTCATTGGAATCAGTAATGTATTTGGAATGCTTGGGCTGTACGTGCCCTTTGTATACCTAGTGGATGCTGCCACATTACAGGTTAGAAATTTTATAAAATGTTTGAATGCAAAATACTCCCTTAAACTACTGCGATTTTCTGATTTAATAAGCATAATTATATCATAGTATAGTAGCACCTCATTCTAGGAGTTTAATGTCAATAAAATGTCATATGAGGAAAAGAAACTTTGATTTTAAGAAACAATTATCTTAATTTAAATTAATCAAATACCCTTCATCCATTACAGCACCCAATAATATGCCTCATTTTTTTAAAGTATTTTCAGTGTCAAAATTTATAGTTAGACAGAACACTGTAGTCATAAATCTTTCTAAGAGATTTTGAATGCTTATTTTTTCCTGTATGATAATATGTAGTTATTTAAGCTCAAGATAAAATAAGCACTAAAATTCATTGGAAACTAACTTTAATTTACAGGAGGAATGTTATGTTATGACAAAGTGAGTGTATGAATTCAGTGATAGAGGAAATGAAATTCATAGCTAATTAAGAAGCAGATACTGCAGAAGTACTGTTGTGTATGATGAATTTTCTGACCAGAGCCAAGATGAGGTTCATTCTGATTGGCACCTGATCATGAATGTCCTTTTTGAAAGTTTTCAAGTCATTCCTTAAATTATTCTTTATGAAAAATTACTGATCTGCTTAAATGTGGCAAATTCTGTGCAAGGTAGAATATACTGCAGAGTGAAATGCTGTGCATTATAACAGATTATTAGTGAAGCTAATCCCTTGATTGACCAAATAAATCAATATCTAACAATTGCGTGAAAATGTAGCTGAAATGCTTAGTTGTATGCCAACAAATTACATGAAATGTTTATGTGCATGTTTGACTTTGAATAATCATAAAATCTTGCTTCACAAATTAGTACAAAACCATTGTACTAGTTATTATTTTATATTTGGCCAAGTTTCATCTCATAGTATGGAAATTCTCGTACAAAGATGAACTTATATGAAGAGATAATACCTTACTCTTCTTACAAGATATTCAATAAGTATATAAAGAAAGTCAGCTGAAGGTGATAAGCAAAGTATTCTGGCATTAAAACTTTAGGGGAGCTTCAAATATACTATCTTTAACCTCTTATCCAGGAAATGGTTTATAAAATCATCTTCAGTAAGTTTGCACATTTACAGATCCAGGTCCACTCTTGTATTAAAAGATTGATTTTAAAACTTAAAAAATAAAAGAATTAATCTTCAATCAATGCTTTTTCAAATCAGTAATCAGATATCAAATCATTATCAGCATCCTTTTGTTCAATAGTTTGTAAGGTTTACTTTGGTTAAGTAAATATTGATCAAGACTTAACTCTTATCCATTTAACACTCATATGGTTTTAGGGCATAGATCCTGGTTCCGCATCATTCCTGTTATCCATCATCGGAATCACCAATACTTTTGGCAGGGTTGCAGTTGGTTATGTTGCTGATCTTCCACAAGTTGATTCATTACTCATGAATAACTTGTGTCTACTGGGCTCCGGATTTGCGGTTGCAGTGATACCGTTTTGCAACTCTTATGGTTTATTTGTGGCCGTATCCATCCTTTTTGGAATTTTCGTTTGTGAGTATTTTTATCAAATACAGTCCAGAGGTAACATAAAAAAGTAATTACTTCTGCAAAATCTCTAGCATTTGACAGAGAGTGACTAGAGCAAGAAAATATATGAATAAAGAGATAAAATCAAAATTTCAATTGCCATTTATTATAAATCTCCATTTATATAAACCTGTACAAAATTTGTTGAGTTATTTTTAGACAAATATTATCCTCATTGGTGCATTGCACAGGTGCTGCTGTTATCCACATTGGTGGTATTCTTAGTCATTTAACTGTCTGAATTGGTAAAATTTATGTGCCGTATTTACTTTAAAATAATGTGCATCCTTTTGGGTCTATTTTTGTCTAAAAAATCAGGGTGTGTATTAGAATCGATGGTGCAATAGTCATAATTCTACTCATTCGCATGTCCCGTTGCACTGGACTGTCTGCATCCTTGGCTTGCCCTGGTTCTATGTAACTCGTCAAATGTTCCATCAATGTGCAATCAGGTTTCACGGTATGAGCCTCTGAAGGCTACAGACCTTACTGTTGGCTTTTTATTGAGAGAGCATCAAACCTTTTGAATGATTGATATATATATAGCAGCATATGTATGTGAGCACATACACAATACTGCTAATGGTATTACCACATATGTTAATAATGCATTAGATTCGCATGTAAATGACTTTTCAATTTCCGACGCTCGAATTTTGGGGTTCACATTACATTTTATAGCCTGTTATTTTAAAGAATATACGGTATTTATTTGAATATTTTATTTTTCAATAAAAAAATCCTATTGTTTATAAGCTAAAGTTTAAATCAAAATCATCTGAATATTAAGTTTAATAGGCTCCCGGATAGTCATGTGGACAGCGCGTTTGCCTTTCGTGAAAGCGGTTCCGGGTTCGAATCCCGGTGGGAGCCAATGTGCGAAATGACCTAAGCTGTCGAAGCACTTTTAGCAATACCACTACTACTACCCATTAAGTTTAATAATTTTAAAATAAAATATATTTCTGTTTTCAGCTGGCTACATCTCTCTAACATCCATTATACTTGTGGATCTCCTGGGTCTAGATAAATTGACAAATGCATTTGGACTATTGATTCTGTTCAGAGGTGCAGCAGCAGTTATAGGATCACCATTGGCTGGAGCTATTTATGATATGACTCAAAGTTATGATGTTCCATTCTTCATGGCTGCAGCGTAAGTTATCATTTCAAATTCATTGTAAGAATTTATGAATTATCACGAATTTTGGCGCCTGGTGAATTGATCCGGGGGAATTCGTACGTGGGGAATTGATCCCCTGCTCTGATGTTGTACTACCAATCCCATTGCCGTCGCTAGCTCATCTGGCGCCCGGGGCAGACTGAAATCGAGTGCCACCCCCATAAAATTGAAATCTGCAGGAATTAGAATATACAATTCCCTGACCAGAATCTTCTATTTCCTCTACCATGCTTTCTCCTGTGCCCAAATCTGCCTTGTTTCCTTCAATATTCTCTTCTAGAGCATGGTTGCTACTGGGATCATCATTATTACCAGGATCACGGTCGTCACTAAGATCATGGCTGTCACAAGGATTATTTTTATCATGCTTATGTTCAATGACTCTTGCTTGATGATTCTGCAAAGGAGCCATCATTTTATTAAAAAGTTGTGACAGTTTCGGCATTTTCCCAATTATTTTTTCTTGAGCTTTCTCAAGTTTGAGTCTCCGTTTTCATCCCATAGCTCCCGAAAGTTTTTGATATATATTCTCGCTATATTCTATCAAAACAAATCACAAAGTATGTAAAAGCTAGGGCACTTTCACTTAAAATTTGTCAACTTCTCACCGACCTATAATTCTTGTAGGTGTGTGTAGCAGAGAAAGCATGTAAACAATACTGCCAAGGCTGCAATTTCGGCCACCATTATGCAGATCGAAGTACCACCTGTCGGTACAACTGCTGAATGCCGCCTCCGATACTCACAGTGTATTGATGACCAACCGCGAACATACAAACACTACAGAATTACAAATAACTGAATCGTGTCCACCAAAGGACAAATGTTGCTATATTTTTTAGTCGGCGAACATGGTGCGCACCCAACTCACTACGCCCGGGGCAAAATTTTTTAGTCGGTGAACATGGAGCACCCCCAATTCGCTGTGCCCGGGGCAAAATGCCCCAGTTGGTCAGCACCCTCGCGACGGTGCTGACCAACCCAACCCCACCCAACACATCCCAACCCAACACA
Organism: Sympetrum striolatum; assembly: GCA_947579665.1. NCBI lineage: Eukaryota > Metazoa > Arthropoda > Insecta > Odonata > Libellulidae > Sympetrum > Sympetrum striolatum. The sequence continues at coordinate 18,339,735 of OX388347.1, read as the reverse complement.
TCCCAACCCAACACAAACCCCCCAGTTAATTTATTAATAACATTAACATTATAAACCAGGGCGTGTAGTATATCATAAGACTGAATAACAGAAGTTCAACATCAGCACAGGGGATCAATTCCCTGCGTACCAATCTGTTGGGAGATCAATTCCCAGCGTATGAATTCCCCGCATACGAATTCCCCCTAGACCAATTTACCGGCATCGATGAATTTTATAAGATGATCAGAGATTTTTAGCCTGTATAGTTTTATTGGGTATGTTCCAGAGGAGATTTTAAATAATTAGAATTTTTTAGTTTTATTCTCCTATAAGAGGAGAAAAATTTTGTTACGTTAAAAGATCATCCTAATTTTATTTCTTTAATCATATTTCTCTATTCATTACTCAGCTTAATTTCATTAATTAACAAAATACTTATGGAATCTTAAATTTATTTTAGCTTTATTCTTTATTGAACAGAAGGTAAAACTTAAACACCCTTATTTCTGCAAAATTCGATATTTTTATGATATTTGGTTGTAAGAAAGTATGTAACTTCTTCTAAGTGTGTAACTTCTTCTACTATGGAGTATAAGATGTATTAACTGTACTTAAAGTTGCAGTCTTAGGATTTGATGCTTAGGTTACAATTTTATCAGCAGTCAAGGGATGTAATATTTGAAGAAGTTTAAGTACAATTCTGGAAGAATAAACCAATATATTTATTTTTACTACAATTTTCATAATTTTTCATATTAAACTGTTAACATTATTTGAAGTAGAGGTAATTAAGGCCAGTAAATGCTTTTAAATTGTTTAAAATGTATATACTAAAATATTTTATTGATAAAATTGTACAATTAGATTTGTAGAATTGAAAAATATCACATTAATGAAGACCTGGGTTAGAGTCATGCCCTTTTTACACTTTTATTTATGTTTGGGTTTCAAGGCACAAGCTTTCTCATGCAAAATAATCAATTTTACATTCCATTTGTTTAATTAGCCTCAAATTAAGATTTTTGTAGTTAATGTCAATAGCATCCATTAAATTATCCTTTCTTTGTTGTTTAATTTTAAGATTATATTTTGTTTTAATTCCATTCATATACTGAGTGATGCATCTTTGAAGTGAAATGATAAAATTCAGGTTTGCATCTAACATTCTGAAACTATGAGTATCTTAATGGAAATTTTTTATCTTTTTCTTGTTATTCTATTTCTATGCTCTCTTGAAAGAATATTGTTTTCGTGGAAGTGGTAATTGCTTATTTAGAAAATATTTTAATTATAAGAAAAAAATGCAAAAAACATTCAATTTAAATTATAAACCTATTACAAAATTTACAGATATACCAATGGATAATGGATAAAATTAAAAACATATTGCTAAATTTACAGATATAACAATGGATGAATAAAGATATGAAAAAGATCAAGAAAAAATTTTACAACACTGAACACTTTACATATTCATATACATTTCTATTATTTCCTCATGCTTTTTACAAACTTATACATTCTCTTCTAATAGTTATTTCACTATCCATTCTGTGGACCCATATAGAAAGATTATTGAATGATTTAAATTCACTATTTTTTGTATAAACTCCATTAAATTCACTTCCTTATTTTCAGTATACATTTTCAATATGAGTGATTCATTTGGATTCTATTTAATTTGAGCACTACTTTTGTTATCAGCTTCTTCATGGCATCTGCTGCGTTTAGCTTCTTGGCGCCCGCTTTGAAGATATGGAACTGCTGTGGAGCACAAGGCGACGAAGCTCCTCAATTCACAGATGTCCTGGCACCAATTGACGAGGATGAAGAGGGGGAAGAGCAGGGCGAAGATGATGGGAATAGATACTATGATGGGAACAGCATTGCTGCAGAAGGAAACAGTCTGTACGGAGGTAGAAAAGAGAGCACTTCTGGCACCCCGTCAAAGAAACCTGGAGACTTCGATGAGAAACTTATTCCACAAATTCAGGAGACAGCTGCCACTCCAGTCTCTCGAGAGGAGCTGAAGCAGATCGAATCTGCGCTGTGAAGATATTAAAATGATTTGCAGATAGGTCGAGCAAACGTGCAGAAATAGATGAGCAGAATTTTGAGAGGGAGTGAGAGTTTAAAAAAAAAGAGATGTGTGATACTGACGTGGGCTTCTTTTGGCTCATTAAAAAATGGGGTGTGAATGCAAGGAGTGAAAGGTTTCGTGACTGAGTTTTGGGATTAAGTGGTAAATTTTATTCCATGAGTGCACGTGTGATAGGAGTCCCACGTTGGGTGGCCATTTGTTCATAATAAAAAAAGAGAAAAATAATGTTAATCCTCTAATGAAAAGAAAACTCTCTCTCCATCCAAAAAGTTTCATTGGACGGTCCTTTTTGATTTTTTGCCTTGAGAAAAGTGTGGGTCTCCCTTTGCTTGTCGAATCTTTTCAGGGAATGGGCAGGCAAGGGGAGCAGTGGGTCTTTTAGTTTCTTGAAAGCATTATTTTTTACATGATGATCGTTTTGTTTTTCAAAATCTTCACATTGAGAAGTCGAGTCAAGTAGCCATCTGTACATTCACTTGTCGAGGTCAGGTTTTCAAGTACTTTTGCACTTTTCAAGGTTAGGTGCAAAACGTTTTGGCTGTTCTACAAGTCCTCCTCAAACTCTTAACGTCATTCCAAGCTGAAGAAGTGGGAAAGAGACATTGACTTCTTCGAGAGCAAATCTAAAGGATTATCCAGAAAGGTGGAGTTGTTCAATTTCTGGTTTTCCCTAAAGGAAGGGTACTGTCTCGAGATGATGCTTTGGTTTTAGCCCAGTCCACGTCTCCCTCTCTTTCTCGGAGACTGACTGCATGCTGAGATGGATCATTTTGTAGCAAAAGAAAGCCTTTGTTGGTGAAACTGTTGTGTCTTTGGGGCAGAGGATTAGGATTTGCTTCGGAAATGATAAGAATGGGATTTTTGAGATGGACTTCAATGCATTTCTGACGTTTGAGGTTTTAGGAGGATGCAAAGTATTTTTGAGCATGTGGTCTGTGATTGGTAGTCAAATTACGGTTTGAAAGGGCATTTTTTTATTGGTCAAGTTACAAGGAATGGATTTCATCCAGAATGGTAATTGAGGTTGGATACGGTGAGCATAATTGATGTAAGGAATTGCACCAAGATGTGAAAAGCAAATTGTCAAATGTTTATATAGTTGGTAGTAATATGTTTTCCGGGTGCAGTTGACTGGAATGGTCATTTGATGCACACACTAATGGTCAGTGTCCATTTATTAAAGAGTACAAAAAAGCACAGTTTTAAATGGAAAAAATAGAGATGATTGGCTTTAATTCACAGCAAAATAAAAGAGAACTGCCCTGTTAGGATTCTTATGAGTCTGTATTCACAATCGCCTCAGTCACCAATTGTGTATGATTTGAATTCGTAATGAAAATTGATTGAAGTAAATGAAAAGTATTGATTGAACATTTTGCACACCACTCATATTGAAGCATGACTTGGTCTTTCCTACGATTAAGCTTTGTTTTAAATAATTGAGAAACTTAAAGCAAAGGTTGTCGGAAGAGATCACAGGTATGAATGATGTGTTATCAATGGGTGATTTTCTGTGTAATGACAGAGTATTATGAAAGTTGAAAAACGTTTTATTCAGGTGATAAAAAAGACATTTAAAGGACAAAATAGCATTGTTTTTATTCCTCATTGACTGTGATAATAAGCACACTTACTGCAGCATGTGTGAAAGCGAGAGACGTAACAAGAAAAAACAACTTAATATTGTTAACCTGATTATTTTGAGTTTCTTTTCTGTTAGTTATTATTTTTTGGGGAATCATGATGAAATATATAGCAAACTCTAATCTTAATCAATTCACCTCTTGCTATTCAGTGTTGACTATTATTGAAGCATGATGAAAGTAGAATATACATTGTTGAAAACAATCCTACCCCTCTTCCAATGCAAGTGATCCTTAATTAATCTAATTCTTCAAATGCGAAGCAATAGGTGATTCAGATGAGCTTGCTGATATACTTGGAATTCCAATAACTTCTCGCAAGAAGGTTGGTTTATGTTTCTTCCATGTACTATCTGGTCTAATATTAGTTTAGCGGGTAGGATTTATTTCTCTAGCTTATGATTTGATGTTTTCCCCCATCGCATTAACTTTGTGGCAGATAAACATTCAAACCAGCTTTTACTAAAAGAATTAACCCATGATGATTGCAAATGAGAAAACTATCCTCATCTCAGTATCACGCCTAACAAAATGCACAATTCGAATGAAGACACAGTAGCCTAAAGTGACTGCGTCTTCACAGAGAAATCCCAAGGATCCATGAGCAGGTGAGGATTGCAAAACAAAAATTTCCAAGTGACTTTATTTTTACTCTCGTTTAATTGCAAAGCGGCTGTTCCCTTCCCAAATATTTTCCCTTCCAGCTTACGCAACTCGAACGCAAGTTAACATTTGAAAGCAATACAGTGCATCCGTGCAAAGAGCAAATATTTATATTAATCTGTGTCTACTAATAAAAGTACAGTAAAACACTGTGTAGTTTATTAGAGCTCTCTCTCCATCAATTACGAGAGGGCAAAAAAACTACTTTTTTAATTGTAATCGCTTTGAGAAGGGCAGAGATTAAAGAGAATATTTTGATTGTAGTTTTTTTGTGAGCGGTGGGAAAGTATTATTGATGTGTCTGTGTTGTTTTATAAACCTTGGGACAGCAGGTATATATATCCATTTATATATATACGCATATATTTTGGTGAGAATGATAAGCCAATGAGAGTGTTTGTAATGTTACAATGCTGGTTTGTTTTTTGGAAAAGATAATTTGTGGGAGTTGCTATAGTGCAATATTACAAGTTTCCATGTGTAAATAGGATTATAAATATATGCTAATGCTATATTATGTTAAATGTTCGTTCGTTTTATTGCAGTTTGAAGAGAGCCAAAATTATTCCTTTCACAGTCAAAGATGAATTAATGATCCTTCTTCTGCCATAAAAATTTTAAAAAATATTTTTCATAAACTAATTTTTTAAATTTCAATACAGCAAACAACCTAATTGAAGAGATTTGCTCAGACATATTCAGGTTGTATAAAAAGACGTGAGGGCAATTTGCTTCATTGCTTTGTCATAACTCCAGTAAAATTAATCTTGTGAGGCAATCAGATATTTTAAATATTTTACCGATTTCTGTAGTTCTTTTCACTGAAGTAGGAATTTTACCTTCTGTTTATAGTTATTTTCCAGATAGTTATGTTCATTTAATAGAAATTTTATGTAGCACTCTTAGTAATTTTTCATTTATTTAAGTCGTTAATTTTTTTTACAAATATCAAAGCTTCTCTTCTGCTGTGCTACAATGCACCAGTTTATAAATGGTGGTAGATACTGGTGTTCTTTCTCAATAGTACAAAACAATTTTTGTTTTGTTTTAGGTATACCCTTCTGTTTGTGAAGTAATTACAAATAATATAGAAATAGAGGAGAAGACATTGACGACAATGTTCACTCAAATTTTTGTACAAAATGCAAACATGAATTGTGGCTGAAAATGACAATTGTTCATTAAAGTTGTGTTTGGTTTGTAGCTCATAGGAGAAAAATAGATTACCAATATCCCGTTCTGGTTAGATTATGGGCCATTGTGAAACAACTATTAAACGATATCCCTGTAGTCAATTTTTTCTACTGACATATCAACAGTCATGAGATGACCGTTGCTATGTGGTATTGCATCAGTAGCAACCACCATGTGTTGATATTTATTAATCATTCCCATTAATATTGAGGCATGTTTCAGATATGTGATCTCTAAAAAAATAGTATCTCGTAATTTATAAACACAATATAGTACTCCAGATATTTTATTCTTTTAAAATGAGGTTTTTATAGCACTTCCCTGTCATGAAGTAATGATGCATTGTTGATTGCTACCCTCCGAGTTGATTACCTGATCCAACCCCGTCACTGCTCTTCTTCGTAAATTTGATGTCAAGAAATTAAAGGTATTTGCAAATTTTCCCCTTTTCACCCCTCAATTCGTCATACTCTGACATTACCTCAGGTATTTTGACATTACATTATCTTGCCTACTTTGCATGAAAATATTTTTCATTAAAACAATTATATGTGAATTCACATTTATTTTGTATAACCACCATCTTTTCAATATTTTTCTCCAATTATTAGTTACCAAATGAGAACCATGGAATAATTCTGTGATAATTAAGCATAATTCATAAAGTGGACTGATTTAAGGCCCTTAAAAGGGCTGTGTCAAAGACCTTCAATATACCTGAATGTATACATATTGACTGCCATAGTTCCCTCACTGAATTAGTTTTTAAGGTGACTGTTATTATGGTTACCAACTTTTTTCCAATGAAAAGGAGGATATAAATAAATTAAATAAACAGATATTGCAATTATAATATTAAAATATAATTAATATAGCTTGATTTGTTCTTACCTAAGGCTATATGTCGAAATTCACTAGGAAAGAAATAATTTCTGTCATCAGTAACACTACAAATCAAAGGATGTTACTAGTTTAATTATTGAAATAATTTACTAGTTTAATTAATCTAATAATTAACTAGCTCAATTGAAAATCGCAACTGTGGCATTTTTGGAAAGTATTATTTTCTCTCCTTGATTGTAATCGTTACAAAATTACTGCCTACAAAAAAAATCAGTGGTTTTTTGTCATTATAGGACATTTTTGTAATTAAATGTCCTCCTATTTAGTAATTAAATAGGAAGAGGAAGGGGTATGTTGTCCCCACGAATGTCGTAACGTTTGCAAGATATGCAACCGTCTACGCGTTAAGGTGATGCACAAAGAGAAATCAGCGGCGCTAAGACTTTGGATGCTATCAACAACGCTCTACCACGGCGTTTACTATCTGGATGGACGCGCATCGATTGTGGGACCAATGAGCTAATTAGATGGGATTCGAGCAGTAGTTCTCTTCCTTCTTCCTCAACGTCCATCTTTACGAACCATATTCAACAATGCTCCATATGAAGCACTTAGCAAATCTTTTTCGTAGTTTTATTTTGATGTTTCTAGCAGTCAAAGGTTCCTGTAACTTCCAGAACGATGCCTTTCCCTGAGCAATTCTACCTCTTATTTCCTGCGAGCAACACCCATTTCATGTGATGTCGGTTCCTATGTACTTAAAAGTTCGCACCTGTTCAAATTCCTTTCCAACCAATTCAATTTTTACTGGTCCACTCTCCTTTGAAACCTCAATTCATTTAAATACATATGCATAATTGAACCAATGTGGTTCTTATTGACAAAAAAGGGAAGAATCCATTCAAAAATTTACTTTGTTATAGAAAAAAATAGATAAATCGACCATTTATTGGCGAGGTTAGGCCCGTGTAAGCCTCTCTTCAACCCAACCTCATATGTCGTTATAATTTTTAAAAAATAAAATTAATTATAAGCAAAAAAAGAATAGGGTGTGGGAAAAAAATCTCTGCAACTGAAGGATGTCAAAGAAAAAACCCACATTGAGGAAAACCACTTACAAAGAAGGGTGTTGAAAAACCCGCGAAAATACAGAGGACATAATATAAAAATACCGAGCATTAAGAAGTTAAACATTAAATTAAGTATTTTAAGTTAGTATAACATTGAGTTAAATATAAATGTTATGACAAATACTTTAAAAGAAGAAGTTAAAAGTAAAAATAAAAATAAACATCTAAAATCATTTCGTTCAGCGGCTTCACCAAGCAGGCTGCGTTATTTCCAGCACAGGAATCCCGGGTGTAGATTATCCCTTAACTATAATTCTAAATTAGCCGGAATTGCTCGTATTTTCTTATGGGAAAACTCATATGCTAAGTTTCAACAGTCGTCAGGGGGAACTGGTTGTTTACTACGAAATTATCTATAATTTTCTTTTATTTACCATAGTTCTCGTAATTTCGATTCAAAAAGTATATTTCAAGACCAAAGTGACAATGTTTATTTGATTTCCCTTCTTTTGGTATTTGTCTCGATTTCGTTGGACCAATGTTGTTTCTTCAACCCATGGGAGTTTTAGCAGGTGCTAATAATTATTAGCAGTTGCTAAAAACCCTCACGCTAATAAGTCATTGCAGCGATCCCCATGGGGATGTTGGAACAAAGCATTCTGGGAAGTTTACTTTTCATCAATGGTATCGCGGGCGGGAAATCCAAGTATTCTGAACAATTCTAGTGAAAAATATTGCAAAATCAGTCGCCAGCATTGAAATTTAAAGTTAAAAAGATAGTGTGTTCAATTTTCCACAGTGTGATGCTAGTTTCGAGTTATCTAATTTTTAAAATGGGGAAATGTTTAATTTTCTTCGCCGAGAACGATACTACGCTGTCTTGGACTGAGGTTCTCAAGATGGCTGCCGTATTACTCTTATCGAATATTAATTAATTTAAATTCATATTAGATTCAACCACCTACACAGGTAAGTAATTTAATTGCTTATTTTGCGTTTTTAACTTTCCGGTGTTTTATTATATGAGATAACTAGTTATAAATTAAAAATGTAATTATTTATTTACGTCACGATTACGCAACGCTGTAAAAGGAGCATTGCATACTTTGTTTCTAACTATTATACACCTCTACATTGTTCTACTCGTGGTATTATTTAAAAATAATGTTTTTTTTTTCAGAGTAATCTTGAATTTTTCTGTATCATTTTCTAATCTGGACGTGGAGAGGGAAGAAATGCAATATCACTATACGCGTTGCATTGTGGGTACAATACCTTCCAATTAGGGTCTTCCTTGTTGCTAATATGCAATTGTTACCACCCGCACAGTGGGCTAGAATCGAAAAAACCTGGACAAGGGGCTAAAATGGTTCTTTTTTTCGAGTGCGGATATTGAAACTTGGCATTGTTATTGCGAAATGATTGAATTTAATGTTCCCGCTCGTTATTTTGTTTTTAATTTTCAGGCGTCAAAAAGATACAGGGCGTCTTACTGAGAAATTTTCACCATAACGGGAAGTTTCGGATTTGTTCAAGTTTGTTGATATATAGTTGCTTTTCAGGAAACTGTTGGAAAAAACAACACGGCAATAATCTTATATTACTCTTTGCCTTTCAATTCGTTGAATGTTTCATGCTCTAAGATTATTCTTTGGTTATTTAAAGCAACAAAATTGCGGTCACCTTTTTCGGACAAATTTCGAGATAAAGTCTCTTATACCACGTTAATTTACAAGGTATCTAGATATAGAATCTGAAAAATTGTTTCATTTCACCTGATACCCTGTGATTGCAATGGACTTTTCGTTAGCGCTGCGCGGTCCGGCTGGGCGCCGTAGAATCCCCAAATCCGGTTTCGGTTTCTTTTTGTTTATGTTGAGTCGAAAATTTGGCTTCTCTTATGTTAAATCCTGGCAAACCATATTGAAAACTTATTTGAATACACTTTAAGATGTGAATTTGAGACCTTTACTTAAGACAATAAATGCGGAATTGAGAAATTTTGGCACATTAGGGAAATGTTTTGTTAGTTTGTTTAATACGTATAAAACTCTTAAAATTGTAAATATTTCTATGAATTTTACACATATTACCTTAATTGTCGGAATGGCTGCTTACATCTCAATTATTAATTGTAATTAACGTATTTCATTACCTTATTAAGTGCCTTCCTCTCAGTCGTCAGAAGATTCTTCATCTGAATCCTCGGATTCAAATAACTCACTCTCTCGGTCGTCGATGATTAGGAGATTTCTTAACACTGTCGTTAGGATCCTTTTCTTTTTGGATGTCAATGTGCATAATATGGAAAACCTGGCATCTGATGTTAGCAGCAGCCTTTTTATTAAATCCTCATTAGTGGCTATTCTCGAGTGTTTCCTCGTGAATCTTACCCGAAACCTCCTGATATCCTTATTTCTAGCTTCCATGACTTCTTCTGATAGCTCTTCCAACGGAAGAATCGCATCTTATGATATTCCTTTTCTGTGAATAAGTACTTTATTTACTGTTGGAGTTATATAGTACCAAGGATACTAATTTATGTAGAGACAGGCAGTATCCCAGCAGTAGCTTGAAAAAAATGGAAAATTTGTTCCATCTTCGGAATGTTCTTTGTCTCCTTCTTCCATTGAAGGCAAATTGGCTGCCAAAATTTGTTGAGGATGGCCGCAGATTTGACCATATTATTTCACCTTAATATAATATAATAACCAAATTATTGAAATTACTAGATGAAAGTTGTCTTTCTTTTAAGTTTAAGCTTGTATAAAACGCTGAATTAGTGCTGTTCACCTGTATTATCGTTTACTAAACGGATAGGAATGAGAGAGCTAACGAATAAGAACTCGTCCAATTTTCCCTCCTGTTGCCATCCTTGCTTATACAGTGTATGGCCAGAGCTTCCATCGAAACCACATTTGCAGTTTAGAGAGCATTTGATATTACGCTTTGAGGCTTGTACTGTTGATACTGAAGCTACAATTCTTGACGCTGTGTGCTAGCAGAGATTGCTAATTTACTTCGCAAGTCTCTTACGAAAGGGAAATCCTTTTTGGATATGCAGCACACTTAGTCCTTCGTATTCTTTCATAACTAGGATAATGTTTATGGCCTTATTTCTCAGCCGTCATGCGAATTATTTTGTACTGACTTTTCGATAATTCCGTAATGCCCATAAAATAAGGGTCGACTAAAATTGCCAGATGAGAAGATTTCTCAATACTGTTAACAGTATTTTTGAACAGCATAGAAAATATGAACTTCGCCAGAGTTATTTTTACTGGTAAAAATATAATATAGACAAATGTCTCTAATGTGCCAATATTTCTCAATTCCGCATTTATTATCTAAAGTAAAGGTCTCAAATTCATACCTTAAAGTGTATTCAAATAAGTTTTTAATACGATTTGTCAGAATTTAACATAAAAGAAACCAAATTTTCGACACAAGATAACCAAAAAGACCAAATTTTCCCTTTGTTAAACCATAGCCATGAAAGTGGTACGAATATACACTACCATATTTCCAATTGTTAATTCTCGTTATAGCCTATTCTTTTAGGATGAAAAATTCAGCAAGGCATCAGTGGTCGTGTTTGGCAAACGCCCCATTGATGACGAACTCGATATGAATTGGGTTGTGAATCGTTTGTGACAGAATATGTAATTTATGCATACCCTTATTCTTATTGCAAATAAAAAGCAGAATACTAACCTAATTATAATCGATCCTAACCTAAATGTATTAGCGAAATTACCAAAAATTACTTATTCAATTCCTTCAAACACTACCAAATTCGTGAGATTCGCATATATCCACAGCTTAAAAACCTCGTTTATATTAAAATTTCGTCCGTCTCCCGAAAATCAGTGCTTTCCTCAAAATTTCTTAAAGTAATTATATTTCTTCTATTAAAAGTAATAATCAGTACAAAAATAGCATATTTGGTTTCTTTGAATACTACGAGAATTGTGAGAATCGCATAAATCCACAGCTATAAAACCTTGTATCGATAAAATTCCGTTCGTCTCCCAAAAATCTTTCTCTTGTCTTCCTTGACGTAATATTTCTTTGTCATCTTGTTCACCTCGATCCGAGGCATACATTTTATTTTTTAAATCGGTTTGATTGAAAAACTCCATGAAAACTGTAATTGTTTCCCTGCTCTTTATATATCATAGTTTGCATATGTTGGATTATCACTAAATTACCAATTTTTCATAGATTCTGACATCCTGCCATTAATTTTGCATGAAGGATCGTATAGAGGGAATTGGGAATTTAATAAGTCGAGTACAGTGCAGTCAATAATTGTTTGTTACTCGGTTACTATTTAGGTTATGCTCTAAAGTGCTGCATCAACTTACATTTATATTGAATTGCTGAGACTGGAATATTGTTATTGTTGTCCAGTTAAGCGATTACCTTCTTTTTAACGTAAAAAAGTACCAGATTATTACAGAGACTCTGCAATAGAGTCTTGTTTTATTCTGGAATTTCTATATAGAAATTGTGGCAAAATATCAACAATATTCAAACGATGCTTAATATATCGAACGACAGGAATTTTCATTTCAAAATCTCGAAGCAATAAAATAGGCACCGGGGAGATTCGAACTCCCGATCTCCTGTTTACTAGACAGGCGCTTTAACCAACTAAGCCACGGCGCATTCTGATTGAAAATGCACGACCCAACTGACTTCCGTCAGTATTAGCATACAAAGTATACGCTATAAAGAACATATTGATGTATCACAGCATTAATATTTAATTGCCGCTATTCCATAAAACAGCTTATTCGAGGCGTAAGGTATATCTGAATAACCTATCAAGGTAGACCCAAAATATTGTGTTAGAAGTAAAATTACGTCATTTATATGATATTATTAGAAAAATATGTCGATATTTTCGTAAATCAAGTAATGGTGCTAATATACCCTATCCATTTCGTTCATTTCAACATCTAAAACTCATCTTTATTCATTTACAGAAATATTAAGCAGTGGTAATAACAAATGTTTACATCTGGTCATGAATCGGCGCTGCTTCTGAGTGAGCAAAACCTTTTTGGTGCGTCCATTTCAGAAAATGAGAGAGATTCTTGTTCCGTACTGCGCCAGAATTTGAACGGTCTACTTGGATTCGTCTTTAAGTAATAATCTACTAAAGTAACCTTTTCTGCAGCCTTGGACAATGGGAAAAATGTTATGAAAAGGTACGTAGAGGAAACTTTACCCGTTCGAAAATTTTGATCTACTTGTTTCGAATTCAAATAGCATTCGAATATATAGTTTTACCATGATGATTTCTTAGGATGGTTATAATCCTTGCATCTTGAAATTCTGGCTGTTTAAATCTGCCCCTGGAACGAGGAAAAAATAAATTTTGTTGAAAATTATATTTCATCATGAAACTTTCTAGTTTTTTCCCAATCCAAGCAAAAAAATTAAAATCAAGATTAGAGATCAGTAGGAATCGAAAACACTAATGCTAACCCGTAAGCAGAGAGGCTCTGGTAGGAAGAAAAAGAACTTTACAACGTTCATTTGTTCGCGAATGGATTCGCACCGAAACGAGTTCATCTACGCATCTCGTCCTGTTGCAATGGGGCATCAGTCGGACTAAAACAAATCACCGTCGTCCCGCGTGCTCGATAAAAAACGATCCGCCCATCCGTGCATCTGGCGCTCATGTCGTTGATGGATTCTTTTTTTGCGCTGCCGACCGCGAGTCACTGCGTTCATGTCCAAGGAACTCTGGCAACTACTGACACGAAAACGCCGATATATTAAAAAATTATTTTTTATTAACTCTTTGTTCATGACTTAACTATATGAAAGCTATCGAAGTATGATCGCATTTATATGACTCATTTATATGACAGTCATAATGACTGTTTTTATTTGGGTCACTTCTTATTGAATTATGTAATAAGTTTTTTTCATAAGGTGATTATGCTGCACTTACTTTTATGTTTTTCTCTCGTAGTAAATTGATTCTTAGAGCAAAGCAAAAGTACTATACCTCGCCAAACGTCACTATTATTAATTAATTTGTTTCTGTTGGACTAATGTCCCGGTGGTAACATTATTGTGTCTATATTTTTTTACTATATCCATATATTTACTTTTAATATACATTTCCATACTATAGTATATCATACCATTCAGTACTATATCAAATATTAATTACAATAAGGCAACTTCATTGGCTATTGCAGAACATATATAATTTATCCACAAAAATAGTACAATGTTTTATGCAATTATCTCTAAGTTACAACAAAAAATATTACTATATAACTGTCATTCAGCTACAAATATACACTATTTCAACACGGTTATTTCTCCCATAAATAGTGTATTTTAACGTAAAACTTAAGTTACTCTATGTAAATTTACGTATATCAAATTAAATATATAAGCATCATAGCATCGCCATATTCATTTTCAATCAAAGCAAATGCGAAAATATAAAATAGAATTTTACAAAAACCTTCAGCGTGCTCAATATCTTTGTAGTTGTGACCAATTGCACTCCACAGTCTCAAGAATTTTTTGTAAAGATAAGGAAACTCAGGAGGCATTGTAAAAATACGCTTCGAAAAAAGTTATCATTTGATAGCTCCGAGTTCCAGGGTTCCTCCTTAGAGACGAGTGCTCCCAAACTCGACATCGAGGGCCTCTTCCTCTGTCGATGACCCCAAAATCGTGAAGGAAAGGAAGGTTCACGGAGAGAAGAGCTCTTTCAAGGATCTCAAAAGTCGGAGAAACGAAGTGAATGAATGCGGATTTATTATAGATGGAGGTCAGAAAAAGAGAGAAAAACGACTCGAAAAAGGTGGAAAATTTAAAAGCTGCAAAGGGAGACAAAATCATAAATTCTGGTTCAATATCGATTAATTTCTCTACAACCGTTTCAGTGTATTAGTTAATTAGATAATGAAGAAAAACAATGTAATTTTTCACACTTTTATTTTACTGACGACCGGTTTCGCTACCAGAGTAGCATCTTCTGGTACAGAATTTTTTGAAAAGTTTCTTAAATATCCTGAAGGGTTGGAGGGGAAAGGGAAGGAGAGGTTATGGGAATATCCTTTTGGGAAGGGAGATAAGAGGTGAGGTATGGGGGAAGGTGTGTTCATTTGTAAGAAAACCCTTTTCCGCGGAAAAATTCACAATTTCTATTGTCTCTAGTACATCCAAACGACGTCCTTTCTTCTCCTGGTGAAGACGTGCGGGGACAAAGCTGCTCTTATGTCCCGATTCTAGGAGGTGAAGGGCGAAAGCAGAGGCGGGGGGGTATTGTTTCCGGAGGAGGCAAGCTCGGTGTTCCGCGGCCCTGGTGACCAGGTCGCGGCCGCTTTGACCAACGTATTTTGCATCGCAGTCGTCGCAGGAAAGAAGGTAGACGCCGCTGGTGGTGGCAGGACCATTGCTGAAGATGCTACTCCGGTAGCGAAACCGGTCGTCAGTAAAATAAAAGTGTGGAAAATTACATTGTTTTTCTTCATTATCTAAACTGGCTTTCCACAAAGTAACGCCTGATCATCTAGATTTATTAGTTTATTATCAGTTTCTATTAAGTTTCCTGAGCAGCCTTAGGTCTTTATTATTCACATAAGTAGTTCCCATTTCATCACAATAAAAATGAGATTTAACGTAATTAAAAAATGCATTTTCTTCCATCTTGTGCTATGGGAAGTGTGGATAACTTTCCAATTATAAAGAGCACTTTCCTGCCCAGTATAAATCCTTCGCTCCAGACACATCTATTTGTCTTTTCAAACGTTCCTTGTTGCCTTCAAACAACGTGGATCATTATTCTTCATAATCTCATTTACCGCAAGTAGTTGGCTATTTCTATACCTCCCTTCCTTTCATACCATTTGTATTCTCATCTTCCTCTTAACCTTTTTCTCTATTCATCCAAATCAACGTAAAGGCTCTTTCATATCTGGTCTGCGTTCGATTAAATTATACGACCTTTATACCATTGAAATCCTGCTAATTTGCTATTGAAAATTCCGTCAAATCGTTCCAGCAACTTCTGAAAGTACATCATGAATATACAATTCAAATGGTAATAAATTGAGATTGAGGATTATAAGTATCTTCTAGCAATATCTAAAGTACAAAAATTTGAATCATTACCAAGCTCTGATGTAAGATAGTATATGATATCGTCTTTGAAATGGAGACCAAAATGTACAATTCCACAATTATTCTTCAAATAAACAGGGACTGTAGAGCTATGTCCACACTTGTGCAACTTTCTATTCAACACAGGCATGCGTCATAGCGGTACACGGTATGATGAAGGAGAGGCATGCCTCTTGCAAGTTGACCGGACCTCTTTTTCATGACGCATGCCTCAGCGCACGTAAATCCAACCAGTTGGATTTTCGTTCAACAATCAGTGCGTCTTTCCAGAGATTTCGATATCAGTTTATTTAGTTTTTAAATAAAATCGACAGAGGCCGTATTGATATTGAGGAAATTCATTACGAATGAAATAAAATGGTATTCTCTTCTCCACAAGTTTCATTGGAATAAAACTACTATAATTTTCAGGTCCACAAAAACAAACACATATATTATAAAATAAATAAAACAAATACATATTTTTTTTATAAATACATAATATCAAATATCAATAAATTAAATTTCCGCCATAAAGTGTGACCCCACCAAAGCAGATCATTGCTGTGTTAAATTCATTTTAAATCGAATACCTTAAGAGCGATAAACTTACATCGCGTAAAAACGTATTTAGTGCCCTATGGTTATGTATACATGTAAATAAATTTAACAGTGGATACAATTATATACTCATGCAAAAGCCGAGTTTTTCTGCACACTTTTTTATGCTGAGTACAAGGCCCCTCTTCTTAAACTCGAGGGAGGGCTCCCCTCATCAGCTCTCCCGTGGCAAAGAAGCGTCTTTGTCGTAAATTGGCTGGAAAATTCCTCACTTGCTCATTCAACAATTCCTTGTCAATTCTCTCATACTAAACTACCGATGCCCCAATTACTGTAATTTAATAGCTACTTCTTTTCATTGTGTAGCAGTACCTGCTGCATTTCCCACCCTAGGCTTTTATTCGACTCGGTTACTTTTCCCAGTTTTTTGGAATAAAATTAGGTACCTCGGCTTATAATGAGTTCGGCTTATATTCGAGTATAAAAAGTATACTCTTTCACAAATACTGCTAGTAAGACTATTGAAATATCGGCTATTCTGTTCCAAATTTAAGTGAAAATATTATATCTGGAGGGGAAAACTCTACATATCGATTTGTGTTTCGGTTGCCTCAGTGAGGATCTCTGTTCGAGCCCCAGCCAAGACACTATTTTTCACTTCTTGTACAACCTCAATGTTATATCTTTATATTCATCTCTGTGTAGAATTGAGTGAAAGAAATGTATTTTCACTTGAACAGTTTTTATTGCAAAAGGAAGCATCAATCTTAATTTTCAATCTTTTTAAGTGAGAGAGTATGTCCGTTTTTCTTCTCCCAGAAAATAAACATTTTGGTTGTAATCTTTCTAAACTCATAGAGCAAAAGTATGATTTAATTTTCGTGCAAGTGAACTCCAGTGCAACTTCTGCGGCTCAAATATTATATTTATTCCATCATAACTCAGGATAATCCACTCTCTGCTGAGGCAGAAAATTAAATGCGTAACTTCCCATTGCTACATAAAACGCAAAGGCATAATTTCACTTTAAAGACGGTGTAAATCGCATCACGCGTCAGTGTAATTTAATTAGTGAAACCGAAAGACTTCTGCAACGATTAATATCTCTAAGAATTTGAAGCGCAATCGATATAAAGATTTTACCATCTTAATTATACATTATTAAATAGTTTTGTCTCGAAAAGGGATTAGTCGTTTGAGCTCTCATTTCCCTTCATTAGTTTGAGGGACCTGACCACCGATAAGAA
This sequence comes from Sympetrum striolatum, assembly GCA_947579665.1. Lineage (NCBI taxonomy): Eukaryota > Metazoa > Arthropoda > Insecta > Odonata > Libellulidae > Sympetrum > Sympetrum striolatum. Next base: position 18,322,289 of record OX388347.1, on the reverse strand, counting down.
TATTCCATTGCGCAATTAGACCGAATGTTTTAGCCTGCTTTTCTTTGGCTATTCTATCCCTATGGGTAGTAGATAAGGGGTGACTTGGAAGGTGGATTTCGCAAACAAGAAATATAGAAATGCTTTGCGTGTAGTCATGTTTTTGGCCTTCATTTTCAGTTCTTCACGTGCAATCGAGTTGTTCACGTCGAAAACGTATCTTTCAGAGGACTTACCTATATTGGCAAAGTGCAAGTGTGTTTCGTGCTCTATCACCAAGAAATTGTGCTTCCAGTTTTTCTTGCTGAACATACAAGGATTTTAGTCGGTTTACGAAGTGCTGCGGAAAATAATTTGAGTGTCACGCAATTGACCTAAGAAATATTGTGGAGTTGTGACTGCAGTGCTTATTTATAAAATATCATCAATTTTCTGTCTTTAATTTTCAAAGTACACTTAATGCACTCAGTTAACGGAGAGTGTTAGGCGAAATAATATACGTGTTAAGAGGTGTTGCTTTGGTGAGCGAAAATGGATACAGTGAGGTTGAGCATTTACTCGGCAAATTGTTTTCTTCGTCACCAGTGGTCATCAGATATGTTGTAATGTTTTCGCTCAAAATAAAGTTTTGTAAGGAGTGCTGTGCTTTGTTATTTAAAAGCGTTATTTGAGGAAATCTAAAGAGGTAAGAAAATACTATCAATTGCTTCTATGCGAGGTACTTCATGCCGTATTTTTTAAACGAATCGCTATTTTTTTACTGTAAATATATGAAGTGACTGATCATATTTCTCACCGCAAAATACGGAAGTTCTCACGTTCCAGTAATTCGCTATTTATTGAATCACTATGTTATTAAAACAAAAGACCTTAAATGAAGTAATGCATTAGCTGATATAATGACGATATGCAGATTTTATCAAATCACATGACGGCTCCTGTAAAAAGTAATTCTTTAGAATCGAAGAGTATTTTCTGCTGAAACATCCGAACTTAAATTACTTATACCTGTTGTATAGTTTTATCTAGAGAAAAGACTGTAAGCTATTAATTTTAATTTCAGCATAGTAGTTGTTTAAATAAATGTGGCTTCGATGGAGTCAAACTGCTATTCTTTTGATTATATATATCCACACTATGTAACTAAAACATTGCGTCCAGAAAGCATTATTATTAAAAATAAGATTTTTAAATACATCCGTTTGTTTTTTTAATTAAAGTTGATTATAATGAAAGTAGACTTTGATTTGACAGCACTACGAAAGTCGTTTTTCGGCTATTTTCTTGATATTTAATTAGGAAGCTTTGATTTAAACCATTAACTCTGGTGAGCGATATAATTTAAAACAAGATTTTCAAATATATCTTTTTGTTCTTTTAAATTAAATATGGTTGTAATAAAATAGGTTTTATTTTGATTACTATCACGACTACTTAAATCGTTTTCTTGCTATTTTCTTGATTGTAAACAAATTTGAAATAAACTTTTGATTTCAGAAAATTTTGATTTAAACTATTATTTCCGATAAGCAGTATTATTTAAAAAACGATTTTAAAATACATTTAATTTTCATTAATATGAAAGTGGACTATAATGTAAGTAGATTTTATTTTGACATGAAACACTAAATTCAAAGTGCTATTTTTGGTACAATATATTATTTAACTATCTTACTCTTAATACAAGGTATAGTTATTGTACAAAGAATCTTAAATAAAACGTGAATTGGTAAAAAAAGAGCAATTGGCAAATAAAGTAATATGAAAAATAAAGAATAAATTCACATTTACAAGAAAAGTCAGGGAAAACAGGATAAGGTCCACGTGAGCCATTCTTGGCTTATCTGTTAGTTCCTGGTTTTCAATTGTTGTATGGTATACTTATGTTAATATTATATAGACTGACTTAAACTATATATAGATACAAAATATTACACAAGGCATAGAAAATGTGATAACATTTAATATTTTTTGTTCCAAACTTATAAGAAGTCACTTTAAAATTGTCCTTAAGTCTCAATTTATAGACAAACTCTCTCTTTGGAGCTACAACCCTATGTGAGCTTCCACCCCGATCAGCCTCCACTTCTCTGTCTTCTCACTTTCATCTTCTTCATGTCCCTTATGAATTAGCCATCTCAATCTGGACCTTCCTCTCCCTCTAGCGGCATCAGTCTCCCTTCTATCACCTTATTCAACATTGTTGTTTCAAGCATCCTTTCCACATGGTCCAAACATTATATTCTCAAAGATTTTGTGAACTTAACTACATCTTTCCCAATTCATTATTGTCTTTAACTCCTCTTTGGTTCTCCTTTGCCATAATCCATTCTCAATAACAGGTAGGTATATTCTCTGCAATTGCTTTCAAATCTTACTAGGGCCATACTCTTGTGTGATTGTTAGTGTCCATTTTTATACTCTATAGGTTACCACTGGTCTGGTAATTGGTTTATATATTTGTATTTAAGTGTTTCTGTTTATTAACTTTCTCTTGAGTATCTTCATATTTGCAAAGTAAGTTTTATTCCTTGCTTGTATTCTTTCATTTATTCATTTTATGCTTTTTTGTAAGTTATATATTCTAGATATTTAAACTCTTCCACACCTTCAAATTTTATCTGTTCTATCTCCAAATCCTGGGTGACTCTAGGTTTGCCAGAAGCATATATTTAGGTTTACTGGTATTAACTATCAATCCCATTTTGCTTACTTCTTTCTATTTATTTGTTAAATATTGTTCCTCTTTTATCTATTTTTCTTCAGATTTGTTTAATCCTAGAATATCCTTGCTTTATTCCAGTGTTGAATTCAAATTCAGTTTATTATGTATGTTTACTTTAGCCATGCTCTTCTTCAATGCCTTTTGAATCAATAGAATTATTTTGGATGGAATTTCCATGTCCTCTATTGCTTCTCAGAGTTTGATCCTGTTTATACAATCAAATGCTTGTATAAAATCTACAATAGCAGATGCAGTTAAACATTATCATCATAGCATTTATCTAAAATTTGTCTGATTACAAACAGTTGGTCTATTGTACTTCTATTGGATCTACTCCCACACAGAGAATCTCTAATTATCCTCCCAGTTACTACTTTCAGCCTTTCTTTTATGATGATTTCATATACTATATTTAACAATATTTCCCATTTATATTTCTCGAGAACCAGTTTATTTCCCTTTCTATATATTGGGCTTAGGATTCCCATGCTCTATCCTTCTGGCATTTTTCTGCTTCCTATATTATACAACTAAGTTTATGTATAGCATCACTCATTATATCTCCTTCATATTTTACTAGCTCTGCTGCAATATTTTCTTCCCTGGGTCTCTATTATTTTTTAACTTTTGTATGCATTGTGCAATTTCCAGCCTAGTGGGTTAAATTCTGAGCAAGTTTGGTATATTTGATTAGATTGATTCTATATTTGATTCTTTCCTTAGCCTGTCATTTTCCTCAGTTGTTACTCTCTCCTTATCTTCTGTACAGAATGGTTCTTTGAAATGTTCTACCAATCTTTCCAGAACTTTATTCTCTTCTTGGACTACATTTCCCTCCGTATTTTTAAATCCTTCCATTCTTGGTTGGTATCTTCTTTTCACCTTTTCTAAAACTTAGTAGAACTATCTGTGTTTATTCTGTTTGCTGTATTCTTCTATATTCTCAAGCTGTTCTCCATTTTCTCCTTTTATCTTGCATATCCTATTTGCTTCCTTCCTCATTTCTTGGTATCTTTCAGTGTTCGTTCTGGTTTCTTTCCTTATCATGCTTTCTCTAGCTTTATTCTTCTCCTGTATAATTTGGGTACACTCGTTGTTAAACCAATCAGCATGTATTATTCTCTTGTTTCTTCCAATAGTTTCTTCCACAGCTTCTTTGATTGCTTTCCCTATATTCCCATTCTTTTTCTACAGTTATTTTATAAGTTTTTTCATCGGCTGTTAGTTTGCATTTTACTAGCTAATCCTTTTCGGTTTTGCTTCGTGACTTCCTAGTCTTCATTTAACTAATCTGTGTCCCATATTCTCTTAACTATATCTGGACCTTTTTCTGTTTTAATTATTCTCTCCCTTACTCTTCCTTTAAATAGTTAATGATCAGAGTCACAGTTTGGCCCTTTGCAGCTTCTTATGTCTATATCTGATTATTATCCATTATTCCTCATCTTTCACAGCTTTTTCTCGGCTGAGATTTCGCTTGAAATTGCGTCACTCCCTGCAACGTCTAACTAATTAGTCCTCCATTACTTTTTATATTAATAAAATTTTGTAAAAATAATTGTATGATATTTTTACCTTTTATAGCTCTTCGATAGTTGAATAAAGTAGACCGAATGATATGAAAGAAATTCCTTGGTTCCATTTTCGTATATTAAGATATTTCAAATTTTTTCTTGTGCAATAGTATCAAAAATATCTACTTCAACATTAAAGAAGCTCTGTTCAAATCGATGATTATTGAAGACTGAGAAACTTCACCTCTCTGAATCCAACCCTTTACCCCCGCGTCTTTATGGACTTCCAAAAAATACATAAGGAAGACATCCTTATCCTCCGAGTGGTTTCAAACATTTCTTCCCCGTGTCATAAGCTAGCCACTGAATTTAATCATTTAGTTGCTAATTTATCAGACTTTATGCCATTGTGTGAAAAACTCAGTGGAATTTGCACGTAAAAGTGAAAGACTTGAAATTTCCTAACAATGCAAAACTCTTTCGATGTTTATAACTCATTTACCAGAGTTCCTTGTGTAGAGTCTGTTGTTGTGTTGGAAGGGTTACTAAAAAGGAACAATGCGGATGAAGTAGTAAGTAGTAACCTGTTGTCGTTGGCGAATGTGCGTTTAAAGAAATCTTTTTTTCAGTTCCAAGGTGGTTTTTATGAACAAAAATATGGTCTTGCCCTGTTTTAGCTAACATTTTCATGGGCTCCCTAAACGAGAAATTGTTTTCTTCAAATTCCCATTTGATAAAATTTATTTTATGCTGGTTTCGGTACGTTGATGATATCTTTTGTTTTTGGGGTGGGACAACTCTCTTCCTTCATCTCTATCCATCCTAGTATTTCATTTTCCCATGAAATTGAAACTAATAATACTTTGAACTTTCTTGACCTCACCCTACGTCTAGTTAATCAAAAATTCGAATTCAATGTTTATAATTATATTACTATACAGACAATTAACTTATATTAACAGTGCCATCCCCTTTACTTCCAATCACCACTACTCACATAAGCTAACCGCTTTTCACTGCCTTATCCACAGATTATTTTATATTTTCTTTATCTACTATAAAATTTCTTCGCGAGCTTAAAACTATTAATTTATCACCTGTTGCAAATGGTTATTATATTTGTTCAACGGAAAGAAAGACGCACCATCGACAATCGACTTTTTCCTCTTGCATCCCAATCTCAGATGGATTCCCCACGACGTGTTGTCGATCCGTTTAAAGGTAATATTTCGCACAAACTTGCCAATCTCTTCACAATATTCAATACTGTGCCAGTTTTTAGAAATAAAAACAACTTAAGGAAATGTTTATGTGTTCAAAAAGACAATGTAGAACCTTTTTATAAATCCGGCGTCTGTAAATTGATTTGCCACACTTGCAAATCTATCTACATCCGTCGTACTTCCCTGAATTTTAACGTTCGCATTAAAGAGCAGTTCAATGCATTCATCAATGCTTCATCTTATTCCCACTCTGCAAAATCCCTTAACGTAAACAAATATTCCAGCAGTTTTTCGCCCGACATTTTCCATTTTGAAGATAATGATAAACGCATTCGAACAATTAGAGATTGTTCAATACTTTGTATCACCTAATTGCTCTCTCACAGAGATTATTCGATACTTTGTTTAAACCTAATTGCTCTCTCAGTAATTAATATCTTTTTCAAACCCCTCTCCTCAACCTCAACATTGTCAATAGCTTCATTTCAGCTGGAATAAATTCTCGGAAACTAATATTTTTCTTTGAAATAACTGGTTCTATTATTCGTAACAACTTGTAAAAATTTTCCTTTGAGATGCGTGTAAAATTCCGGAATACGTTTACATCATGCTGAAGTTCTCTGAGTAGCCCAATATTTCGATTTTTGTTAAACTGCTTTGTCCACAGTACTCGTTGCTTTTTTCTTTTACGTGCATTTTTTTAAAATACACCTGCATAAATGGCTATCAGACATGCCGATTCTGTATCCATCATGACGCACATTAGATAATGCAGTGTGGACAACAAATTGAATGTCTCATGAGGCATGCCCGAAAAGCATGCGCAACGCATGTTGAAAGGGAATGAGGAAGCGCAAGTTGAAAGGGAAAGGGAAGAGGAAAGCGCACAAGTGTAGACATACCATTAGAAGTTGTTGTTATTTTAAAATGTTGATAGCGGTTGCCATGTGACAGATGATTGATTATGGCTTCAAGTCATAGAGATTGCATTCTACTGATGTTTGTACTGTTGAGGATTGATCTGAAGGACAAATAAAAAAGAAAGTAACTGATAGTTTTTTTGTTAAATCAGCAACACGAATCAGGAACAACAATGGATAACTGGTGATGCAGAATTCATTACTGGGGGAAATAAAGAAAACACTCCTAACGGCGTTCAAATTAATCTTTGCGAAGTTCTCTCTAAAATTTCGTGATAAAAATTGGCCCATGGGGGGATCGAACCCACGACCTTCGCGTTATTAGCACGACGCTCTAACCAACTGAGCTAATGGGCCACCGTACATATCTTTAGTAGATGATAAGCACATATGATCTACGTATGAATTTGCAATCGTAAAAAATTATCACAGATTGGAGAATAGTTTTTCTTTCGAACTCTTGCTGAGTATTGAAATTCTACCGAAATTCCCAATTTATCTTTTCGATAAGCTTCGCTTGTAAAAAGGGCAACGCTCCGCGGAAGTTACGTCTACAGTGAAGACCCAAAGGGCAAAGTTAAAGAGATACTGCTTCTTGCGATCGCATCATCCAGATTCTAAGTTAATCTTGATTACACCACTGATTTACTTTCTCTGTCTATCTTCATGACACCTTTGAATCGCATTTTCCTCGTTAGACGAAATCATACTTTCTTTCTTATTTCAGAAAGTAACCATATTTTAACATAGAAAATAATTTTGAGCCTTTCTTTCTCGACCATACTTGATAAGACAAGAAAATAATTAATAAGAAATAAATTTATTCAGACGCGCGGATATTATTATGGTAATAAGACTGAGGAAAATGTATTTAATTTACTTTGCCCATAGCTATTACAGTAAGAAAGCTATTGAGATATGAATAATGTCGTTTAAGGCATTCGTTTAGAGCACACGTTATTGAATACTATAGAAATTTATCATAGAGACATCGTGCTGACTTTTCGTGGGCTTTTCCGTTTTTATAATTCTTGCTTTCTCCATTCCTCACCTTACTTCATTCCCTCTCTAGAACTTTAGGAAGTAAAAAGAAGAAAGCGGAAATAATTAATTACATAATGTTTTTTTAATGAATGTGTGAATAGCGACGATAAAAATAAAATCCTCCCCGGTGAATTTTCAGTTCGACGTCTTAAAACTTATTTTCTAAATTATCATCATTTTGATTTGGCATCTTCAGACCGATTTACTTCCGGTTGTGTTAACAGTTGGCGAGCATCATGGTGCTGCCGTACCTTTGTCGAAAGGAAGTTGAGAGAAAATGAAGTATGTCATCAATGTTATAACACTACTCATATTTTAATGTAATTATTATTTCAATGTGCCTTATGTGTAGTAAGAAGTAAGATGAATTTAAATACAGAATAACCCCATTTTTATGTTATTCTTCGTAGAATTTTAGCCATAATTAATGATCACAGACTGATTACTTTATTGTTTGAGGGTTAGTGGCGTAGACATTCAGTATGTTCATAAGGGACCCGGTAAATCCGTAGCCAGGAATTCCGTCTCGAAACGGTAATATAGCCACTTGATAATTCACCAGTTGAATGATTGGGAAAACTTAACCCAGTTGAATGCTTATGGCACCTAAATAAAATCGATTGTGGCAGGCTTATCTAAGTGGAATTCCATATCAAAGGATTGTACTTGGAATTTTTTCTTAGAATTCTTATGGCACCTGTCTGCCCAGTACGGAAAGGGAAGCCCCTAAGGAGGTGGAGAGCAAGAGGGATATCAACACGTCTACTATCTAAACT